>CM076579.1:959089212-959467086 GCA_034641835.2 Pinus albicaulis
TCTATTTACTCTTAGAGAAAGTGTCTGCAAAGTCTTTGATTTGTTGTTCTAAATGCATAGCACCACATTTAGGGAATGTGTTTTATACGTAATTCATAATTCCACATAACAAATTGGCGAATCCACTACGAAGTTTCCTTATCATTCATGGTGTTTTTGCCTCTGCTTATCCACCCAGTAGCATCTAGTGTCAATTATTAGACTTTTGAATCAAATAATTGCATTAGAAGTGTGTTCAGTAGCTTGAATTTTGAATCTCTGTTGCGCCCAACGCATTGTTGTTCAAGACACAGTGCTTTGCATAGCACTGTCTCCCACTCAGGGGTGTTGTGCAATGCACTATCTCCCTTTAGAGATTGTGTTGGCCCCTTAGCCAACCAAATTCCCTTTGAATTTGTCATTTCCATCATACTCGGCCTTTTGTTTGCTGTGTTTTCAATTGTCTGATACCTCATAGAGACCAGTGAATTTCCATAATTCTTCCTCCTTTGAAAAGTAAGTTTGTTCAATGTCTCTTTAAGTGTTTTTCTTTATCATTGAAAAATCAAATTCAAAGTATTTTATTTCTACATTAGATCCATTTGTTTTCATAAAAGAAATTGTCATTAAATTCTTTGTTTCCTGTAGGAAAAATTGTAGTTCCATTCTTCGTTTTTCCTAAAAGAGAAATTGTTGTTCAATTCATTGTTTCTCAAATAAGAAAGAATTTTTTTTTTTGTTGATTAGAAGCGTATAGTTTAATTTTTGCATTCACATTAAGGGGACTGAAAAGAAAAACGTGCATTTTCATATAGTGAATTGTGTGTTTTGCATAGGAACAAGTTAGGAAAGATGCATATTAGTTTGTGCTCTTTGTTGTTTTCTCTCAAAACCGATTGCTCTCTCCCCTTAGTAGCTAGGATTTTCATTGAAAAAGATAAAAGTGAAATTTTTGTTTATCATTTGAGTAATTTCCATCACATCATCGCGGTGAACCTTGAAAGGAAAATTTATAAACAAGATCAACATAAAATTTACATCAATTTACCTAAAAAAACATTGGAACCATAACGATAACGTTTCGAAGGTCCAGACTAGAGACGTGTTTTGGCGTCATAAAACATAGCAGTTGTCATTAATTGTCTGTGATACATTCCGAGTGTGATATCTCACTCCATGTACGTAAGTATATCGTAGCTCGTCCACGTACCTTCAGGTATATCCGGTGGTGTTATAGTACGAAATTATAAAGGGGTGCTCTCACTGTGCGGTTTCGCATTAGACAACACTAATACAGACTTGGGCCTCCACGTAACTTCGAGTATATTTGGGAGGAAAACTTTAGGTTCCTACCCATCCATAGTGAACCGAGTCGACCACCTTGTAAATTGTGATATACCAAACACAGTATGAGGGGAGATTGTCTTCCCGCACTTCTTGGTTCACCAGGAGGTATTATGCAGTTCACAATTTCTTGGTAAACCTTTTGCCTAGAATTAACCTTTTATTTTGTTTATTTATTTTTTGTCATAAAATAAATCAGTCATCGTGGAAGAATAAAATCCCTTTCCCCGTCATTTGCATAGAATAGCATTGAAACCATCTTACCACCGAAAGCCTCTTCTAGTCGGCGAAGGCGACATCGCTCTACCGAAACTAGTACTATCAGTACCTCTGGCGCGACATCATCCTCACATATACCAGAGTCGACACAAGTTGTTTCTACAAATCCGAGTTCATCTACTGTTGTCGAGACGGAGTCCTCACAGCTACATGTGGTCACGATCCATCCAATCAGTGAGACCATACCTCCCGAACCCAATGTTGTTCAAATGGAAGTTGATCCAGATCCCATCGTGCTTTAGGGGCAGTTGTTATTGGTCAAAATAGACATCATCTCTAGGAACAATTAAATAGGGTCTATGATCCACTTATAGTTTAGTTTCTATATGCCTTAAGTGGAGAAAATCTTGATCCCGAAGTCGAACAACCGAAATTTGTTCTTGTATTGGTCACTCCACAATCTATTGTAGCCATTGAGTCTCCCATATCACACAGTCAACCACTAGAAATATACTTCGGGCCTAACAGCGAAGTTCTTCCACTTGGTTTGATTTCGATTGAAGAAATACCACAAGACAAGACACCTTTAACTCCAACTCATTTTCAGTAGGAGCTTTACATGTACGACTCTTTTCCTCAATCACCTTCCTATGCTTTTGTTGATATTGTTTTACTTCGAGTTCCCATAGATTCTATAGGTTATACACTGGATCATTTGACCATGGTTGAGATAACATCCCAAAATGAACCATCTATTTCAGTTGCGACAGCATCTACTATTGCTTCATCTTCGATGTTATGTCCATTGAATTCACCCATGTCATCATCTAGAATCCTATCTGGTTCCTCCCTTATGAGTATTGAATGTCTTGATCCTTTATTCACATCTTTAGTGCAATATCAAGTTGTTCACATCAGTTATTCTCTTGGGTGGCCAGTGATTTCACATAAATTACCCTCTAAAATTCCAAAATTCAATGAAAATCCTGGAGAAGACTCGTCAATGCATGTTATAACTTATCATTTGTGGTGCTAATCAAACTCCTTAAATGATGACTCCGTTAGACTACGTCTTTTCCAACGCACACTCACTAGTCCAACTGCACAATGAAGATGGTTATTTTACTGTGTCAACCTCGTTAAAAAATGAAATAGATTCATGAGGATGGTTCTTTTACTATGTCAACCTCGTTAAAAAATGAAATAGGTTATGAGGATAGTTCTTTTACTGTGTCAACCTCGTTAAAAAATGAAACAGGTCATGAGCATAGTTCTTTTCCTCTGTCAAGCTCGTTAAAAAATGAAACAAATCCTCCCCTATAATGAACCTTCATTCCATCCAACTATTAGTAACCAGTAATCCACTTAGGTGAATGAAATGAAGCTTGGGGGGCATCTGCTCTTATAGGGGGCATTCGACATGTGCTCTTGCAGGGGGCATTCAAAATATTCTTACCAATTGCACCCAATCGACCGCTGAAGTTCAGGGGAAAAAACAAGTTAAGAGCTCCAAAATGAAAATGGTAACTTTCAAATGGTAAAAATGAATAGTAAAACTCTTTTAATTAGTCATTTGATTATTTGAAAATAATATGTGTTGTTGTGACTATGGTTTTATTCAATTTTTATCATGAAATAGGTATTTTTAATCCATTTGATGTTGTTCTGAACAGGTTTACAACTGATGAGAAAATTAGTCGTGAACATTTATTTCAAGAATGATTTGACCACAAAGCGTACTTTTATCCTTATTTTTCGAGCTTTGATAAAAATTAAAAAGGACTTGAAGCACACTTTTATCTCTTTTTCGAGCTTCGATAACTGCGAAAAAGGAACCCCTAGAGTCTTCTTTTAGCTCTTTTCAGACTCCGATAATGTGAAAAGATTGCCAAGCACTTGTCTTTTCAAGCTCGTAAAAGTAAATGAATTGATATCTACTCAGTATAATTTTAACCCTTTTCTGAACTGAGATAGATTATTTATGAAAAAGGAATGCCTTAGTCAAACATGGCTAGGAGGTTCTCTCAGATATTATTTTACACTTTTTCGGATCTGAGCGACAACTTTACGAAAAAGTACCTATGGATTTTTCTTTCGTCCTCTTTTTCAAACTCTCTAAATATGAAAAAGGAATAGGTTGTCACTGTCGTTAGGCTCGTTAAAACATAAAATAGTGACGGGCTTGTTGATCATGGAAATAATCGAGTTTCATTCATCGCTAGACTCGTTAAATTATTAAATACCGATACATTATTTGATCAAAGGGTTGAATTATAGATCAAGCATATGTTATCCTCCTCAAGCTTATTAAAAAATAAAGAGGTACTAGTCGACAAATGATCGAGAAAATTTTGGGAAAGTGAACAGAACTTTTATGGTAGCAAGTCGCTTTTGAACATCACACTTCACTCCACCATCGTGACTGTTTGGGTTGGGTAATCTTCTTGAAGGTTCATTCATACCTATGGTTCATCATACCTTCACTTCGGTTTTGGGTCAATGCTGCCAACTCATCTCAAGTGTCGTCGATATGTTCAGGAGAAGTCATCCAGTGAATACTCATCCTTCTGCAATACTCATAAACCTTCATTCTCATGACATTCATCCCTGAACATTGCTATATCAAGTCACATTTTGTATCTGAAATCAATAACTCCCATTTTGTGATAAAGTGGCTTCCTATCAACGTCAAATCATCATCCATAAAGTTCACTTAGAAACATCATCTTCTAGTACCATGAGGCTTGTTACAACATCGACAAGATCCTCGCTTCCGGAATTTTGACCAAAATATTTTGTTTGTCATTCGACATCAAATCATCTATTCACGCCTTACTAAATGTATTGCAGTACCTTGAGAACCATCAACATTAATGGTGGTTCTCTCGCGTTTGTTAACAACTCACTTCATTGGCTGGTAATCAAACGATGTCTTACCATGTTCGACTACAAATCATATATTCGCATGGCTAGACTTGTACCTGAACGATTGAGTGAATGTGATAAGAAGACCCTAGAACTAGTTTCAGTTATCTGGGTTGTGATTTCAGGATTGTTGTACACATCATCTGTACGGTGACCTTACATACAGATCATCATCCAAACATGAGCTTATATCTGTAGGCATGTCTATATTGGGCAACATTCCAATGTAGACGAATTTATGCACTATGTACATGTTATTAGATAGTTTATGTGCTGAGCATGGGAATGCCTTCCCTCAACAATTCGTGACCAAGAGGATATATCATGATGTAATGTATTTTAATATTGATGCAGGTCGCCACTCCGGTTCAGTTCCAGCCCATCACATTGTAAAGAATTTCATTCAAAAAATATTGTTATTATTTTGACTTCATGCTTTAGGGGGAAGTTGTTATAGTTCAATTTGGGCATCATTCCCAATGACCTAGTCAAACTGGACATCATCCCCAAGACCAATGAAATATGTTTTATCATCCCCTATCATTTCAATTGCTACATGCCCTTAAGAGAAGAACAAACCATTCATGACTTCCATTGCAAGGTTTCCAAGGTTTGAATTATATGTTATATCACCTATGAGCTCACCAACGTAGCCTCTCAAGGGACTAACTGCTTTGCATATGCAGCTCCCTCCATTCAAGGGTGCTCTGCAAAGCACTTCCCGACATTCAAGAGTGTGTTGGTCAAATGCGAGTGAAATTCTCATTGTTTTGGAATCTCCACGTGGTCGTGCCTTCTAAAAGAGTCCATATGTGTCAACTTCGAATCCATGTGTTCATCTAACACCTCTGAGCTTGGGAACATGTCTTGACTATTGTTAGAAATTCATTGATTGAGATACTACCTTCAGTTTCCCTATAAATTGAGCACATCTCCTAGTGCTAGGGAAGGAAGAAATTTGGTAAAGAAATGATGTTGGATTCTCAATTGAGTGTGTGATAAGAGTGATATACTGCTGGTGAGATGTTTATTGTGATGATGGTGGGATGATGCTAGCGCTGGTGACATCAAATCGATCGCTGGTTGTAACCTCCCCCTCCTATCCATTAATAAAGATTGGTGCTCATTTTGCCTATATGTATCTATTTATGTTTCTACTTTTCATATGATGTATTCTTAACTGATATATATATTTCATGTTTAATCGATTTAATTTATTAAGATAAATAACCATCTATGTATTGCAATCTCTTTTTTGTTTAGTGTTTATACTTGCAAGAACTAGTCTAGCAATCTAAGTTGGATTGGAAGCTACAGCAAGAGCAACAGAAGAATAATAAGAAGCACTTGGATCACAAGTAAGTCCCTCTATATTTCTGTGTGTCTATTTACTCTTAGAGAAAGTGTCTGCAAAGTCTTTGATCTATTGTTCTAAATGCATAGCACCACATTTAGGGAAAGTGTTTTATCCGTAATTCATAATTTCGCATAACACATGTGGCTGCAAAATGACTCGAAAAGACTCCTCCAAAACAAGCCTATCATCATGATGACTCAACCTACTATTGATTGGACTCAATACCAATACATAATCATGAGACAATAGCAAATACATGGTTGTAGGAAACATCATACAACAACTCATACATGGTTGGTCCACATCACAAGTCATCTCAAAACATCTTGGAGTTGTGAACATAATCTATGCATGGTTGCACATCCTTTCAACCAGTTGTTAGTGGAACTCAAAAGCATATACATGGCTGAAAATTTTTCTCTTGTTTCTACTCATGAAAGACATAAAAAATTTATAACCACATGAGCGAAAAGAAGTGAAAGATACAAGATAAATCATGAATCTAAATACCATGCATAGCTCCCCTTGAGCTCAATATACCTCCAATAATACAAGTTGGTCCTCTGGACCTGAAAGTGCATGAGGATGAAAATAATTCATCATATGTTGCCGCAAACTCAATGATGTGTTTCCCATGAGGTTATGCACCTCTCATGGTCTGTATTCCTCTATAAGTATGCATGAAATAACTGTGGACTACCATAGGGAATGTTCTTCACTAGTTGAAGAGATGAAGCTCCTTTTTCCAAATGGTATTGGGTTGCTTCTTCTCCTCTTTTATCTACTTCTTCTCTTCCTTTGCTTGCTTCCTTTCTTACTTCATCGTCTTTGAGCTAGATCCTCTTTTTTTTGTTGCTTTTGACAGTTTTGACTTTTGTAATAGGGAAGCAAATAATCTCTTGCCATATGGCCAAATATATGGAAAATGTAGAACTCCACATAGCTAAGAGGATCAACTCTTCTTCTACTCATGCTAGATCTAAACCATGCATGAAATGTGTCTCTCCTCCAACAGTTAGACCTACAATATATTTCCTTATGGACAAACATGTGACATAAGTTACAATAACCATAAATATAATAGTTATACATGTCAGCCATTATCCTTAGCTGCTGGAATTGTTGGAATCTTTGCAGATATGGTATATATGTTTTTCTCCAAAAATTTGTTGCAATATGCCCAAACTTTTGACAGTTGTAACATTCTACATTATGCACAAAAGGAACAAAATGACTTTGATTCCTTTGAAAATTTACAAATTTATCACGATCATCTATAGGAGAAAAATATCTTATGAATGTAGGTGCTCCTTGAGATTCTATTCTTTGTTGTTGGTTTTGATTTTTTTTTCTGCTACTGGTTCATTTGATTACCATACGGATAGTGGATTTGCTTCTTATTTCCATGGATCTCATTTTTTTTTTGGTGTTGGTTGCTACAAGTTTCTTGGGTTCTTCTTTGGTGTTCTTACATGGATGCAAACTAGATTCACACTTTTGACATCCAAGACCAGATTTATCCAATGGTGATCTTTGTATCTCAAATAAATTATCCAAGGCTATTGTGCTCTTCTCCATTTTTCATTGGTTTCTCAAGGAAACAACTTCAAATTCTAATCTCTCAACTTCTTTTTCCTTCTCTTGGAATTGTTTCCTCATGCCTTCTTCAACCTTTTCTACTTCTGGAAATTTAAATTTCAAGCTCACAATCTCTTCCTTGAGCTTGGCCTCCTTATCATCACATATCTACAATATTTTTTCTTGATCCTTGTATGTAGTAGTTAGTCTTGAAATATAATCTATAATACTTTTAACAACATTCTCATCTTCATCAAAATCTAAATCCTCAAAATCATAATTCAAAAGAAAATCATTATCATGTATACCTTTGGATTCAGTTTGTTGCAATACCTTCGGTTCTTGATCTTATGATTTCTGCACATTATTTGTTGAACCAATTACACTAGGAATATGATATTTTTAGGTTGGGCTTCCTTATTTTGAAGGCAATTCCTTTTCTGATATTGTCTCCTCTTGATCTTTCACATTCTGAAAAATAATAATAAAAAATTTCACCAACAAACCGGAGAACTACTCTCCAACGATCAAGATACAATTAAGAGCCCTGCTATAAAACCAATTGTTGACCTTTTAGCACTACTGAAAGGGGGGGGAGGGGTTGGGGGGTGAATCACTAGTGTGATCTATATACAATTTTTTCCTATTATTACTTCAATTATTGAATCACACATATGTTAGCAATTTCTCATTAGATTATCCATGCATATAAACATATAAGAAACTAAATCATAAACCATGTCAGCAACATAAACAGTAAAAAATGCACATCACACCAATAACACATGAGACACAATATATCTGGCGAAAAACCCTTCACCAGGAAAAAAATCCACCCTTGTTGTTGTTCCTCTGCTATGATATTATATTAGTCAAGCAATTGATCTTTTACATTAGTGTGCTAACTCCCATCAACGTAGAGACTCGACCTCATATACAAATTCCAACATTGATCGACTAGTGTTATAGGTCAATTTGGGCATTATCCATAAGACCAGTATGAGTAATGTCTATCATCCCCTAATTCAATTGCTACATGCCCTAGAGAAGTCATTCCTATGATGGCTTTAATTCATGAGAGTTTCAATGTTTGAAGTATAGTTAAAATGACCCATTGACTCATCAACGCTCCTCTGAATGAGCCTAAGTGTGTTGCAAAGAACTTACCCCCATGCAATGGTGCTCTGAAAAGCACTTCCCGACACTTAATGGTGTGTTGGTATCATGGGAGCGAAATCATCATTGTTTTGGGAATCTCCACATGTCCAGTTCCTTCTAGAAGAGCTCATAGGTGTCATACTTCAAATACATGTGTTCACCCATCACCATTGAACCTAGAAACATGTCTCATATATTTATAGAAAGCCATTCAATATCATTTATTGAGAAACTATCTACAATTTCCCTGTAAACTGAGCACTCATCTAAGTGCAAGGGAGGAAGAAATTTGTGTAGTGTTATGCTGTTGGATTCTCAATTCTTGGAGAGCTAAAGTACTTTGATGATGTTGGATTGATGCTTGGTGTGATAAGGACGGGATGAAGTTGGAGCAGGTTGGCAACGAACTAATTGACTGTTTGTAATCTATTCCTCCTAATACTGCAATAAATATATTTTTTCTTTCTCTCATATATGAAATTATATTTTGTGCATGTATTCTCAGATTTAGTCAGTTCAATTTGGTTATGATAGATAGATATTGTATATTTGTATCATCGTTTGATGTCTTCTATTTTTTATTGCATGTATTGATCTGGTGAGTTCAGGTGGATTGAGAGTGACAAAAGCGACAAAAGAAGAAGAACAAGAGTGAAGGTTCACAAGTAAGTCTCTTCATCTTTTGTTTATATGTTTATCTTAGAGAGACAATCATTTACCTTTCCTTTGTTGTTCTGAGTGAAGAAACACGACACTAAGGGAAGACTAGTTTATCCGTAGATTAGAATTCCTCATAAAAAATTGGCGACCATTCTGGGGAGAAATACATCATTCCTGGTGTTTCTGTCCTTTTCAACCATCATCAATAGAATTTAGTTCATCTATTAAGTCATCTCAATGTAGTTTTTTCCTTAGAAGTGTGTGTAGTCTACTTGATCTTCAAGCCTCACTGTACCTCACGCACTGTTGGTCAGGGTACAGTGCTCTACATAGCATTGTCTCCCATTTAGAGGTGCTCTGCAATGCATTATCTGCCTTAAGGAGTGTGTTTCCCCTAAGCCGACCAAATTCTATCATAATTTTTCTTTTTCATTCAGTTTCAGCCTATTGCTTCTATTCTCAGATGCTTATTTGACCTTAGAGACCAATAAAGATTGTCAGTTCTGTTAGAGTCGGTCCTTACAGCCCTCTGTCAGAGATCATTTCGCTTTTTTGCATATCATTTTTAGGTGTCCGCTCATTCCACTTCGTTGCATTTCGCTAGGGGCATGTCATTGACTGATGAGAGGGTCTGGTTGTCTTGTGTTTCCTCATGCTTGTACTTGCAGGGCTAATTAAAATTCCTCAAAAATCACTGAAGTTCAGGTCACTTCATTCATGGTCATAAATGATTATTTTTGTCGAAAAGAGCCTTTAGTCCTAGAGTCTAGGGTTTTCAATCTTTTGGTACATGTAATAAAAGCCCGCAGGCCATGAGGTTGGTTTCAAAAGGTTCATATTTCACGTTTTTATTCTCAAGAACATTTGAAGACATTTCTAGTTCAAAACTCTGTTTTGGAACTAGAAATTGTCAAATTTCATTTTTTGTAATAATTGTGTATTTGTTCCACTATAAGAAGTTCAAAAGCAGCGTCTGGTCTTTGCCAAAGCCAAAATGCCAAGTCCCTGCAAGAACCAAGACATTTCATCAGTCCAAGACTAAAAAAAAACAGTGAAAAGCCAAAGACAGAATTGCATTAAGTGATAAAGTGCCAAAAAGCCAAACATTACAAAAGTGGGTTATGGAGCAAATTAAAATCAAATCTGATTTTTATGAGATATTTTACAACCCATATAAAGTATTGAAAACAAATCATTTTCACAAATTTCCCAAAGCAAAACCGAGTTGGAGTGTTGAAGTCAAGTTTGAAGTGTTTTCAAAGCCATGCACTGGAGGTGGAAGTGTGCACTACGCACAGAGGAGGCGCGCTACGCACAAGAGGTGTGCGACACACTGGGCTTCACCGGTCTGTGCAAATTTGTAGGCGTGCTATGCACATACCGTGCGCAACGCACTGGGTAAGCGCGCGACGCGTATAATCTCAGAGCCAAAAAAATTTCGCTCCTTCGTCCAGATTCATGCCAAATTGCTTCCAACTACTTGCAAGTAGGTTCTTTACGTTTGCTCAGTGAATTTTGGACATGATTATGGTGTTTTGAAAGTGGAGAAACAAGTGTTTAATGAGGAGAAATGTAAACGCTATGTTTATTTTCAAATTCACTTCTTAGGGTTTTGAAATGAACGTTAGTGATATTGTGGGTGTTGCGAATTTGTGCTATTGATATATGCCTGTGTCATCTATTTTCAGTGGTGTCCCTGCTCATTATTAACCTTAGCCTCACGCTCTCTCTTTTCCATTACATCACTGCTGTCATTGTTATTGCTATTGTCATTTTCACACTGTTTATCATTCATGTTATGACATAGTCCCATTTTCACTTGTCCACATCCTCCATTGACATTTGTCAAACACTGCTAGGGCTATTGTCACTTTTGTTCCTAATAGTTATTTCCCCCGCATTACTCTCTTTTCTACTCACTTGTAAAATCCCTTCATAATCAAAGCAGTGACTGTTTTTTCATGCAAACGCATTTGACAAAACTATTCTCATTGTGGCTTTCCTATGATACTTTGATACACATGTGACACATTTGGGGAGTAAAGCATACACTGAAACTTTTGTCTTCACTATACCTATATCAGCATACATTTTGCAAACATTCTGATTTCAGCACAATGTCAGAGACTGATTCAGTTTATGAACAGGAGTATGACATTGATTCCACAACAGAGATTAATGTGCCACGGAGGTCTCACAAAAGTGGCAAAAGTGGTAAGAATCTCAGGGAGGAGCCTACTTCTTTGGCTCAATTGCAGGCATGCCTGCTTGCAATGGATTGTTTTCAGCATCAGTCATGTTTCCAGTATTGTGAGATGATTTCACAAACCCAGCATCATCATGAGCTAGCTCGTCTATTTGTTCTACATTTACATGATGGCCGAGTAAACCTTGCCAGAGTAGATTTTGTTTTGTCACCAGAAACCATTGCTCAGGCCACTGGAATACCAAACATAGGAGAGGAATGGAACAAACGACAGCAGTTAGAGAAATCCTACTATGAGCCATACATCAAACCTAGGTTTATGAGGCAGCTGAGCAGGGTATTTCCATTCAGATTCCTGAAGTATGAGTTTGCACCATTGATGAAAATCATCATTCGATATTTCAGTTGCGAGGGCAGATTCTCGTGTCTCTATGCGTACCATGTCCGTTTGTTGATGCATTTCACGAGGGTACGTATGATGAGCATTCCATACTTCATGTATCGCAACATAGAGAGGATGAAATTTTTTGTACAGAAGAAGACCCCAACACAGTAGCATAGCAGTATATATCATTACGCGCTGATCAAAATCATGGTGGGACATCCGCTGACACAGCAGGGCATTACTTGGGAGGATTTCATCTCCCGTGACTTCTTCGCAGTGCCACAGCCGCCTCCCGAGGTAGTTCATGGTGAGGGAGAGCCTTCACACCAGCCTAACATTCCCGAGACCGAGCATATCAGTGCTCCAGTGTATGTGACATACCAGCGAGGCCACAGGACCTTATTTGCAGCTACACGACGAGTACTATCTCCACCCGGGGTGGAAAGGGTCTCGTTGACTCCATCAGCAGCGCGAGTATTATCTCCACCTGGGGTGGAAGGGGTATCGCCTTCGACTTCAGCACAGGTACAAATTCAGGACAGAGGCAAGAGGCCTATGCATGATGAGGGCCCATCAGGTGGTCGAGACACTGATTTCACATTCATCGATGTTGATGCGAGCTCTCCTAGCTCGAAGCTGAAAGAGATCATCCAGAAGCAAAAGGCTGAAAATGACATGCTGAAAGAGAAATTGTAGAGAGCTCAGTGGGTGATAAACTACCTGGAGCAGCGTAACAAACAGCTAGAGGATCAACACACTCTTTTAGAGCTGCGGCGAATCCGTGAGGATCGACAATTGGCCCGGAAGAGACCAGGTGACATGACACCAGTTGAGCGAGAGACCGAACTCACACATGTTAAAATTCATCTGGAGAAGTTGTTGGCAAAGGCCAATAGAGAGAAAGACATGCTTCGTCACATGAAAGGACATTATTGGGCCTGCCTGCAAGGCAAAAATGAAGATTCTGAAGAGGAGGTTGAGCAGAGCACTAAAACAGCGGAAGAGGCCTGATCCACTTCAGATTTTGGCCGAGGCTTCATTGGCTGGGCATGATACATGATGGAGGGTCTTCGCTCCGAATTTGAGTGAATTTGAAGAATTTTTTGTCATTTTGGAAAATTTTGGTCTCAAAACAGGTTTTTCAGCCCAACGCGTAGCGCGTCGACACGCTCGCTTATGATTGGGACACTTGCTGGAGGAAAAATTTATATTTTTGGGTTTTTCATGGTACATTATGCATGCTCCAGTAGGACCAAAGAATTTCACCAAGTTTTGGATGATCAAAGGGACCAAAACACCATGAAAATCACCGTTCTGCCACCTTTTTCAGCAGCAGGAAGTACTTGTGGAAGAATGAAGTTTTGGAGGAACAAATGAGCTTCAAATTGGGAAATTCCACTTGGGATGGATAGTAGACATCTAGGGCTTTCCAAAAAGCTATCATGAGCTTGATTTTGATGCCAAGAAGTGCCCCAAAAGTAGGTTGTAAGGCGCGCGATGCATAGAGCTCAGGCGCGCTACGCATAGAGATTTTTGGCTGATTTTTCATCTTCCAGCTCAGGATTTCGGCCAGTTGGACCAGTTTTTATTGTGGATGAAATTTTTGAGTTATCCTTATGTAATTTTATGGTTGGCATGTAACTTGGACTCACTTTTATCTATTCTAGAAGATTCACTCCTAAAAAAGTAAAAATCAAATGTAAGGATCAGATTCCTTCCTTTTAGAGGCAAGTTGTTTGGCTGCCTATATTCTAGCTCCTTGTTTAGAATTAGTTGGAACTACTCCTAGAAGGAGGAATTCGACCCCTAGAGGTGTGGGAAGGGGTTAGGATAGTCTATATTATGTAATTTCTGGGACATTCTACAGGTTGGACTCTTGGGAAAAGTTTGGCACACTATTGTACATATTTTTCATATTTTGGCTAAGGAAAGATCAGAGGTTTTGCAGCACCTGTTGGGATTCTTGTGGATTTTTGTTCTTGATGGTGTTTTCTCTCAGTTTATTGTAAGTTCTTTCATTTTCGATGTATGCCATTACCTTCTTATGCTTCTGAAACTAAATGAATGAGTAAATGAGGTAGAATCCATTGATTTCAGTGCTCTGCCTTTGAATTTGTTTAGTTTTACATTTTTTCGCCTGTTTGGAGAGGATTTCTGTTCTCCCTTGCCCTCTTTAGCTCCTTGTCGATCTGATCCATCCATACACATAATCAAAAGCATCAATACTACTGCCTACCTCACCCCAACTCGAATTCTACAAAAATCTGGCCTTATCCCCGGACCCAAAATTGTTTTTCCCATTTTTTCAACAAAAACCAAAAAAATCAAAATCAAACTTTCATATCTCTTTACTAGCCTAAAATCAGTACCAATTATAAGTCATCTCAGCCCCTTTGAAGACCTTTGCCGAGATAGACCTGGAGAGAGCCCTCTCTCGTCCTCGTAGGGCTAGCTACGAGGCTGAGCGTGGTTTGATGTAGCCTTGAGTTTTACCTTATTTTAGCCTAAGGTAGATTTGAGCACTAACATAGTGACGACCATACTGGGGAAAAAATCTTAATGGTTTGCTTGTTGATGTGTTCGTTTCATGAGTCTTAGACGGAGTCTGAAGTCACGCCAGGTAGCTTTCGAAACGCTTTTGCCATGCATAAGCGGAAGTAGATAAACACTGCTTCAGTCGATCTCCGGTTAGCTTGTGAATGCGGCACTCGATTTGCAAATTACCCCAGTATACTTATCTGTTCTAGACCTTTGGATGATTGAGTCTAGAAGTCGATAGGCTGAATTTTTCTATTGTGTCCCTTGAATTTTTCTTGAGTAGATCAATACACTGGCTTCAAAAAGGCATACCAGATCAAATCCTGATCCAAATCCGCCTCCAGTATATGAAAACCCCAACCTAATCCCAAGAATTTTTCGTCGAGAAGCTCCCATTATTCCTTTGGTCAAATCTCACTCATATCCCACTGTTTTTGAATACATTGAAGATATTGAGTTTGACGATCAGTTTGAGTTATCATTGTTTGAAACCAAATTCGAAAGTGCCACTAGTTCTACCGTCATCAATCCTGAGTTCATCAAGTATCTAGAAGTTGAAAAAGCAAATAGATCTATCGATAATTATATCCTGAATCTTCAAAACTCCATTGTGGCAACCAACATTCCCGAATTCATTGAATCTGCTTCACAAACTCTTGGGCCATCTAAAATTGCATCCGGTTCACGGATTCCCACTGAACCTCCCTTTATTCCTACCATTCCCGTATAGCCTGAGATATCTGATTAACAATCAGCAGTAGTTCCTCCCTCATCTCCACCGCATACACCTCGTTCACCTACTGCTCTCATTCCACCTGTTTCTCCGAGACAGTAGATTATAAATCCGCCAAGAGCCATGGCTGCGAGATTCACACCTCTTGTTTTACCTGCAAATTTGGATCCTATACCTGCTGATTATCAGAACAAGATTCCCATATTTGATGGCACTCCACAGAGTATATCCGCTCAGCAACATATTGTCAGAATGAAAGATTTCTTGGACTTGCATGAAATAGATGAAGAAAATGTGTCCATGAGGTTGTTCGTCCAGACTTTTGGAGGTGAGGTTCGTAAATGGTTCAGAGCTTTACAGCTCGCAAGTATCAATACATTACAAGAGCTTCAGACACAATTCTTAGATCGGTGGGAGATGAAAAAATATCCGCTGCAGATTACTTCTGAGTATACCAGCATCAAGCGTAATCCTGGTGAGTCCGTTTAGGATTATATTATCAGATTCAATACAGTTTATAATGCAATTCCAGATGACTTAAGACCGTCTAAAAAGTCAGCTCTCCTTAAATTCCCGGATGGTTTCGATCCGGAGATGGCTTATTCACTACGAGACAGAGATCCGCCTACCTTAGAAGATATGCAGAAGATTGTTGTTAGTGTTGAGGTGAATCTGAATGATAAGAGAGCCCGGTTGAAAGCAGAGAAAAGAGTGACCATAAAAGAAGAAGCTTCCACATCTGCATCAGAACAGCACTTACTTCGTGAGATGGAAAAAATGTTCAAAAGAATGACGCTTGACAAGCCAGAAACGCAGATTCATAATCCCAACTACCGTGGCTAGTAGCAGCCACAGTTCAAAATTAAGCAGCGTGAACAGAGAGCACAAGAGCCAACAGCCCAGCAACAGAGTAAAACACCTCTTTTGCAGAATTTTGTGAGTCAAGATTCAGACGATGATGATGATGAGGTGGGTGAGCAAAACCACTTCTTTACTCCCGACGATCTGCCCATTTACATCACTGAGGATGAAGAATATGGAGAAAGTTCAACTGCACAGAAAGATGAGGATTTCATTTTAGCAAACAATGCAGATCTGGAGGAAGAATTAGATGAATACCAAAGAGGATATTTGAATGCTTTATCCACTTAGCAGAAGCAATACTCATTGAGAAACAGAGATGTGCCCATAAATCCAATTCAGAAAAGAAAGGAGGCTTCAGCACCAAAGATGGATTCACCTATACCACTGAAGAAAGGAAAAGAGACAATTGATCCCGCAGCTAGTAAACCATCATCAGCAGAAAGGGAAAATCAGTCAAGTATAATGAAGGATAAGGCTGAAAAGAAAGAAGTTCCGGTCAAAGAAGTTGAAAGAGTTTCAGCCTTTAGTTTAGAAAATGAAATTTCCAAGTTGAAGGTATCTATTCCTTTGACAGAAATTATGAAGAACAGCAGCTATCGAGGTCAAGTCTCCAAAATTCTGAATTTTGATCCAATGTTTGACACGGTAAATATAGAAGATGATAAGCCTGAATTGATATTTGGGCCTGCTTTAGATGGTGAGTCCCCTGACACTGATGTTCCTCCCTTTTATATCAGTTTGAGGTTGCATGAATATGTGTTGCACAATGCCATGTTTGATTCTGGTGCTTCGCACAATCTTATGCCAAAGGCGATTATGGAAAAGTTGGGTTTAGATATTACAAGGAAATACCATGATTTGTATTCATTTGATTCCAGCCGCGTGAGATGTATCGGACTCATCAAAGATTTGGTTGTAAGTTTAGATCAAATTCCTGCGAAGAATGTCTTGATGGATGTGGTTGTGGCGGACATTCCTCCTCGATTTGGGATGCTCCTTTCTAGATCTTGGGGAGCAAAGTTGAAAGGTACACTACAGTTAGATTTCTCCTATGCAACAATTCCTGTCTTTGGCCAAATGAGAAAGTTATATCGAGAACAAAAGATGAAATACATGATAACAAGCAAGGAGAAACCAATCAATCATCCTGTAAATTATGTACATACCGACTTAGAGTCGTTTGTTTTTTTTGCTGATAGTTTTAATGATATAGATAGTCAATTATTTTAGGCAGAAGATATACCAGACATCATCGATAATTTTAGAGAAGTTATATAGAAATAAAGACGAGAAAAGAAAGCTACTGTTGAGCAATCAGCTAAAGACGATGGGCAGCAAACATAAAAAACAGAACTGACGCAATTTCAGCACCTAGAGGAGGATGAAGATGGTCTTTGGACCACGGATTTTGATGGCGCAGTGTGTAGTGATGGTGCTAGAATTGGTGTATGGATACGCAGTCCATTTTCCGCTCCGGATAAGGTTCCAAGCAATGTAAGAGTATGTTCCTACAAACTAGCATTTAACTGTTCTAACAATGAGGCGAAGTATGAGGCTCTGATTGCTGGCCTTAAGATTCTAAGAAAGCTGAAAGCGAAAAGAATTGCAATCTATGGTGATTCAGAGTTGGTGATAAAACAGGTAAAGGGTGAGTTTCAAGCCAAGCATCCTCGCATGAGGGCTTACCGTAATGCAGTTTTAGACATTTTGAAGTTATTTTCTGATCATACCTTGACATGTGTGCCTCGCATACAAAATGGTGTTGCTGATGGACTTGCTAAGGCAGAAAGCAATTTAAAAATCCTAATGAATTCTAGCAACAAGTTCAAGATTCATGTGAAGCACCGCCCCACCGTTCCAGACAATCAGCGATGTTGGCAAGTTTTTCAGGATGACGAGGAGATTAGTGATTTTCTACAAAATAAGGGTAAGTTTAAAGACACCTCCATAGATACAGAACATGATGATGGTAATGATGATATACAAATAAATCAAATGGAAGTGCTGCAACTTAAAGATAACATCATTCCTAAATGATTGATTCCTTTAGAGGAACTCTTTGATCAAGACGATGTAACCCGAAAACCGACATTGAGGCCGACCGAAAAAGGTGTTGAGGAAGTAAATATTGGGACAGCTGAAAATCCCAAGATGGTAAAGTTATCCAAGTCATTGTCACCGAAGGTAAGAGCAGAGTATGTGAGATTGTTGTCTTCATTTTCTGATGCTTTTGCATGGGATTATTCAAATTTAAAAACATATGACACTAATATCATTCAGCATACTATCCCTATTAAAACAAATCAGAAGCCTTTTCGTCAGAAGTTGAGGAGAATCAATCTGAAGCTGCTACCGTCAATTGAAAAAGAGGTAAACAGGTTGTACAAGTCAGGAATCATTGTGCCTATCAGATTTTCCGATTGGATATCAAATTTGGTGCCCGTGAGAAAGAAGACAGGTGAGATCCGTTTATGTATCGATTTCAGAAATTTGAATAAGGTATCATTAAAAGACAATTATCCACTGCCAAAGATGGATCATATATTGCAGCGAGTAGTTGGAGCATCAAGGATGTCACTACTCGATGGATATTTGGGATATAATCAAATTTTGGTGCATGAGGACGATCGTGACAAGACTGCGTTCACCACTCCATGGGGAACGTTTCATTATGCAAAGATGTCGTTTGGTTTGAAGAATGCAAGTGCCACTTTTCAGCGTGCAATGGACATGGCTTTCATCAACGAGAAAGATGTATTTTTGGTTGTTTACCTTGATGACTTAACTGTGTTTTCAAATTCTGATGAAGAACATTTATATGATTTGAAAGTTGTTTTCCAGAAGTGCATAAAATATGGCATTTCGCTGAATCCAAAAAAGAGTCTTTTTCCATGGATGAAGGCAAGCTCCTTGGCCACATCATATCGAAAGACGACATTCGTGTTGACCCTGCACGTGTTGAAGCCATCCAACAAATTCAACAGCCCCGGAACAAGAAAGAAATACAGTCCTTTAATGGTAAAATGATTTTTCTGCGTCATTTCATTCCAAATCTTGCTGAGCATCTTAGAGAAATCACGAACATGCTAAAAAAGGACAGTCAGGTAAAATGGACAGAAGAGGCGGTGAAATCATTCAATTTGGTAAAGTTAGCTCTTTCTTTAGCCCCTATTTTAATCAGCCCAGACTACACACAGGACTTCATTTTGTTTTCATTTGCTTCTAAGCACACTTTGGCAGTTGTTTTAATGCAGAAAAGGGATGGATTTGAGAAGCCCATTGCTTTTTTCAGTCGGATAATAAGAGACGGAGCGTTGAAATATAACATTATTGAGAAACAAGCGCTTGCACTTGTAAAGGCCTTGAAATATTTCCATGTGTATATACTGCATTCCCACATTATAGCATACATTCCTAACGCAGCAGTTAAAGATGTTTTGGTACAGGCAGATCCAGAAGGAAGGCGGGGTAAGTGGATCGATTAAACCGACCAAGCTAATCAAAGGACAAGGACTAGCCAAGCTCATGGCTGAAACAAATATGCATGCTCTAGATATAAATTTGATCGCTGCCATGTCCGATGAAGATGAGGAGAGTACATCATTTCAGGTATCTGATATTTTTATTTCTTCCCCTTGGTATGCTGACATTTTATACGTACTTCAGAATTTGTCTCCACCACCCGGGATGCCTAGAAATAAGAGTAGAACCTTGAATTTGAGGGCTGAAAAGTTTTGCATATTGAATTCTGCATTATATTAGAAAGATCCTGGTGGAATGTTATTGAATTGTTTGGTAGAGGAGGAAGCCAAAAGAGTTTTGGAGGACTTTCATAGAGGAGACTGCGAGGGCCATCTGTTTTGGAAAACCACAGCGAATAAGATTCTAAGGGCAGGTTACTATTGGCCTTCTTTGTTTTCTGATGTATATAAGGCTATTAAGAATTGTCATGAATGCCAAATTTTCGAAGGGAAGCAGAAACTACAGCCTTTTCCTTTCAAACCAATTGAAGTCAGTGCACCATTTCAGCAGTGGGGATTGGATTTCATTGGGGAAATCCATCCGGCATTGTCAGGTCAGCATAGTTGGATATTGACAGCAACGGATTACTTCACGAAATGGATCGAGGCCATTCCCACTCGACAAGCCACTGATGCGGTAATTATCTCTTTTCTTGAAAACAATATTCTGTCACGTTTTGGGTGTCCTAGTAAGATAATCACAAATAATGCAACGGCCTTCAAGTCAAAGAGGATGGTTGAATTTTTCTATAAGTACAAAATTAGCTTGGGAAATTTGACTGCCTACCATCCTCAAGGAAATGGCTTGGCGGAATCTTCAAATAAGTCTTTGGTAAATATCATTAAAAAATTGCTGGAAATCAATAAAAAGGGCTGGCACAAGAAATTAGTGAATGCACTTTGGGCTGATAGGGTAAGTCAGAAAAAATCTATCGGCATGTCTCCTTTCGAGTTGGTGTATGGGGTAGACACAGTTTTTCCCACTTCTCTTGCTGTCCCGGTAGTCAAATTGCTTCAGGAAGCCGGTAGTGAGGAAGATCCCATGCAGCGAAGGATTAATCAGATGATTCATTTACAGCAGACACGGGAGGAGGTCTTTCAAAATACATTCAAGTTGCAGGAGCGCATAAAGAAGATCTATGACAGAAAGGCAAAAGCAGATAAGTTTCAGCTGGATGAGGTGGTTTTGAAGTGGGATGCTCGAAATGAAGATAAGGGAAAGCACGGAAAATTTGAAAACCTATGGAAGGGTCCTTTTAAGATAGCAGCGTATCGTGGTCAGAACGCCTTTCTTCTCAAGGAAATGAACGGAGATGATTGTCCGGGAGGGCCGATCAATGGTCGGCTACTCAAGCGATACCACTTCTGAGTATTTTCTGCTGATTTCATCATCATTGTATATATCATTTTACTTCTGTTTCATCGCAAGTGTGGACTAATCTCTTTTCTTCAGTCTGGGGCCTGGAGCGAAGGCTATAATTCTGGAGATGGAGGTTAGTTGGTTTGAAATTCTGTCAAGTCAGTTTTATCAGTCTTTTCAGTTTTAAAATCGAGTCAGTTTTGGTCAAATTTCAGTCAAGGTTTCAGTCAAGTTTTCAGTCAATAAATGTGTCAAAATTTTTTGTGTTATCCGTTGAAATAATGACTCCATCACCCAATGGATGAAGGCACTGTCTTCTCTCCCAAAGATCTGTTGTTCTTGGCACCTCCACAGAGCGACAGCTGCCATCCCCATTGGAGCCAATGTTAGAGTCGGTTCTTACAACCCTCCGTCAGAGATCATTTCGCTTTTTGCATATCATTTTTAGGTGTCTCGCTCATTCCACTTCGTTGCATTTCGCTAGGGGCATGTCATTGACTGACGAGAGGGTCTGGTTGTCTTGTGTTTCCTCATGCTTGTACCTGCAGGGCTAATTAAAATTCCTCAAAAATCACTGAAGTTCAGGTCACTTCATTCATGGTCATAAATGATTATTTTTGTCGAAAAGAGCCTTTAGTCCTAGAGTCTAGGGTTTTCAGTCTTTTGGTACATGTAATAAAATCCCGCAGGCCTTGAGGTTGGTTTCAAAAGGTTCCTATTTCACGTTTTTATTCTCAAAAACATTTGAAGACATTTCTAGTCCAAAACTCTGTTTTGGAACTAGAAATTGTTAAATTTCATTTTTTGTAATAATTGTGTATTTTTTCCACCATAAGAAGTTCAAAAGTAGCCTCTGATCTTTGCCAAAGCCAAAGTGCCAAATCCCTGCAAAAAAAATCAAGGTTCATCAGTCCAAGACTCAGAAAAACAGTGAAAAGCCAAAGATAGAATTGCATTAAAATGATAAAGTGCCAAAAAGCCAAACATTATAAAAGTGGGTTATGGAGCAAATTAAAATCAAATTTGATTTTTATGAGATATTTTTCTACACATATAAGCCATGGAAGACAACTCATTTGCACAAATTCCCAAGGCAGAGTTCGAATTGGTGAGTTGAGGGGCGAAAACTTGTTTTTCAAAGTCGTGGACCGGAGGTGGAAGTGCGCGCTACGCACAGAGGAGGCACCCTACGCACACCAAGCGCGCGATGCACTGGGCTTCACAGACCCGTGCAAATTAGCAAGTGCGCTACGCACATACCGCGCGCAGCGCACTGGGTAAGCGCGTGACGCGTATAATCTCAGAGCCAAAAAAATTTCGCTCCTTCGTCCAGATTCATGCCAAATTGCCTCCAACTGCTTGCAAGTAGGTTTTTTACGTTTTCTCAGTGAATTTTGGACATGATTATGGTGTTTTGAAAGTGGAGAAACAAGTGTTTAATGTGGAGAAATGTAAACCCTATGTTTATTTCCAAATTCACTTCTTAGGGTTTTGAAGAAAATGATAGTGACTGTGTGGGGGTTTCCAAGCTTATGCTGTTGATATATATGCCTGTGTCATCTATTGTCAATAGTGTCTCTGCTTCCACGCCCTCTCTTTTCCATTACATCACTGCTGTCATTATGATTTCCATCATCATTTTAGCACTGCTCATCATTCATGTTATGACATAGTCCCATTTTCACTTGTCCACATCCTCCATTGACATTTGTCAAACACTGCCAGGGCTATTGTCACTTTTGTTCCTAATAGTTATTTCCCCCGCATTACTCTCTTTTCTACTCACTTGTGAAATCCCCTCATAATCAAAGCAGTGACTGTTTTTTTCATGCAAACTCATTTGACAAAACTATTCTCATTGTGGCTTTCCTATGATACTTTGATACACATGTGACACATTTGGGGAGTAAAGCATACACTGAAACTTTTGTCTTCACTATGCCTATATCAGCATACATTTTGCAAACATTCTGATTTCAGCACAATGTCAGAGACGGATTCAGTTTATGAACTCCGTATGAAAGTGATTCCACAGCAGAGATTAATGTGCCACGAAGGTCTCACAAAAGTGGCAAAAGTGGTAAGAATCTCAGGGAGGAGCCTAATTATTTGGCTCAATTGCAGGCATGCCTGCTTGCAATGGATTGTTTTCAACATCAGTCATGTTTCCAGTACTGTGAGATGATTTCACAAACCCAGCATCATCATGAGCTAGCTCATCTATTTGTTCTACATTTACATGATGGCCGAGTAAACCTTGCCGGAGTAGATTTCGTTTTGTCACCAGAAACCATTGCTCAGGCCACCGGAATAACAAACATAGGAGAGGAATGGAACAAACGACAGCAGTTAGAGAAATCCTACTATGAGCCATACATAAAACCTAGGTTTATGAGGCAGCTGAGCAGGGTATTTCCATTCAAATTCCTGAAGGATGAGTTTGCACCATTGATGAAAATCATCATTCGATATTTCAGTTGCGAGGGTAGATTCTCACGTCTCTATGCGTACCATGTCCGTTTATTGATGAATTTCACGAGGGTACGTATGATGAGCATTCCATACTTCATGTATCGTAACATAGACAGGATGAAATTTTTTGTATAGAAGAATACCCCAGCACAGCAGCATAGCAGTATATATCATTACGCGCTGATCAAAATCATGGTGGTACATCAGCTGACACATCAGGGCATTACTTGGGAGGATTTCATCTCCCGTGACTTCTTCGCAGCGCCACAGCCGCCTCCCGAGGTAGTTCATGGTGAGGGAGAGCCTTCACACCAGCCTAAAATTCCTGAGACTGAGCATATAAGTGCTCCAGTGTATGTGACATACCAGCGAGGCCACAAGACCTTATTTGCAGCTACACGACAAGTACTATCTCCACCCGGGGTGGAAAGGGTCTCGTTGACTCCATCAGCAGCGCGAGTATTATCTCCACCCGGGGTGGAAGGGGTCTCACCTTTGACTTCAGCATAGGTACAGATTCAGGACAGAGGCAAGAGGCCTATGCACGATGAGGGCCCATCAGGCGGTCGAGACACTGATTTCACATTCATCGATGTTGATGCGAGCTCTCCTAGCTCAAAGCTGAAAGAGATCATCCAGGAGAAAAAGGCCGAAAATGACACGCTGAAAGAGAAATTGTAGAGAGCTCAGTGGGTGATAAACTACCTGGAGTAGCGTAACAAATAGCTAGAGGATCAGCACACTCTTTTAGAGCTGCGACGAATCCGTGAGGATCGACAATTGGCCCGGAAGAGACCAGGTGACATGACACCAGTTGAGCGAGAGACCAAACTCACGCATGTTAAAATTCATCTAGAGAAGTTGTTGGAAAAGGCCAATAGAGATAAAGACATGCTTCGTCACATGAAAGGACATTATTGGGCCCGCATGCATGTCTGCAAGGCAAAAATGAAGATTCTGAAGAGGAGGTTGAGGAGAGCACTAAAACAGCGGAAGAGGCCTGATCCACTTCAGATTTTGGCCGAGGCTTCGTTGGATGGGCATGATACATGATGGAGGGTATTCGCTCCGAATTTGAGTGAATTTGAAGAAGTTTTTGTCATTTTGGAAAATTTTGGTCTCAAAACAGGTTTTTCAGCCCAACGCGTAGCGCGTCGACGTGCTCGCTTATGATTGGGACACTTACTGGAGGAAAAATTTATATTTTTGGGTTTTTCATGGTAATTTATGCATGCTCCAGTAGGACCAAATCATTTCACCAAGTTTTGGATGATCAAAGGGGCCAAAACACCATGAAAATCACCGTTCTACCACCTTATTCAGCAGCAGGAAGTACTTGTGGGAGAATGAATTTTTGGAGGGGAAAATGAGCTTCAAATTGGGAAATTCCACTTGGGCTGGATTGAAAACATCCAAGGCTTTCCAACAAGCTATCATGAGATTGATTTTGATGTGGGGAAGTGCCCCAAAAGTAGGCTGTAAGGCGCGCGATGCATAGAGATTTTTGGCTTATTTTTCATCTTCCAGCTCAGGATTTCGGCCAGTTGGACCAGTTTTGATTGTGGATGCAATTTTCGAGTTATCTTGATGTAATTTTATGGTTGGAATGTAACTTGGACTCACTTTTATCTATTCTAGAATATTCACTCCTAAAAAAGTAAAAATCAAATGTAAGGATCAGTTTCCTTCCTTTTAGAGGCAAGTTGTTTGGCTGCCTATATTCTAGCTCCTTGTTTAGAATTAGTTGGAACTGCTCCTAGAAGGAGGAATTCGACCCCTAGAGGTGTGGGAAGGGGTTAGGATGGTATATATGATGTAATTTCTCAATCATTTTCAGAGGTTGGAGAGGTTGGACTCTTGGGAAAACTTTGGCACACTATTGTACATATTTTTCATATTTTGGCTAAGGAAAGATCAGAGGTTTTGCAGCACCTGTTGGGATTCTTGTGGCTTTTTGTTCTTGATGGTGTTTTCTCTCATTTTATTGTAATTTATTTCATGTTCGATGTATGCCATTACCTTCTTATGCTTCTGAAACTAAATGAATGAGTAAATGAGGTAGAATCCATTGATTTCAGTGCTCTGCCTTTGAATTTGTTTAGTTTTACATGTTTTCGCCTGTTTGGAGAGGATTTCTGTTCTCCCTTGCCCTCTTCAGCTCCTTGTGAATATGATCCATCCATACACATAATAAAAAGCATCAAGACTACTGCCTACCTCGCCCCAACTCAAATTCTGCAAAAATATGGCCTTATCCCTGGACCCAAAATTGTTTTTCCCATTTTTTCAACAAAAACCCAAAAAATCAAAATCAAACTTTCCTATCTCTTTACTAGCCTAAAATCAGTACCAATTATAAGTCATCTTAGCCCCTTTGAAGACCTTTGCCGAGATAGACCCGGAGAGAGCCCTCTCCTGTCCTCGTAGGGCTAGCTACGAGGCTGCGCGTGGTTTGATGTAGCCTTGAGTTTTACCTTATTTCAGCCTAAGGTAGATTTGAGCGCTAACAACCTTCTTGGTTATTCTTAGATGAGTCTATGAATTTTATGACTATATATGCATTCATGACCTATAACTTACATGTTTTCCATGTGTTTGATGATATGTTTGTGATTTTTTAGGAAGTCTAGGTCACATTTTTTATTTGAGATTGAATGCTTAGCTTTGTTTCCATGTTAAATATGATTATGGAAAGTCTCAAGAAATTTTGAGTAGTGGTCTGCAGGAAATCCTGAAAAGGTGGCACTAATCTCTAGACCACATGCTCAGAACTAGAGAAATTGGGTCACAACCGCACTCAGGCAGGCTTGTGAGTGTGGTTGGGGGCCTTTTCATGCATGAAGTTGGGGGTTACGTTGTGTGAAGATGATCCCCAACTTAAGCTTTGGTCACTTGGGATGGTTCTTTGGCCCTTGAGTGTCCCTGTAGCCCTTAGGAATATTGTGAGTTGTCAATCAGCGGCCAATTGTAATCCTCACTTCCTTAACTAGAGCACGAAGGTTGGGTCATGTTATAGTAACTCTCGTCTCATGTTTACCTTCGAAGGTCAGTGAAATTGAGTAAATGTCGGAGGGTTGGTTACAAAGCCCTATATATAATGTGATTACCTTTCTATTTTTATATTGTTATGTGTGCTAGAACCTTTCATGATCCCATTTTATTATAATTGTACCCTTTGTCACCTATATATATACACTAGGGAGACATAGTCTTAAGGTAATTGTCTTGTACATTGTATTAATTATAAATTGAAGGTTTCCCCTTAAAGAATAATGTAGTAGTTGGTTTTTTATCATTTTTAAGGCGCAAGGTTCATAACAGTTGGTATCATAACATACAAACCCATGGTTTTTCTACTTTGAATAAATTATCTTGGCATTTCCACTATAAATTTTTTCTATGACGTCTTAGATAGTGAATTTTGAAACATATTGATGATAAATATTTGAGAACATATGGTTAAAATTTGAAATATTAGTTAACTTTACTTTCAGAGATATGCTTGTGGAAGTTATTCTTGAATTCTCTTGAAATCCATTTTAAATAGGCCAGTTTGGAATTTTTTCTATAATTTTTTTATGGGATGTTTCAGATGGTAAAATTCAGACCATATTTAGGTGATATCTCAATGAACCTCTAGTTAAAATTTCAAACCTTTTTTTTCTATATTTTCAAAGATATGCTTTTATCAAGTTAGGGTTC
The DNA here is from genome assembly GCA_034641835.2 of Pinus albicaulis. Classification (NCBI taxonomy): domain Eukaryota; kingdom Viridiplantae; phylum Streptophyta; class Pinopsida; order Pinales; family Pinaceae; genus Pinus; species Pinus albicaulis. The sequence continues at coordinate 959,116,214 of CM076579.1, forward strand.
TTGAATTATGCTAAAACTAGTTGCAAATAGGTCATTTTAAAATTTTTACTATAATTTCTTATTTAATTTATAGGACATCTCAAATGGTGAAATTTATAACATATTGAGGGATGTCCTAGGAAGCATCTGGCTAAAATTTCAGATTTGATTTCTCTATACTTTTTAAGCTATGATTTGTGGAAGTTAGGTTCTATGAAGATCTTGAAATCAATTTCAAATAGCTTAGCTTGGTATTTTTTCCATATTTTTTCCAAATATCATTTTATAGGAATTTTTAGTTTGTGAAATATTTAAAGGTATTAAGAGACATAAGAAAGTACATTAGGTAAAAATTTCATAATTATAATTGAATAATTGGACACGTGGCACACTATACAAGTTTTCTTTTGGAAGAGGAAAAAAATCAATAATTTTGGGGAAATTTATCATAAATTTCACCTGACACATCAATTTATAGTCAAACCTATTAAATTACAGATAATACATATCAGAGTATTATAGACCAAATTTTCAAATGTGAAAGGATCAAATCTTACAGATATATCAAGAAATATTCCAATTATTTAGGTATTCCAAATAAATATGCATAACTTGTAACATAGCTTTTAATTAGAAGATCAACGTGTTTGGAATGGAAACTATGATAAAGAGGGATGTTATTATTTTCTCACATGGCTCAAAAGAAATATCAAAAGCTACTACATGAATTAAACCTCTTGAATTTTCATCCAAGACTTATGAAGAAAATGAAGACATAGAATTTATGTTATCCCAATTAGAGAAGAACGTTAATGAAATGGAAGGTTGTATGTTCAAATATGTTGATTTATTAAGGCTTCAGGAAAAAATAAAATGAGAAATGATGGATAAAATGGAAAAGAATATGTATGAAAATAAGGAAGAAATAAAATAATCCATAAAATAATTATAAACCATTCTATTAAAGGATCTCCCTAAAAAGGATATAAACATCCAAGGAAATCATGAAGATAAGGAGAAACATGGTGTTGAGATTAAATCACAAATTTATTTTATTACAACTAAAGAGAATAGATATTGAATCATAGAACCATAATCATTAATTTTCAATCCACTATCTAGATCATTAGGGCTTCAAGTCAACAAAAAATAACTAGTGCATTCTAAAAATTTATATGATGAAGTTTTAGGGTAAGAATCGTATAACATGAATACTCTAGATGGAGTAATACTTTGATCTACAGCAGGTTCTAACCTTACAAAAGGTAAATATTGCACCATTTTTTTAGAACAAGACCAATATGTATGGTATCAATGGATTTGTGAAAGAAAAAATGATTATGTTATTGTTATACGAGATTTACGATTGTGGAAAAAAGTATCTCCCTTAGGTCAGTGGCTAACCTAGAACAATGGAGAGACAATGAACCCAATGATTTTCCTTAAATTAAATAGATGATGAAGTTAGGCCTACCTAGAATCCATCACACACTTCGCTCCTTATTTATCTTGGAAGCTCCTATTCCAGCTCTGATTTCCAAAATTAGAAAATGCACAATCAGATAACAGACGATAAGAAAATACAAGATCTATGCAGTATCATCTAAATACTCCATTAAATAGATCAAAATGGTATTGAAATATATGAAATAACAACATCACATATAAGAAAACATATAATTATTTTGATTAATATAAATGGAAGGATATTACAACCATAAGTAGTATTTGATCTTGTAGAATATCTCCTCCAAGTTGTTATGTTTTCCTTTCCTTGTCACAATATGCACCTCCAATCACCCTAATGCATGAGACAATAACCACTTACTACAAAAACTTAAGGGAAAAATCGCTCTCCAAAATCCAACCATTCATTAACGCTTTTCATATGAAAGATGGTAAATATATAGAAGAGTGGGGTAAGTTGGGTGTTCTTATCACATTAGCATTCTAAGGTTTTAGATACACCTTTGATGGAGGGATAGGATCAAATGATAAGTGGTGAAAACTCCAAAGTAGGGTAGGATAGGATCCAAATGTTTTATCTAAGTTAAGTGGTTGAAAAAACTTATGGAAACTCCTATAAGGTGAAGCTTCTGAAATCCCGATCATTCTCCTGGATTTCTAGAACCAACACAGGTGCAAAGGGGAGAAACCTGCTAGTGACCAACCTTAGACACAATAGAGATCCCTATACATGGTCGCACCCAGTATTCATACATGGAGCGTTGGTTCTAATTTGGCTCAAATGATGTAGTTTAAGGATGAAATTATGGGGGATGAAAGGAAGATTCTTAGGTATTTGTGCAAGATGGTGATAAGCGGGAATAAGATGTTGATTGATCCCATTATGAGGATCATTGATCGAATGTGACAAAATGGCCTATAACAGAATTCCCCCTAAAGTGAAAATTCAGAGATGATGACTTATAACTAAAGTGATTTACCTTGTGACAAGTAGAGCTCAAGGAAAACTAATGAGCTTCATCTGTTAAAATACATTTTTCATGACATATTTTATCTGAGGGAGTCATACCCATACTCTACTCATAAGCTAACATGACATGTATAATGATCAAAAGACACGTCTACAGATGCAACTAGTGAACCCATGACTGGGTGGCTATCAATATGATCATGGCCATCATACATTTTGATCTTTGTATAACTCCTGAAATCGCAGCCTGGATGGATGAAACAAGATCTGGGGTCTTCTATCTTTTTCACATGACCAACTAATGTATGAGTCTAACCATGTGAAGCAATGAGTAGGAGTTGAACATGGTAGACACCACTTGATTACTGACCGATGATGTAAGCCATTAACATATGTGAGAGAAACCATTGATGATGTTAATGGATCTCAAGATACTATGGTACAATCAGTATGGTGTGAGTAAATGAGCTGATGTCGAACAACACATAAAATATTTTGGTCGAAGGATGTTAGTGTAAAATCTTATTGCAAGTGTATGAAAATTTCCTCCTTTAGTTTTGCATGACGAATAACCCTAAAAATGGAAATGGATGCTTAACCCTTTAGATCCTGTTAAGCCCCTATATCAATAGTGTAGTCCCTTATTATGTTAGTCTAACCCCCCTTATCATTATTGTTGTACCCCTGTAACCCCCATATTGTTATTATTGTGCCCTTACATTATTATTGTTAGGTCGGCTAGGATTACATTGTGGCCCACTATGACCCCATGGACTCCTATATATATAGAAAGGAGGTTTTGTAAATGAGATGATCAAAGAACTGTTCATTCATGTAATGTATTGGAGGTTTCCCCCTCGAATTGGCTCATTTCTAAGGTGTTTATATCTATTTTCTTCTATTTTTTGGAGCTGGTTACACAACATTTGGTATTAGAGCTTTGGATTCTAGGGTTTCGTTGCTCCAAACAGGTCATCGTGGCATTTTCGGTATAACTTTTTTTCTACGAAGTTTCAGAAGCTAAAATTTTTAGGGTATGAAGCTTAAATCGTGAGGAAGATTTTCTAAAAATTTCAGAGCTTGGTTCGCAATATTTTTGGAGATATCATCTGTGGAAGTTAGGTATTGTTTCAAGCTCCTAAACAGGTCATCGTGGAATTTTCGCTATAAATTTTTTTTTACGAAGGTTCAGAATCTGAAATTCGTATGGTGCGAAGCTGAAATCCTGAGGAAATTTTTCTAAAACTTTCAGAGCTTGGTTCGCAATATTTTCAGAGATATGATCTATGGAAGGTAGTGCTTTTTCAAGCTCCTGAATTTCATCTCAAAGAGGTGATCGTGGGAAACGTTCAATAACTCTCTCTCTGGGCAGTGGATTTGAGTGCCGTAAAAATTGGTTGCAATTAGACGGACTTTAGTTTCTTGGCTATCAATTTCAGAGACAAAGGACGAAACAGTGACACGTGGCAAGTCCTACAAGTTTTCTCTACTGAACCAGTCCAGAATTAGGTCATTGTGGGAGATTGGACACAACTTTGTCTTGGAGAATCCAAATAAGGTAAGACCTGTGGCATTCAAAATAGAATTCAGAGGGCTACTTCATTACTAAATTTCAGATATAGAAGAGCCGCAAGCACAGAGATAATCTAATTTCAATATCGAGCTCCTCAAAAGCAAGAAAAAGGTGTGTATTTTTTTTTCCGAATTGCATAAGTCTTGTTTGAAGAATCAAGTTGAATTGATTCCAAGGGCATATTGAAGAATTTTTGTCAGTAATGGGTTCTATTATGCCTCAAAAAAATAATTCCATACCCATTAAGCCCTCATCAAGCTATACTATGACGCATGAGGAGGAAGAATTGCAATATGAGATATCAAAATTACGGTACCAAGTGCAATAAATTTCGATCTTACGAAGAACAATCGAAGATGACATAGATGGTTTAAAAGCAAAAATGGAGGCTAATTTGGATGGTTTGAAGGATCAAATAAAATCTATTATGGATGATAAAGTAGTGGAATATCACAATGAGCATCAACAACAAGTTCTCCAACTCTCAAAGGATAACCTAACTTTGGTGCAAAATCAAATGAAACAACTGGAAGATCAACATCACATCGAAAGAAGTTCTGAAGCAGTCATAGAAACAAGAACTCGACAAGTACAATCAATTTCAAATTATCTCAGCAAGTGGAAGAACTTTCCTATAGAAGATTCCACATGGGAGGATGAGAATTTTATACAGAAGCATCAAGAAATAATCAAGCATTGAGGACAACACTTGTTTGAAGGAGAGGGGCATGTTAAGCCTCTATATTAATAGTGTAGTCCCTTATTATGTTAGTCTAACCCCCCTTATCATTATTGTTGTACCCCTGTAACCCCCATATTGTTATTATTGTGCCCTTACATTATTATTGTTAGGTCGGCTAGGATTACATTGTGGCCCACTATGACCCCATGGACTCCTATATATATAGAAAGGAGGTTTTGTAAATGGGATCATCAAAGAATTGTTCATTCATGTAATGTATTGGAGGTTTCCCCCTCGAAGTGGCTCATTTATAAGGCGTTGATATCTCTTTTCTTCTATTTTTTGGAGCTGGTTACACAACAGATCCTCAATAGAAAGTTAGAACAAATCCTGCAAAAATCTAGATCTGTGCATTAAAATTAGTTAAACATTGAGAAGTAGTAACTGATGCAAAAGTTAACTCCAAGTATCCAATAGAGAGGAAAAGATTAAAAAATGATTTTATATTATAACACCCAGTGAAGGAAACAACTATATGTTACTAGTCCCCCTCAATGGGATGGGTCCTTGTTTGTCCTATTTGCTTAAGCTTTAGAGGCTTCTCTCTCTCAATGGTGTAGAAAACCAAAACCATGTGGTGAACTCAAGTGGGAGCTTAGATGGAAAAACTTAAATGATAGTGACAATGAGAATGATCAAAGTGAAGAATGAATGGAAAAACCCTTCGATTTATAACAAAATATTGATTTATCCTCAATAATGAAGAATAATAAAATATTATTAACCAAAATCTAGATCTAACCGCTTGGAATATTTTATTATATTTTGTTGGAGGGAAAATTTATTTAAATTGGTTAAATACCTTTATTTAGAAATAATAAACAAATAAATTATTTATTTATCATTTCATGAATGTGGTTAAAGAATGATAAACAAATAATGATTTGTTTAATTATTCCTAGGTGATGTCATCAAATTTAACAAGGAATAATAACTAAATAATGATTTAATTAATTATTCCTAGAGAAAAATAAGAAAAATAATGATTTATATAATTATTTCTCATAATTGGGTTAAATAGAAGAGGAATATTATTTAAACAATATTTTAATTAATTATACTTAGAGGAAAATAAAATAAACAAGGATTTATTTAATTATTCCTCGTGGGGTTTCTTGTTTTAACCAGAAATAACTTAATAAAATATGTTTTATTAAATTATTTGTTATAGTGAAAAGAATTTTACTATGGTAAAAATGGTCTTACATGGTGTACCTCAATACATATAATTAGAAATGGTTAGATGACCATTTTTTGGTGATTACAGATTGTCCCCCAATGTGTGAGCATTAGGAGAAAATTGTATGATCGAAGTACATTGTAAGAACACAATCAATAGACACCGAAGGGGAGTCATAAAGAAAGAGGCCTAACTGAAGCGAAGCGAGAGAGGAAAATGACTGAGGGGGCGAGACTTAAAAATGATATAAGTCTCCTTTTATGTTGGAGTACCTATTCTCAATGAGGTGGGGGAGGCATACCCATACCCGCCAAGATGAAAAAGTACAAAGAATAATGGTGAGCCCAATAATGTTGGACTCAACTAAAAAATGTATAATACATGATACATGACATGTTGGAATCAATGGGCCAGAAAATAATACAATGGATCCCATATACATAATGCGCCTAGAAAAACATGTGTCGGGACTAAAGAAAATAACATATGAGTACATGAGACATAAATAATTCCCCTCCATATAACATGGGGAGGGGGGTGGGTATAAAAACTAAAGAAGCCCTGCTGAATAGGAAAGGGCTCGAAATATATGAATGGATCATATGAATGATACATGCATGTTGTGTGTGCTGCAAGCGGCTGAAACCGAACCCATAAAATATATGGAACTACATATGAGGTTGTAGCATAATATGAGGTTATTCGGGCATGTGGGGGGATACCTAAAGGGCCACCTCCTCATGATGTCTGAGACATATCACACACACCCAAGAATCATTGGGACAATCTACTGGATCACCAAACCATCAAGTGTATGAATCTCGATCATGTGATAATGAGTTGAGGTTGAGCGGATGAGAAACAACCATGTCAAAGGGAAATGATGAATCCCTTTGCGTGATTTGAGGCACCAAGAAAGAATTTAAGTTGGAACCATGGTACACCACCCTCTAGACTTGTCTTTTGGAATGAATGTGTTGATGTCAACAGAAGGAGGTCTGACATAGGTGAGGCAATGATGAATCCTCAACTAAGGCATGTGTGATCATATTAAAGTGACTGATGGACTGATAGCAGGGATGATGATGGAAAAAAGGGGATACTGAGTAGCAAACATATGACTTCCCTTGTCAGAGCATAAAAATCATGGATGACTTGGCAAGGACTGACTCGACTCCAGAGGGGATGGTGGATAGTATGACAGGAGGTAAAAATGGGAAACACCTGATGAATGCGATGGAAATATGGATGGAATGATACAACAGGAGATAAATTGACTCGAGACAAACTCCATGAATGCGATGATGACTCAACTCGGATGATCTAAACAAGGGTGACTCGATGATGCAGCCACATAGTATAGGCATGGGGGGAACATGAAAACATGAGTATGAAGATAAAGTGGTTCCCCAATTACAAGTAATTCATGTGCATAAATGTGATTTTAAGAGGCGACAAAGTGACCATTCTTGGAAAAATGCCTTTGTGGTGAAGTGTAAAATTACCAAAAAAAAAATAATATCCATTATTATGCTCGGTGAGATCTTTCAAATGGTGCTGATGGTTCATCAAACCGAGCTATGGTTTCGTCACAATGGGAAATGAAAAAACTGGGTTTTTCCTATAAAAAGGGTGGTTTCCCTCCAATTGCAATTCATTTGCTAAGTGAGCTGTAGTGAATTTGGAGAGGAGGAGAAGGCCCTAAATCTTGTGGAGATCATAGTGGAAAAACCTATCATGGAAAATAGGATTTACGACTTTCAGGAAGGTGGCCTTACTTCTCTAAGGATGGCCTTAATGCTTCTTGGAAGAATGGTTCCTGGTGAAGAATCAAGGTAAGAAAGGAATACATGAATAAACTACTAAAGAAAGTCTAGAATCATCCCCGCCCACCAAGTCAAACATGGAGACCAAGTGATGAGTAGGGTATCACATAAAGTATATTATTTGAATACATGGTATCAAGCATCTACGATTTATGGCTCACCAGAATGGTCGATAGGACAAAGTATTCAAGAAATGGGAGGAAAATTGACCATACCTAGATCGGTAGGGTCTAGGCTGAGACCTGTATTAATCAAGTGAGAAGGTGTCAATGGGAAATCATGCCCCCAAGGATGGGATACTTCCCCCCATCATATGTGATAGAGGGGAGTGATCTGGTATGCAAATTTGGGAATGATGCCCCTACCTAGAGGAGTTTGTGGAGCACCATGATGTTCCAAGTGCTGAAATGATGGATTCGAGAATTCAGTCTCATAGGCACTAAATCCTCAAGAGGATGGTGATAAGACATAGGGGAATAGGTGTTATGAAACTAGCTCCCAAAACAGAATACAAGAGAGATCAACACCTTAGAAACAATCCACTTCAAGGGGGAAACCTACTTTACATTACATAAATGAACATTTATTGGATGATACAAATGAAAAAACCTCCTTTCTATATAGAGGAGTCCATGGGGTGTCACAATATAATCCTAGCTGGCCTAACAATAATAATGTAAGGGTACAAAAATAACAATAGTGGGCTTTTATGGGGCGCAATAATAATAATATGGGGACTACAGGGGTACAAAAATAACAATAAGGGGCCTACATGAACAGCAATAAGGGACTAGACTAGTAATATAGGGACCTAATGTGCCCCTCTCCTTCAAAAAAGTGTTGTCCTCAATGATTGAGTAGCTTTGGATGCTTATATATAAAATTATCATCCTCCCATGTGGAATCTTTAGTGGGTAAGTTCTTCCACTTGATGAGATACTCTGAAATTGATCGATTTCGTAGCTATCGAGTTCTTGTTTCTATGAGTGCTTTAGGTTCCAATATGATTTTTCCTTCCTCGTCAAGTTCTGACAATATTGTTTGAAATGGAAATTTGTCACCTATAACCTTCTTTAAGCATGAAACATGGAAAACTCAGTGCACTTAAGAAGAAGCAGGAAGCTCCAATTTGTATGCCATAGTACCAATATTTTGCAACACCTTGTAAGTACCATAGTAATTTGGCAATAATTTGTTATCCTTTTTAACTTGCTTGAGGGAAATTTGTTTGTATGGTTTTTGTCATAAAAATACCCAGTCTCAGTACATCAAAAATTCTCTCACTGCGATGTTGATATGCCTATTGTTTCATTCGATTTTGTGCCAAATTTAGGTTATTCTTTAAGAGTTGGAGAACCTTTTGTTGATGCTCAATGTGATATTCCACTGCTTCAAACCTTATAATTTTCTCTTAAAAAATGATGTGACGGATGGTGGATGATATCGATAAAGTACCATTAATGGGGTCGTTTTTGCTACAGTATGGAAGGAAGCGTTATTGCACCATTCACCCAAAGGTAACCACTTGACCCGTTGTGTTTTTTTATCAAATAAAAAACAACGAAGATATCCTTCCAAAAATTTGTTTACTGTCTCAGTTTTCCCATTAGATTGAGGATAATAAGATGATCTAGGAGCTAGTTGAGCACCCAAACAAGAAAATAATTCCGTCCAAACATTTCTAGTGAAAATGTGATATTTGTCGCTTACAATAATCTTAGGGTTTCCATGTAGCTTTTGAATTGTTTCCATAAATTCAGTAGCAATTGTACTTGCTTTAAATGGATGAGATAATGAAAAAAAGTGTGCATACTTGGTAATTCTATCAACTAACACCATGATGACACTCTTTCCTTTGGACATAGGTAAACCTGTGATAAAATCCATTGAAACCTCCTCCCAACATTGACTTGGAATGGATAAAGGTTGTAGAAGACCTGGGGTCTTAACTGTCTCCACTTTATTTTCTTGGAAAACCATACATTCCACCATCCCCCCCAAAAAAAAATCACCTTGTGATCTGAAAATGATTTCTAGTTATTACTGTGCTAGTACCATGTCAGATATATTTTTCTCTTTCCTTAGTTTTACTTATTCTTCATGGGTTTGTCTATGAGCATGTGATTGTCAAATCAATTTACTTGGTGAAATTTTTTGTTTGTCATAAGCTTAGAAAGCATAATTTTAAATGAATGAACAGAAGAAATTATAAACACAACAAACACACATAACAGAGCTTAACACATAGAATTTGGATAAAGGAGTTTACCCCTCCTGGGCTACATCTCCTTGGTCCAGCTTCACAGTGTGGGCCTTTGTACTAGCTTCAAGTGTGCTCAAATTGTTGTTACAATCTTCAAATTCTCTTGTAACCTATTCCAATGAGTTTATAACATCAAAATCTCCCATAAATGACTATTTGTTGCTGAATTTGGACTCTGGATGCTTTGGAAATGACCCCAACACCTGGTGGTCCTTGCCTTCAAAAATATTGAAATGCACAAAAACCACCCGTAGATGACCTTTTTTTGCCTCTGAAACCTACTTTATTGAGTTCCTAGCATGTCAATTAGCCTAGAATGCCTCTTCCTGAGCTCTTTTTGGGCGAAAATTTCCTAAGTTACGGCCAAAACTGTATTTCCCCCAATTTCTCCACTAAATTTGGGGAGACTGCCGGTTAATTTTCCAAAAAGAGAAAACCCATCAGTTTTGGCGTGCTCCCTAAAATTGTGCCAAGATAATAATGGATTAATTAAGGGCTAATCATTCTTAGCATATGGATAAGTGCAGATTTATGTTTAAGAACTATTAGTGCTAATCATTATGGTAATCATGGTTAACCCACGTCTTAGCACTAATTAATCCATATTAATTCTTTCCGTCGTTTAATCCTTTTGGTGCCTGGTCCTTAGCACCTGGCCATATGGGAAGGGATTATCCTGCAAGGCTGGCCCCCTCCGGAGCCCCAACCGTCGAACACTTAAACTTTAAGGGGAAGCAGGGTTCTATATGGTTAAGAACCACCGCGAAAGATAAGACAATAGTGCGCCCTATTTTTGTGGAGCAGGTCGAGTGTTCGACCCCTGATCTAGCCATAATATTTTATAAGGATTTTTAATGGACCATGCCACCAAGGTTAGTGCCACCTCCAAGTCTATACCTTTGTCAACTTTGGTTGGCGGATACTCCAAATTTAGTTAAGCCCGATATAACATATCGTTTCACCCTTAGGTTTAAAACAATAATCAATCACCAATATACATATATGTTAATCCATTTGACTTGATAACCTCTAAGGCCATGGGGTGGGTACACGTGGCCTACCCCCATTGGTCCAGATTTCCAAATAACTAACAATAATTCCTGCACCAATAATAAGGATAAAATTCATCCTTAGGCTTAGAATAAAAAAGGTTTCCCTTCCTAGTCATCATCGGCGAATCCAACTCTAACGTTTGGTACATCGCCATTGGATGAATCTAGAGAATATTCTCTGAGAAGCTGACTGTACCTACCACATCATCCCTATACCTATTCTACTCCTTTTTTTCCTATTTTGGAAAATGAATAGTAGACCATAACTCACTTATACAAACTCAGATTTTGATGAAACGAGTTGTGCCAGGATCCTGACAATGAACTCTATCTGGTAGTTCAGGTTCAAATAATTTTTGAGCACTCTCATCTTTTATCTAAAACCGAGCCTTAGATCATTCCACCCCACTAGAAGCCTTTTGGACCCTAAAATATACAATCAATTTTTCATCAAGTGAGGGTATAGCTCCCTCACTTTTCCAATCTACAACCATTTTCCCTTTGAAGGATTTTAACCCTTAAGTCCCACTCTAAGGTATTCAACATTCCCTCTTCTTGAAGTTCTTATTGTTCTATTAAGTATGAGATCTTACTGAATTTCATCAAGATATTCTAGCGAGAAATCATCTATTGATGGCCGTTGAACATGCTCTCCTTGATCAACAATCAAAGGAGGCTCAAACAATCTCAAATTCTCAACATTAACGACATAATAAATTTTCATATAAGGAGGCAAATATAGCTTGAATTCATTTGTACCATTATTCTCCAAAATTTTAAATGGACCATAACAGATTGGTTTGAGATTTTTAGCTTCCCCTTGCAATATTTCCTTGCTTATGTACAACCAAAATTCATCACCAACTTGGAATTTATGATCAACCCGATGTTTTTCATGCCTTGCTTTGTAGCTACTTTGACTATTTTCAAGTTGCTCTTACACTGTGTGATGTACCAACTAAATTTTCTCAATGAAATTTCTTGCCTTATCTATGTCACTATGTCCTTATGTAGCAACGTCTTTCTCAAAGATGAAGTCCAATGGTGATCTTGGCAAGTAACCAAAACATGCCTCAAATGGCGATGAATTTGTGGAAGAATATTTTTCCTGGTTGTATGCATGTTGTATGTAGTGTAACTGTTCGTCCCACAACTTGGGATGGTTGCTGCAATAGCCTCTTAAAAGATGAATAATGGCTCTATTTACCACCTTTGTTTGACCATATGTTTTTGGATGAAATGTTGTACTTTTATTCAACTTTGTATCCATCATGTCCCATAATTTTGACCAAAAATTCCCTGCAAATCGAGAATCTTGATCACTTACAATAGAAGTAGGAAGACCAAAATGGATCCATACATTTTGGAAGAAAATATTAGTGGTTTTTTCAGCTGTAATATTTTTCTTACATGCCATCAAAATACACATTTTTTTGAACCTATCTAACACAATATACAAATAATCATGACCTTTCTTTAACATAGGAAGGCCTCATACAAAATCCATTGAGATGCTCTTCCAAGGATGAGATGGAACCAAAAGTGGTGTGTACAAACCAAGCTTCCTATTGCTAGGTTTAATTTTTGCACATAAAGAACATCCTCTAATAAAAAGAGAAACACTTTCATTCATGTGTGGCCAATAAAAATACCTTTGGAGATTCGCTATTGTCTTGCCTACATCGAAATGTCCTGCAATCAATGATGTGTGTGCTTCCCATATGATATTGTTTCTTTCTCCCTTTGGAATACATAACTTGCCCAAGTGATACAAAAAACTGTTATGCACATGATAATCTAATTCTTCACTTTGGTTTCCCTTACTCAAGCTCTCATACACATCTTGAAAATCACTATCATTTACATACTTTATAATGTAATTTTCATGCATAATAGAATTGTGCTTGAGAATAATAGTTGAATTTACAATAGGCCTAAAGAGCATATCAACTACCTTATTGTAAATTCCTTTTTTGTACCTAATAACCAAATGAAATTGTTGTAGAAAACCCATCCACCTGAAATGTCTTGATTTCTACAACTTTGACTGTGATTGTAAGTACTGCAATGGTTGATGATCGATATGGATAATGGTCTCTTTCCCCATCAAGTAATGCTTCCATTTATTTACAATTTGTACCAATGCATATAACCCTTTATCATAGGTGGGATATTTAGTTATAGCTCCATTAAAATTTTCAAAATGAAACGAGATATGCTTACCATGCTGCATGAGCACTGCTCCCATAGCATAATCACTTGCATATGTTTGGACCTCAAATGGTTGTCTAAGATCTAGAAGTGCTAAAACTGGTGTTGAAATTATCTTTTTCTTCAAATCATCAAATTATTTCTGTTGTACATCTCCCTAATGGAAGACTTTCTTCACACTTGTCAATGGATGTAATGGAGCTGCAATAGACAAAAAATTATCAATAAATTTCCTCCAATACTGTGTTGTTCCTAAGAATATTCTTACCTCTGTAACTGTATTGGGCTTGGGCCAATTTAGAATTCCCTCAACTTTTGAAGGATCGATCTTCAACTCACCTCCTCCAACAATGTGTCCCAATTACATCAATGAAGTCTTACCAAAATCGCACTTTGACATCTTTAAAAACATTTTCTATTTCTTCAAGATATCAAGTACCTTGGTCACATGCATGACATGTTCTTCTCTTGATTTTCTAAATATAAGTATGTAATCTAAGTAAAAAATGACAAATTCATCTAGAAATTGTCTAAGTACATCATTCATGACTCTCATGAAATTAGTTGGTGCATTTTTTAAGACAAATGGCATAACTAACCACTCATACAATCCTTGTCTAGTTTTGAAAGAAGTTTTCCAAATGTCATCTTCAGCTATTCTAACTTGATGATAACCACTTCATAATTCTATCTTAGTGAAATGATTTGCATGCTCTAAATAATCAAGAAAATCATCAATACGTGGGAGTGGGTAACGATTCTTTACTGTGATTTTATTTAGTGCATGGAAATCAATACTCATGCGCCAAGTGACATCCTTCTTTGGAACCAAAATTATTGAAGAACCACATGGCGAAGTAGATGGGCTTATGATACCTTTGTTCAGAAATTCTTGGATTTGCTTCTTAATTTCCAAACTTTCGATAATTAACATGTGATACATACCAATGTTTGGATGTGGAACATCCTACTGCAGTTGAATCTCATGATGAATTCCCCTCTTGGGCAGTAACCCCTTTGGTTCTTGAAACATCTCGCCATGTTGACCCACCACATCAAAAAAATCAGATTTCAATTTTTCATCGCATCCATCAAAGGATTCATAGTCAAAATCATCCTTTCTCTTGATCATGAGAAGCACAAAAGTTTTACTTGCATTTACTAGGCTCTTCATTTTCATTAACTAAATAAATATTTAGTTTCTTGTGATGAGTTCTCACAATATACTCCACTCCATCCTTGATCAAATGATATTTGTTCTCATGGTGATAAAATAATGCTTTCCTATCATACAAATATGGACTTCCTAAGATAATTCTAGAAATGTCAAGTGGAACCACATCTAGCTTGACTTCATCAACAATGTTTTTAGTAATATCAAATCTAAATATGCATTTCATTGTAACTTGTAAATTAGCGTTCTTAACTATCCATCCCAAAGGGTATGGTTTATGGTGTGGTATAGTTTCAAGGTTAAGATTTTTAAATAAGTCTTCTGAAATAAAGTTTTCTTTTGACCCTATATCAAACAATAAATCAATATTTGTATGATTAGAAATCACTCTAATCATACAAATATACAAATAATCATGACATTTCCTTAATATAGGAAGGCCTCCTACAAAATCCATTGAGATTCTCTCCCAAGGATGAGAAGGAACCAGAAGTGGTGTGTACAAACCAAGCTTCCCATTGCTAGGCTTACTTGTTGCACATAAAGAACAACCTCTAATAAAAAGAGAAACACTTTCATTCATGTGTGGCCAATAACAATACCTTTGGAGATTCGCTACTGTCTTG
Organism: Pinus albicaulis; assembly: GCA_034641835.2. Taxonomy (NCBI): domain Eukaryota; kingdom Viridiplantae; phylum Streptophyta; class Pinopsida; order Pinales; family Pinaceae; genus Pinus; species Pinus albicaulis. The sequence goes on from CM076579.1 coordinate 959,131,277, forward strand.
CCTACACCAAAATGTCCTGCAATCAATGATGTGTGTGCTTCCCTTATGATATTGTTTCTTCCTCCTTGTGGAATACATAACTTGCCCAAGTGATACAACAAACCATTATGCACATGATAATCTAATTCTTCACTTTGGTTGCCCTTACTCAAGCTCTCATACACATCTTGAAAATTACTATCATTTACATACTGTTCAATGTAACTTTCATGCATAATAGAATTGTGCTTGAGAATAATAGTTGAATTCACAATAGGCCTAAAGAGCATATCAACTACCTTATTGTAAATTCCTTTTTTTTACCTGATAAAAAAGTGAAATTGTTGTAGAAAACCCATCCACCTGAAATGTATTGATTACTGCAACTTTGAATGTGATTGTAAGTACTGCAATGGTTGATGATTGGTATGGATAATGGTCTCTTTTTCCATCAAGTAATGATTCCATTTCTTTACAATTTGTACCAATGCATATAACCCTTTATCATAGGTGGGATATTTAGTTACAACTCCATTAAAATTTTCAGAATGAAACAAGATAGACTTACCATGCTGCATGAGCACTGCTCCCATAGCATAATCACTTGCATATGTTTGGATCTCAAATGGTTTTTTAAGATATGGAAGTGCTAAAACTAGTGTTGTACTTATCTTTTTCTTCAAAGCATCAAATTGTTTCTGATGTACATCTCCCCAGGGGAATAATTTATTCAAACTTGTCAATGCATGTAATGGAGTTGCAATGTGTTGGGTATGTGCTATATTCTTTTCATGACTAGCCCCACGCGCTATACATTGCGCCGGGCGCAGCAAGGGGGTCACAAGGGAGGAGGCAGCCCCCACCGTTGGGTTCCGGGGTAGCACCCCGACGAAAATTGTTTTGGTGTGCGGACCCACTCATAGGCAGACCCACCCATGTTTTGTGCATGATTTTGCACATGGTTTTGGGGTACGATGGTTTTCGGCCCCTGGTATTTTGTAGACCCGATCAAGGGAACTACGGTTATGTTCTAATCCAGGGTTAATGGATTTGGGTTTATGTATGCTTCAGCATGTATATATATGTGTTGTAACACTAAAAGGAATATAATGAAAAATCAAGCTGGTCATCCCGATTTGGGATCCAGGGGAAAATATCTGTGTTTATCTATTTTATGTTTTATGCTCTTGCTATTGTTTATTTTCTGTTATAAGATTCATGTGTAGATAATTTATGTTCAGGGTTACAACCTAAATTTGGTATCGGAGTTGTTTCGGCTTCAAGGGGATGCCTTGCTGCTGAGGGTTTTTTGCTCGGGCCTGAGGTAGACCCTGTTCAGTGGGAGATCTGCGAGATCGATTCTTGCGGAGAAATAATATGGCGAGCGGCGGAAAGATAGAGATCGAGAAATTTAATGGTCAAATTTTTGAGTTGTGGAATCTCAAGATGGAGGATCTTTTGGTGGATAAAGATCAGTGGATCGCGGTAGATCCAGGTACTAAACCAACGGTAATGTTAGATGAAGACTGGAAGAAACTGGATTAGAAGGCTAAGAGCACAATACAGTTGTGTGTCTCAGATTCAGTACCGTTGAATGTATTTGGGGAAGCTACGGTGAATAATTTGTGGGAAAAACTTGGGACTTTGTACCAATCTAAGTCTCTGGTGAATAATTTGTTCCTACAGAAAAAGCTGTATAACCTGAGGATGAAGGATGGAGACTTAGTGATAGAGCATCTGAACGCCTTCAATACTCTGGTAAGTCAGCTGTCATCTGTTGATATTAAAATATCAGATGAAGATAAGTGCATCATTTTGTTGTGTTCTCTACCAAACTCGTGGGATAGTCTAGTTATTGCAATAGGTAGAAATACAACTACCTTGAATTTTGATGACATTGTCTCAGCCTTGCTGTTGGAGGAAATGAGACGGAGAAATATGGAGGGCCAAAATGGAGATGCCTTATCTGTACGAGGAAGGTCCCAAAACAGAAACAAGAATAAGGTTTCGAGTGGGAGATCCAAATCTAGAGGGAGATCTAAATCTCCTGGAAAGTTTGTAAAGGTATGCTGGAAATGCGGAAAGGAAGGGCACTACAAAAAGGACTGCAGATCTAAAGCTCCTGAGAAAGGAAAGGAATCTGATGATGCTCCTTTTGCAGAGGCAAAAACCACCTCGGATGAAGGTGGGGATGTGTATTTGGCTTCTTCTTCAAATACACATGTAGATCATGAGTCATGGTTGATTGACTCAGGTGCATCCTTTCACTTCACTCCCCATAGGGAGTCGTTCTGCGAGTATGAGAAATATGATAGTGATGTCTTCCTAGGGGATGATAGGAAGGCCAAAATCATCGGACGTGGAAAGGTCAAGCTAAAGCTACAAGGTGGAAGGATTAGAACACTTCCTGGTGTTCTGCATATTCCTGCATTGGCCAGAAATCTGATTTCTGTAAGCAAGATGGATGATGCAGGTGTAAAAACAGTGTTCAAGAAAGATGCCTGCAATATGGTTCGGGGAGCACTGGTATTAATGCGGGGAGTTCGGATTGGAACTATGTACAAGCTACAAGGTAGCACTGTTATTGATGGGTGTAATAGTTATGTGGTTCCTAAAAGTGGAGCGGAAAGCCTACCTATCTCTGGAGAAAAGACCATGATATGGCATCAAAGGCTTGGACATATTGGAGAGAAGGGCCTTTGGATACTACACAGAAATGGTATGGTAGAAAGTATGTCTAATTTCTCTCTGGATTTCAATTTCTGTGAACATTGTGTATATGGGAAGCAGAATCGGGTGAGTTTTCCTTCTGGTGCTAAGAGGGCGAACAAGATATTAGAACTTGTGCACAGTGATGTGTTTGGACCTGTGTCAGTTCCATCAGTGGGAAAGTCTGTGTACTATGTTTCATTCATAGATGACTTCTCAAGGAATACATGGATATATTTCTTGAGGAAGAAATCTGAAGTCTTTGACAAATTTAAAGAATTTTAGGCTCTGGTGGAAAACCAGACAGAGAAGAAGATAAAGGCGTTGAGGACAGATAATGGTGGGGAGTTCTGCAAGAAGGAATTTGAAGAGTTCTGTAAGAAGTGTGGTATAGCACGGCAGGAGACTACTCCATACACACCTCAGCAAAATGGAGTTGCAGAAAGAATGAATAGAACACTGATGGAAAAGGCAAGAAGCATGCTCAGTGGTACCGGGTTAGGACAAGAATTATGGGCAGAGGCAGTGGAGACTGCATGTTACTTAGTTAACAGATCACCTTCATCAGCGTTGGAGGATAAGACTCCACATGAGGTATGGACTGGTAGGAAACTCTCTCTTTCACATCTAAGGGTATTTGGATGTGATGCATATGTACATGTTCCAAAGGAGAAAAGGACCAAGTTGGATAATAAATCTGAAAGGTGCATCTTTATTAGATATAAGGATGGTTTAAAGGGTTACAAGCTTTGGAACCCAGAAACAAGGAAGGTTGTGTACAGCCGAGATGTGGTGTTTAGAGAAGTGAAAGATGTTGTTAAACATGAAGTCCTATCAAAGGAACCTGAAAAGATAGAGTTTGAGCTAAAGGAGGATGAATCGGACTCTACAACAGAAGAAGACTCAGAAGATGAAGAGCCACAAACTCCAGCTTTGAGAAGATCAGTTCGGGAAAGAAGGCAACCAGAAAGGTATAGTCCATCTGCTTTCTATTCAGGTTTTGCCTTAACTATAACTGATGATGAACCCAGAACTATCAGGGAGGCAGCAGATTCAGAGGATGGAAAACTCTGGAAGGAGGCCATGGTTGATGAAATGGCATCCTTGCACAAAAACGATGCATGGGATCTGGTGGAGTTGCCTGCTGGAAGGAAGCCCATTGGGAGCAAATGGGTGTTTAATAAGAAGATGAATGTAGAAGGCAAGGTGGAGAAATACAAAGCTCGGTTGGTAGCGAAAGGTTATTCCCAGGTGCCAGGAATTGACTTTGGTGATATTTTTTCTCTTGTTGCCAAGGTTACTTCTATTAGATTACTTTTATCTGTTGCTGCTGCATTTGATTTTGAGATAGAACAGATGGATGTGAAGACAACATTTCTTCACGGGGATCTAGAAGAGGAGATCTACATGAAGCAACTTGAAGGCTTTATGGTGAAGGGTAAGAAAGAACTAGTATGCAGGTTGAAGAAGTCTCTGTATGGGTTAAAATAGTCACCAAGGATGTGGTATCAGAAATTTGATACCTATATATGGGGACTTGGCTTCACCGGAAGCAAGGAGGATCACTGTGTTTATTTTAAATTAATTGGTGACCGTGTTATTTATTTGGTCTTGTATGTGGATGATATGTTGTTGATTGGAAATGACAAAGAAATTATCCAAGATTTGAAGACCCAACTGTTCTCCAACTTCGACATGAAGGATCTTGGTGCTGCAAACTATATTTTGGGCATTGAAATTAAGAAAGATCGGGCAAAGAGGAAGCTCTGGTTAAACCAGAGGAAGTATGTCGAGACTATATTGCAGAGGTTCAATATGCAGGATAGTAAACCGGTGAATGTTCCTATTCCTATAGGTGTAAAGTTGTCTGCTGAACAGTGTCCCAAGACACAAGAAGAAGAGGAGTATATGTCCCGTGTTCCATATGCAAGTGCAGTGGGTAGCCTGATGTATGCAATGGTCTGTACTAGACCAGACATTGCACATGCAGTGGGAGTATTGAGCAGGTTTATGTCAAACCCAGGGAAGGAGCATTGGACAACAGTGAAGCGGGTTTTCATATATTTACGTGGCACTAGTGATTATGGCTTGTGCTACCAGGGAAGACCAGGATTGGAAAGAATGTTGGACATTCGTGGTTTTGTTGATGCAGACTGGGCTGGAGATCTGGACCAAAGAAGATCTGCAAGTGGGTATGTGTTTAGCCTATTTGGAGGCGCAGTCAGTTGGATGAGTAAAAGACAGTCTGTAGTGGCTCTTTCAACTACAGAGGCAGAATACATAGCAGCCACTCATGCAAGCAAGGAAGCAGTTTGGTTGTGGAGATTGTGTTCAAGTATGGGGTTGGTACAACAAGCTATAAGGATAGACTGTGATAGCCAAAGTGCAATTTTCTTGGCTAAGAACCCTGCTTACCATTCAAAGACAAAGCACATTGATGTTCAATATCACTTTGTTAGAGATATGGTTGAGGCTAAAAGGGTGTTGTTGGTAAAGGTGGACAATTTGAAGAATGTTGCAGATGCATTGACGAAGTCTGTGAGCGCTCAGAAGTTCTCTTGGTGTAGAGAAACAATGGGTGTTGAAGAATTGGCCCAATGACTAAGCTCTCCTGTGGCCTCCTGTGGAAAGAAAACAACAAGTGGGAGAATGTTGGGTATGTGTTATATTATTTCCACGACTAGCCCCACGCGTTGTACGTTGCACTGGGCGCAACAAGGGGGTCACAAGGGAGAAGGCAGCCCCCATTATTGGGGTCTGGGGCAGCGCCCCGACGAAAATTGTTTTGGTGTGCGGACCCACTCATAGGCGGACCCACCCATGTTTTGTGCATGAGTTTGCACATGGTTTGGGGTATGATGGTTTTTGGCCCCTGGTATTTTGTAGACCCGTTCAAGGGAACTACGGTTATGTTCTAATCCAGGGTTAATGGATTGGGGTTTATGTATGCTTCGGCATGTATATATATGTGTTGTAACACTAAAAGGAATATAATTAAATATCAAGTTGGTCGTCCCGATTTGGGATCCAGGGGAAAATCTCTGTGTTTATCTGTTTTATGTTTTATGCTCTTGCTATTGTTTATTTTTTGTTATAAGATTCGTGTGTAGATAATTTATGTTCAGGGTTAAAACCTACACAATGGACAAAAATTATCAATAAATTTCCTCCAATACTGTGCGGCTCCTAAGAAGCTTCTTCCCTTTGTAACTATATTGGGTTTGGGCCAATTTATAATGCCCTAAAATTTGGAAGGATCTATCTCCAACTCACCTCCTCCAACAGTGTTTCCCAAGTACATTAATGAAGTCTTACCAAACACGCATTTTGACATCTTTAAAAACAATTTCTATTTCTTCAAGACATCAAGTACCTTGTTCACACGCATGACATGTTCTTCTCTTGATTTTCTGAATACAAGTATGTAATCTAAGTAAAAAATGAAAAACTCATCTAGAAATTGTCTAAGTACATCATTCATGACTCTCATGAAAGTAGTTGGTGCATTTTTTAAGCCAAATGGCATAACTAACCACGCATACAATCCTTGTCTAGTTTTGAAAGAAGTTTTCCAAATGTCCTCTTCAGCTATTATAACTTGATGATAACGACTTCGTAAGTCTAACTTAGTGAAATGATTTTCATGCTCTAACTAATCAAGAAAATCATCAATACATGGGAGTGGGTAACGATTCTTTACCATGATTTTATTCAATGCATGAAAATAAATACTCATGCGCCAAGTCACATCCTTCTTTGGAACCAAAACAATTGGAGAACCACATGGCGAAGTAGATGGGTGTATGATACCTTTGTTCAGAAATTATTGGATTTTCTTCTTAATTTCCAAACTTTCGATAATTGACATGAGATACATACCAATGGTTGGAAGTGGAACATCCTGCTACAGTTGAATCTCATGCTAAATTCCCCTCTTGGGCATTAACCCCTTTGGTTCTTGAAACATCTCGCCATGTTGACTTACCACATCAAAAAAATCAGATTTCAATTTGTCATCACATCCATCAAAGGATTCGTAGTCAACATCATCCTTTCTCTTGATCACGAGAAGCACAAAATTTTTACTTGCATTTACCAAGATCTTCATTTTCCCTGCATTAAATAAAGAAATATTCAATTTCTTGCGATGAGCTCTCACAATATACTCCACTCCATCCTTGATCAAATGATATTTTTTCTCATGGTGATAAAATAACGCTTTCCTATCATACAGATATGGACTTCCTAAGATAATTCTAGAAATTTCAAGTGGAACCACATCTAATTTGACTTCATCAACAAAATTTTCAGTAATAGAAAATATAAATATGCATTTCCTTGTAACTTGTAAATTAGAATTCTTAACTATCCATCCAAAAGGGTATGGTTTATGGTGTGGTATAGTTTCAAGGTTAAGCTTTTTAAATAATTCTTCTAAAATCAAGTTTTCTTGTGACCCCGTGTCAAACAATGCATCAATATTTTTTATGATTAGAAATTACTCTAATCATACAAATATACAAATAATCATGACCTTTCCTTAACATAGGAAGGCCTCCTACAAAATCCATTGAGATGCTCTCCCAAGGATGAGAAGGAACCGAAAGTGGTGTGTACAAACCAAGCTTCCTATTGCTAGGCTTACTTGTTGCACATAAATAACATCCTCTAATAAAAATAGAAACACTTTCATTCATGCACCGCCTTTGGAGATTCTCTATTGTCTTGCCTACACCAAAATGTCATGCAATCAATGATGTGTGCGCTTCCCTTATGATATTGTTTCTTTCTCCCTGTGGAATACATAACTTGCCTAAGTGATACAACAAACTGTTATGCACATGATAATCTAATTCTTCACTTTTGTTTCCCTTACTCAAGCTCTCATACACATCTTGAGAATCACTATCATTTACATATTGTTCAATGTAAATTTCATGAATAATAGAGTTGTGCTTGAGAATAATAGCTGAATTTACAATAGGCCTAAATAGCATATCAACTACCTTATTGTAAATTCCTTATTTATACCTAATATCCAAGTCAAATTGTTGTAGAAAATCCATCCACCTGAAATGTCTTGATTGCTACAACTTTGAATGTGATTGTAAGTACTGCAATGGTTGATGATCGGTATGGATAATGATCTCTTTCCCCATCAAGTAATGCTTCCTGTTGTACACTTTTCCCTCCATTCAGTTTTAGCCATCGATCCCTGTTAAACCTGTTTCCTTTATATTTTATGGCTAAAAAACCCTCCTGCTACTCTAAAAATACGCTGTTCGAATGTTTAAAATTCATATTTTATGTGTCGGACCAAAGCCCTTTTGATTTTAGCCCCTCCCGCCTTGATCTTCATATGACCCGAGTCCAGGACCGCAGGCCAGGGAAAGGGGGCTTATCATTTGAGTCCCGGGCGCCATTTACAACCGTCCGATTCAATTAAATCAACAGCGCGGTGGTCATTGAAGAGAGAGGACCCCACATATGGCCCCGGCACGCAGCAAAACCGGCCTTTTTCCCCGCACCACTCTTGTCGGCTGGCGGTTTCGGACCGAACACCAGCGATTCCACACGGGACGCGCCACGTGTTTTGGGGTACGAGCAGGAAACCGCCCATTCCCCGCGCGTTAAACTTCAACTGATGGCCAGTTAGCGGGGTCCACAGAGACCGTCGGATCTCTAGATCTCCAATCCGACGGCGGAGATACAATTAAACCGTCCGTCCATTGTTATGTCCCGCCACGTCCCACAGTCCGCCACCGTGTCACTGTTTCACGCCTCCGCCCATCAACTTACCCGCCACGTCGTCTCCCCCACTAGCCTCCCATGTGCCTATGTGTCTCTCCCCCATACATCCATATTATGTCCCCGCGCCTATATAAATAGATATATATATGTTTTTATATGTTTAATACGTAATTCATCGCTATTTTTCTTCTCCGCGACCATACTGTGTCACATTTCACCCATTCGCAAAACCTCCATCGTTTTCATTCCACCACCCTGAGTGTTGTCTTCTTCCGTCCATATCCTCCTCATCTTCCCCATTTCAACCTCCATCATTCCCGCCTTTGTATGTGTCCGTTTTTCTAATAATTTTGAAGGTTTTGCAGGTTACGGAATTGCAGGAAGATATTCTAAACTGCTGCTGCTACAAATGTCGAGGGCCCATAAAGGACGTTTTCTGTGGATAAAGTTTAATGAAGAAGCGGAGGGTAGGTCCAAGAAATGACCATTATTAAAGAAAACACAGATGTAAATTCCCAGAACCCTCCAGAAGAATTCATCCTGCATTTAAAGCTCCGGAATTCAAATGCAGAGCTAAGAGCCGAATAGTACAGTACAGAATTACAGGACATTTCTAAACCCTTACGGCAGCAGATCTTTCTTGGCTGAAGGCATCTCACTGTATATATTTTATTATTTCCGTCTTGTACACAAGGAGATTTTTATCTCCCAGCATTAATTTCTGTATATAGGTGGTTAGGTATTTATTTATAACTTGTCATTCATAAAAAGGCGCGAGTGTTTTCCGCCATTGGATTGAAATGTAGTCATTAATTGCTCTTTTCCTTTCCCCCCTCCTCTAGAAGTTTCAGTCTTCTCTATAAGTACCAACAAAGAAGACATTGTTAGGGTTCCAGATCTCTGTAAGCAAGCTGTGCAGCGAGAAGACTATTGTATACATCTTGTGACATTTCTGTATGAAGTTTCAGAGCCCGTTGGGTCTCAGTGAGGAGGGGTTATGACTGTATTGAGGATTCTGGTCTTTGGTATATTGCAGTATGTAATTTCTCTCATGTGCTAATATATCATCCTTTTTCATACAAACTTTCTTCTTATATCATGTTCTAGAATGCGAGTGGCTCATTAATTTGCAGTAAGGATTCATCTTGAATGGTGCCCTTTCTGGAATTGGTCAAGCGCTTTAAATAGGCCTAGAAGTGATATGTTGTTCCATGTTCACTCCTTTCATAACTTCTGCTATATTAATGGCTTAAGGATTCGTAAATTGGTGCGCCCTTTTGTCAATAATATCTCCTCATGTTTCCTTCCTGCACGCACTCCTTGATATCTGATTTCTGTAATATATTACTTGAATCGGCCCTCATTACAATAAAGCGGTCTCTTAGCTGTCTGATACTATCATGCTAAAGTTTTACCTGATGTCTTTACTTTATTCCTATCCGTGTATCAGCCACTGAAAGAGAATTGGGACCAATTCATCCTATTTCAATTTCCTTGTTTAAAACAAGAGATAGTAAGTGAGTCCCTTGGACTGACAACCCAAACTATAAAGGACTCTTTGCTATATTAAGATGTCCTAGGCACTGGTCTATGGCAACTCTAGACTGTCTCTAGGAGGGTGACAAAATCATCCACAACATCTTTCTGGCGCCGTTGCCGGGGAACGAATTCAAGAACATCAGTTTCCATGGGTTTTCGACATTTTATTTCACTCTCTAATCAGGTGAGCACATAGAGGTGAAGAGTTGCAGATTTCTCACCTTGGCGACTCCACTGGTCCTTATTTGATAAATCTCATTAGTAGTCCTGGCTCCTCGTAGGCCGCATTTGAGGTCAGATACAGCCCAACCGAAAACACCCTACGTGTCTGACCCAGAGAAAATTATTCATAAAAAAGTTTGGAAGGAGAGGAAGTCAGCCCGTGCTGAAAATCCTGAGTGTTCTGTTGAAGATTATCCGCCCTCTTCTTCTCAAGAAGTTAGAACAGAAAATCCCGAGTTTTATTTAGAAACCCCACGTAGGGGAAGTGCTTTAATTGGGGAAGAATCTTATCCTGTTTTTGAGGCTGAAGAAATTAAAGAAGTCACTGAGGTAGTTGCTGTTAACCGTGAGCTATTCCCATCTACACCTCAGACCTCTGTGCAATATATTCCCATTGTTATTCATACTCCGCTTCCTCCTACTCCACTCCCTTCATTTGTACCTCAGATTGTTGTGCAACCCCCACAGCCTCCAATGGCCAACGTTCCTGCTTTTCTCCTGAACAAATATGCTCCTCTGGCCTTACCCCAAGTGTTGAATGATATGCCACAGGATTATCTGAAGATTCTGCCACGGTTTAATGGTGAAAATGATATAGATGCTCAGAAACATCTCGAGACCTTCTGCTCTTTTGCAGAAAATTTGAATGTTGAACACCTGGATGTAGTTTTGAGATTATTTGTGCAGTCTTTAGAAGGTGAAGCTAGAAAATGGTTTAAAACACTGGGAAATCGTTCTGTGACAACCTGGGATCAGATGGAAAACGTTTTTCTCAGGAAGTGGGGAGAAAAGAAGGATTATGGAATGTGCCTTACTGAGTTTAATACTATCAAGAAGAAACAGAATGAAGGGGTATCAGAATTCATCAAAAGATTCAACAAGTTGTATCTAAGCTTGCCTCCTGAAATGAAGCCAAATGAAGCTGCTGCCAAAATAATTTTCATAGCAGCCTTTGATTTTGACTTTGGATTCTCCTTAAGGGAAAGAAAACCTGCCACACTTGATGATGCACAATCAGATGCCCTGGAACTAGAAGCGAACTTTGCCTCTAGAGGAAAGTTAAAAGGGAAAATTGAACCAGATGCCAGGAGGAAAGGCAAAGAAGAAGTTTCTACCTCTAACCAGGATAAAGATTCAGATAAAATGGATGAAATAGGTAAAATGATAAAGAAGATGGTCAAGATGGAACTAGAAGCTAAAAATGCAGCCCCCAAGAATTATTACAATGCTCAGAACAGAGGATATAATCCCCAGTATAAAAGGCCACCTCTCCAAATATTGCCGAGAGAGACAAGGGAGCAGCAAGATCAGGTGCCTCATCCCTTGTACCTGGAAGGACCAGTAGATGACTCCGCTGGAGATGCAGCTTATGGGTTAGAATATTCAAACCTGGCCTTTTCAAATAATGATGATATGGAGTGCCCAGTGCAAGCAGAAGATGAAGAAGCTGAGATTGACCATTACTGCAAGCAATTTGCTGATTTCATGGAAGCCCAGTTCAACGTCAGATATGATCTCAGATCCTCAAGGAAGAGGACCAGAACTCAGGAGCAGGAGGAAGAAATACCTCAGAAAGAAGCATCTGCTCAGAAGGAGTCAGCAACAAAGAAGAATGTGGAAAAAGGTAAGAATTTTCTAAATACCCCCTTGCAGTCAAATGATCTAATTCCTTCTTCTTCCAAAATAGCCAGCCCTCCTAATGCTGAGCCAGAGTCAAAAGAAGTCAAGTCCTCAGTTGAGAATAAGGAGTCAAAAGAAGTAATGATAGAAAAGTCCACATCTACTTTTAATTTGCAAAGAGAGCTTGAAAAGATTAAGATTCCTGTTCCTCTGACTGAATTATTAAAACAGCCTGTATATCAGTCTCAGGTTACCTCTTTCATACCTCTTCCTGAACTTCCGATTACACCTGATAGTCTAAATCTTCAAGAAGAAAGACCCATGGTAGTCTTTGGCCCACACGTTGAGGAGGTAGACCCTTCTACTCCGCCCTTTTATGTGTCCCTAGTCATTCACGACCTGCTGCTTCACAATTGTATGCTAGATTCTGGGGCTTCCCATAATCTTATGCCTTTGTCCGTCATGGAGCAACTGGGGCTGCAGATTACAAGACCATACAAAGATCTATATTCATTTGATTCTAAGAGGGTTAAATGCTTGGGAATGATTAAAGATTTAGTGGTCAATCTAGCTCAAATCCCAGCAAAAAGTGTGGTCATGGATATTGTGGTCGCTGATATCCCAGCTCGCTTTGGCATGCTGTTGTCAAGGTCCTGGGGTACTAAGATTGGGGGATCGATTAAACTCGACTTAACATATGCCACTGTCCCAGTCTTTGGTGGTCAGGAGAGGAGGCTGTATAGGGAGACCAGATTTGTTAAAATGGTGACCACTGCTGATTGTTCAGACAACTCTCTAGTTTATAATAAAGAGGGTGACTTCTCATGTTTTGTGTTAGAAGAGAGTCAAGACTATGCACATGAGTCCCCCTCTGGTCAATTCCAAGCCGAGCAATCCAAGAAAGGCCAGAAATCAGAAGTATGGACTTTGCATTTCGATGGAGAAAATTCCAGAGAAGGTAATGGGGCTGGGGTATTGTTAATCTCCCCCACAGGAAAATGGGTACCACTGTCTTTCAAACTGGAGTATGAAGCTACCAACAATGTAGCTGAGTATGAAGCATTGTTACTAGGCCTACAGACAGCTAGAAATATGGGCATCCAATGTTTGAAAGTGTTCGAGGACTCTGAGCTAATAGTGAGGCAGATTAAGAATGAATGTCAAGCTAAACATCCCCGGCTCAGAGCATATAGAAACGAAGTATGGGACATGATAGAAAATTTCTTCTTAGCATTTAACATACAGTTCATGCCCCGGGAGAATAACAAAATAGCAGACTCTCTTGCTGTGGCTGCTAGTACGTTCCGACCTCCTCAGAACCCATTGTTAAGATATGAAGTAGAGGTACGTTACAGACCATCTATCCCAGACAATATAAAGCATTGGCAGGTCTTCGAAGATGACGAACAGATGAAAAGATTCATGGAGACAGTGGGAGAATTCACAGGTATGGAAATTGATGATGATGAGGAGGAAGAAGCTGAAAATATTGCTGAAGGAAAATGGGAAGAGAATATAGCAGGAAATAGAGTGCTGCAGTTAAAAGGAAATGTCATCCCTAGAGGTCTAGTGCCTCTAGAGAGATTATTCAATAAAAATGATGTTCTCATGCAGCCAAACAAAGCAGTAGAAGAAGATCAAATGAGAGATTTAAATCTGGGTACTGCCACTGATCCCAAGATTGTTAAATTATCTAAAAGAATCTCAGAAGAATATAAAGAAAAGTATTTGAAGTTATTTCAGTCTTATAAAGATGTTTTTGCCTGGTCCTATGAGGACCTAAAAACTTTTGATGTAAACGTTATACAGCACAAGATTCCACTCAGGGAAGATGCAAAGCCATACAAACAAAAGCTCAGGCAGATTAATCCCCTGCTTCTTCCCTCAATTGAGAAAGAAATTAGAAAATTGTTGAAGGCCAAAATAATTGTGCCCTTGAGGTACTCAGAATGGATAGCGAATCTGGTTCCTGTCAGGAAAAAGAATGGAGAAATCAGGCTGTGTGTAGACTTCAGAAATTTGAATAGAGCATCCCTCAAGGACAACTATCCACTGCCTAAAATGGATCACATCCTGCAGAAAGTGGTGGGAGCGTCCAGAATGTCAATGATGGATGGATTTTCAGGCTACAATCAGGTAGCTGTTTTCCCAGAAGATCAGAAGAAGACTGCGTTTACCACGCCATGGGGTACTTTTATGTATGCAAGGATGCCATTTGGACTGATTAATGCAGGTGCTACTTTTCAAAGGGCAATGGACATAGCCTTTGTGGGAGAACAGGACAAGTTTCTAGTAGTATATCTTGATGACATCACAGTGTTCTCAAAGAATGATGATGAGCATATTGAACATCTAAGAAGAACTTTCGAAAAATGCAGAAGGTACGACCTTTCTCTTAATCCCCAAAAATCTCTGTTTGCATTAGACGAAGGAAAACTCTTAGGACATATTGTGACTAAGGATGGTGTAAAAATTGATCCTAAGAGAGTGGAAGTAATAAATAGCATTTCTCTGCCAAGAAATAAGAAAGAAGTACAGGTATTTTTGGGCCGGATAAACTTTTTAAGGAGGTTCATTCCTAACTATGCAGAGATAGTTAGGCACATTACCAATATGTTGAAAAAGGACAGTGAAGTTAAGTGGTCCCAGGAGTCTAGGGATGCATTTACAAGAATTAAACAAGCATTTGCCGAAGCTCCCGTGTTAGCAGGACCGGATTATAGCAAGCCATTTATGGTATTTTCATTTGCTTCACCTCATACAATTGCTGGAGTGTTATTGCAGAAGAATGAAGAAGGATATGAACAGCCCATAGCTTTCTTCAGTCAGGTATTGTATGATGCTGAATTGAAATATAATATACTGGAGAAGCAAGCATATGCCCTGGTAAAGTCCCTTAAAGCTTTTAGAGTTTATATCTTGCAATCCCATATTACTGCTTATGTTCCCACAGCAGCTGTAAAAGACATTCTAGTTCAGGGAGACAGTGAGGGCAGAAGAGGAAGATGGATTGCAAAAATCCAGGAGTATGATCTAGACATAAAGCCTACTAAATTGATCAAGGGACAGGGACTTGCCAAGATGTTATCTGAATCTAATCATCAGGCTCTGGGCATTAATTTATCCATGATAGCAAATGAAGAATCAGAAAAAGAAGAGGAGCAACATGGACTAGAAATGGCCACACAAAAGGTACATGTGAAGTATCTGACTAGTCCTTGGTATAAGCAAATAGTTGAATACCTGTTGACGCTTAGCTGTCCTCCAGGATGTGACAAGGCAAAATACAGAACTGTAAGGATGAGGTCTCAGAAGTATGTCATTGCAAATGGACAGCTCTATTGGAGAGACCCTTTGGGTATATTGCTGTTATGCCTCACAGAAAATGAAGTGCAGAATATAATGACGGAATTTCATGAAGGAATATGTGGAGGACACTACAGCTGGAGGGCTACCACCAATAAAATCTTGAAGGCTGGTTTTTACTGGCCAAAATTGTATTCAGATACCTTTGCTTGGGTCAGAGCATGTGACAAATGCCAAAGATTTGCAGAAAGGCAGAAATTAGCATCTTTGCCCTTGATTCCCGTTCATGTAAATGAACCCTTCCAGAAATGGGGATTAGATTTTATAGGAGAAATACACCCCCCATCAAGCGGCCAACATAAATGGATACTCACAGCTACAGATTATTTCACGAAATGGGTGGAAGCCATACCTACAAGAAGGGCTACAGATGCTGTAATCATGAATTTTTTTGAAGATAATATCATATCTAGGTTTGGCTGTCCTGCAAGGATTGTAACTGATAATGCTCAAGATTTTAAGTCTGCCAGATTTGTAAGTTTCTGCCAAAGGTATAATATTGTATTAACTCATTCCACGGCATATTACCCCCAGGGGAACGGTTTAGCAGAATCATCTAATAAAACCCTGGTGAGGGCCCTCAAGAAAATAATAGCCGAAAACCAGAAGAACTGGGACTCTCAGTTGAAGTTTGCTCTGTGGGCAAACAGGATAACCAGCAAAAGAGCAACAGGCAAGTCTCCATATGAGCTGGTGTATGGGCGGGCTGCAGTGTTTCCTGTGCAATTGGCACTGCCGGTGGCACGTTTTATGCAGGAAAACCAGGAAGAACTAGACGAGATGATTAGGAGAATTAATCAGTTGGTAGAATTGGAGGAGACGAGGAACCAGGTAGACCAGAGACTAATAGAATACCAGGAAAAAATGAAGAAGGTCTTTGATCAGCACGCAAAGGATAGAAATTTCCAAATTGGAGACCTGGTTCTTAGATGGGATGTTCGCAGAGCAGAAAAGGGCAAGCACGCTAAGTTTGATCCATTATGGTTCGGTCCATTCAGAATCGTGAGTCAAGGGGGGAATAATACTTTTATGTTGGAGAACCTACAGGGAGATTTTCTGGATGCGCCCGTGAATGGCCAATTCCTCAAGCCATATTTTCAATTCTGACCCAAGTGAAGAATACCAGACTGTATATACTGTATATAAATTGCTTTCATTTTAGTTTTTACAAGGGAAAAGGGATGCTGATAGTTACCAGAAGGAGAAGCGCAGGAGAAATTGAGTGGCAGAATTGAAGTTTTGAACGGTCTGCATGTTCTCGACATACCCGAAGTCGGGCATGCCGTCCCCAGATGGAGCCGAATGTTGTACACTTTTCCCTCCATTCAGTTTTAGCCATCGATCCCTGTTAAACCTGTTTCCTTTATATTTTATGGCTAAAAAACCCTCCTGCTGCTCTAAAAATACGCTGTTCGAATGTTTAAAATTCATATTTTATGTGTCGGACCAAAGCCCTTTTGATTTTAGCCCCTCCCGCCTTGATCTTCATATGACCCGAGTCCAGGACCGCAGGCCAGGGAAAGGGGGCTTATCGTTTGAGTCCCGGGCGCCGTTTGCAACTGTCCGATTCAACTAAATCAACTACAAGGGTCATCAAGAGAGAGGACCCCACATATGGCCTCGCACTGGGACCAAGCGCCTTTTCCCCGCACCACTCTTGCCGGCCGGCGTTTCGACCGAACACCGGGGCGACCCACACGGACGCGCCACGTGTTTTTGGGGTACGAGCAGGAAACCGCCCATTCCCGCGTTAAACTTCAACTCGATGGCTCTGCTCGGGGTCCACGCAGACCGCCGGATCTCTAGATCTCCAATCCGACGGCATGGGAGATACAATTAAACCGTCCGTCCATCGTTATGTCCCGCCACGTCCCATGGCCCGCCATCGTGTCACTGTTTCACGCTTCCGCCCATCAACTCACTCGCCACGTCGTCTCCTGTTTGCCCTCCGCTCGCCTATGTGTCTCGCCCCCGTACATCCATATTATGTCCCCGCGCCTATATATATAGATATATATATATATGTTTTCATATGTTTAATACGTAGTTCATCGCTATTTTTCTTCTCCACGACCATACTGTGTAACATTTCACCCATTCGCAAAACCTCCATCGTTTTCATTCCACCACCCTGAGTGTTGTCTTCTTTCGTCCATATCCTCCTCATCTTCCCCGTTTCAACCTCCATCATCCCCGCCTTTGTATGTGTCCGTTTTTATAATAATTTTGAAGGTTTTGCAGGTTACGAAATTGCAGGAAGATATTTTAAACTGCTGCTGCTACAAATGTCGAGGGCCCCATAAAGGACATTTTCTGTGGATAAAGTTTAATGAAGAAGCGGAGGGTAGGTCCAAGAAATGACCATTATTAAAGAAAATACAGATGTAAATTCCCAGAACCCTTCGAAAGAATTCATCCTGCATTTAAAGCTCCGGAATCCAAATGCAGAGCTAAGAGCCGAATAGTACAGTACCGAATTGCAGGACATTTCTAAATCCTTACGGCAGCAGATCTTTCTTGGCTGAAGGCACCCCACTGTATATATTTTATTATTTATGTCTTGTACACAAGGAGATTTTTATCTCCCAGCATTAATTTCTGTATATAGGTGGTTAGGTATTTATTTATAACTTGTCATTCATAAAAAGGCGCGAGTTTTTTCCGCCATTGGATTGAAGTAGAGTCATTAATTGCTCCTTTTCCCTCCCCCCTCCTCTAGAAGTTTCAGTCTTCTCTATAACTACCAAAAAAGAAGACATTGTTGGGGTTCCAGATTTCTGTAAGCAAGCTGTGCAACGAGAAGACAACTGTATTCATCTTGTAATATTTATGTATGAAGTTTCAGAGCCTGTAGGGTTTCAGTGAGGAGGGGTTATGACTGTATTGAGGATTCTGATCTTTGGTATCTCACAGTATGTAACTTTTCTTATGTGTTAATTTATCATCCTTTTTCATGCAAACTTTCTTCTTGTATCATGTTCTAGAATGCGAGTGGCTCACTAGTTTGCAGTAAGGATTCATCTTAAGTGGTGCCCTTTCCGGAATTAGTCAAGCACTTTAAATAGGCCTAGAAGTGGTATACTGTTCCATGTTCACTCTTTTTCATAATTTCTGCTATATTAGTGGCTTAAGGATTCGTAAATTGATGCGCCCTTCTGTCAGTAATATCTTCTTATGTTTCCTCACTGCCTGCACTTCTTGATATTTGATTTCTGTGATATATTACATGAACCGGCCCTCATTACAGTAAAGCGGTCTCTTAACTGTCTGATATTCTCATGCTGAGGTTTTACATGATGTCCTTACTCTACTCCTATCCTTGTATCAGTTTCTGAGAGAGAATTTGGACCAATTAAATCTAATTCAATTTCCTTGTTTAGAACAAGAGATAGTAGGCGAGTCCCTTGGCCTGACAACCCAAACTATAAAGGACTCCTTGCTATATTAAGATGTCCTAGGCACTGGTCTATGGCAACTCTAGGCTGTCTCTAGGAGGGTGACAAAATCATCCACAACAGCATAAATGACCGCGGAGGAGGCACACCAAAAACCAAACATGAAGAAAAGTATTTCAGAGATGATTGATGAAATATGGTAGAAGGGTGAGCTAAATTGGACAAAAGTGAATGAACTTGAAAGGGTTATAGAGGACATACAAGACAACATTGATAAGTGTCTTAAAGCAGTCCAGACACCCAGGGTTTTGGGAAAGTGGCCATAGAAGGTAAAAGGTATGATTTCAACTCCATGCTGCAAGCAAGGGATGGTTTTTAAGATGTCACAGTTATATCAAATCCCAAACTTGTCAAAATGATTTCTCCATAACTAAATGAGAAAAATAGATAAGTTAAATTTCAAGGTGAGAACAAAAGGGGTTCTAAAGGTGTTACTTTGTGTGTGAATCCCAAATGGTCAAAATAAATATGTCATTCATCAACGAGAAAAAGTGTGAAGAGTATCAGTAAGAGAAGGCCAAGTTAGTGTTTTCAGGCACCTGCAAATCAAAAGTGGCCAAGGAAGGTAAGAAACATGGTTTGAACTCTATGGTGTAGGTAAAGGAGAGTTGTGAAGGTGTTGCCTTATGTTTGAGTCCCAAAGGTGTCAAGATCAAATTTTCATGCCTCCATGAATAAAAGGGAAGGTCAAAATAATCATTTCAGTAGCTTGCATACAAACAGTGTAAAAGGTTAGTGAGAAAAGGTAAGAAAGACAAGTTGAATATTGTGATGAAAAACACAAAAAACTTTGAAGATACTACTATGTGCAGCCCTCCAAAAAAAACATCAAATGGAAATGTCAAATCTCAAGGAGAAAAAGGAAGAGCCACTTAAAGGTTTTCATGTCACCTGCCAGGTTAAAGTGGTAAAGAAAATTAGTGAAAATGAGAAAAAAGAAGAGTGGACTTCATGGTCTAAGTCACCTGCAAAGCAAAAAAGTCAAAGAATTTCAATGAAAGAAAGTGAAAAGGACTTAAAACATTAAGAAATGGGTTATCAAAGATAAATTAAATCATTTGCCTATAAAGGGTCATCTAACACTTCAATACGTCATTTTTTCCTTGTGAAAATCATCAGAGCATTCAGGAGCGAAAAATTTGGGAGTTTCAAGTCAAACTTGGACAAATGTTTGTGGCGCTGCGCGCTTAGGGTTGGGTGCTACGCCCTTGGCAAGTTTTCTCGTGTATTTTCTTAAGGCCCTGCATTCCTGTCAGAGCACTGTACCCTTTCTCGACTCACCCACAACAGTTTCTTAAGGCGCTGTGCACCTAGGTCTAGGCACTGCGCGCTTGGACCGAGCGTTGCGCCCTTGGCCAAGAGGACCCTCCAAGCAACTTGACCACTCAAATCAAGTCAACACACCTCCAAATATCTGCCAAGGTTTTTCAAGTATTCTTGAGGGTAAGTACCATCACCTAACCACATTTTCAAGCATATTTGATGTTTAGTTGGATGAAATCAAACACTAACGAGGTAACCCAAAATTTCATGCTTGAAACCACTATTTGAAACTCACTCCCTCTGCCTATGAAGAGTATCAATCAAAACTTTTTTTGACATATTAGCTAGGGTTGTCATTAGGTTTTCTAGAGCCTCTCGTTCAACCTGATATACCTATACACTCACTAATCTCATTCACAAGCAGACTGCCATTCCATTACCCTTTTCCATATCAGTTTCACATCAATGATAGGGTTTCAAAGGAAGAGTGGTCAAAATGTTAGAAAGAGAGGACAGTGGTAGTGAAGGAGAAGGAAAAATGCAAAGGATATAGGGGCACAAAGGTGGAAAGATCAATAGGTTTGAACCACTCAACACAATAGAGCTAATGGCATCTCCCTTAACTATTTCCCGCTTCCAACATGTAGGCTGCTATGAATTTTTTGATAAGGTACGTCAGGTTAAAAACCACCCCGAGATGCCTAGATTATTTATTATTAACTTGCATGACAAACAAGTTAAGCTTGCAGCGGTCACTTTTGAGTTATCTATTGATGCTATTGCCAATGCCACTATGATATCTAGTGTAGGGAAGAAATGGTTCAAACAAGCCAATCTTGACATGAGCTACTATGATCCATTTTTAAAACCTAGGTACAAAGACCACAATAAATCCATCTTTCATTTCTCTCACTTTCTTGATAGATATGCACCTATGATGAGGATCATTATGAATTATTTTACATGTGAGGGAAGGTTCTCTAGGCTTTACTCCTATCACATTAGGCTGCTTATGCACTTTACTAGGGTGAGGATGCTGCACCTACCATATTACCTCTACAGAAGCATTGAAAAAATGTCCTATATTGTACAAAAGAGAGACTACCCTTAGCAGATGCAAAGCCTCTTTCACCACTCCCTTATTAAAATGGCTGTTATGCATCAGTTGCAGCAGAAGGGAATTCCATGGGAGGTTTTCATTTCCCATGAGGTGTTCACCAATCCACAATTCCAACAGTAGCAAGATGTACCTCCATCTTCTCACCCTCCCATTCCTCCTTCACCATCACACCCCACTACACATCCATCACCATCTACTCACATTCCCTCACATCATGAAGACTCTTCCACCTCACCATCTACTCACATTTCTTCACCTAAGCATAATGACCCTCCTTCACCACCATTTCACAATCCCTCACCATCATCTCATGGCACTAGTGCATCAAAAAGTGAAGAAAACAATGAGGTAAGTGGAAGTGAGGGAGAGGCACATAATGAATCAAGAAATGAAGAATCAAACAGTGAGGACAGTGAGGCTGATGTTAATGAGGCAAACAACAGTGAAGAAGAAGGAAATGAGGAAGTAGATATCAGTGAGACAAAGAGAAATAAGGCAGATATTAGCATTGATGATGTTGGCAGTGATAAGACAAAGAGCATCAATGATGATGACAATAGGTTAGAAAGCCAAGATATGAATGAGGCAAATTTAAATGAAGAAGATGCAAATGAGTCTGAAAATAGTGAGGCACATAGCAGTGGCGATGAGAGCAATAAAGAGAACAGTGAAGCTCATAGCAGTAAGAATGATGAAAGTAAGGATGCAGAAGGTAGTGAGGAAAAGAGCCATGAAGAAAGCAACAAAGAAAAGGGCAATGATATTAGTGAGGATGATGTCAGTGATAAAAAAGAGAGCATTGAAGTAGAAAATAGTGATGATGTTGGTACTAATGATGACAGTGGGTCAAAAGGCCATGATAGAAATGATGATACCAATGAAGATGGCAGCCATGAGAGCAGTAATGGTAAGAGCCATGATGACAATGAAGATGACAACGATGATGGAAATAAGGCATATGGCACTGAGATAAGTAACATTGGACCTCTTCCTTTGACCTACCAAAGAGGAAATAGGCATGTTTTTTCTGCCCTCAAGAGGCAAGGGGCCATGCCTTCTACATCAACTAAGAAGCTTGAAAAAGGCAAAGAAAAGGTCATTAATGAAGAAGAAGAAGAAAAACATGAGACTAAACAAGAGTTTCAACTCATTCACCTTGACAGTGATGATGAAAAAGAGGCAAGGATCTCAAGCATGTTTCTCAAAAGCAAATATTCCCAAATTAAAGATTTGCAAGCCAATCTAGGTAGGGCTAGGAATGTGATTCACTATTATGAGGTTGAAAAAAATAGCTGGAGGCACAGAAGGCCATTTATGAGATCAGAGCTATCAGAGCTCAGAAAGAGGCTGAAAATACAAGGAAAAATATAGAAGAGGTCTTTGGCACTCCTGATGACATTGAAGAAGAGGAAGAGCAACTTCCTAGGAAGAGGCCAAGGACAATTGGCTTGAAGAAGGGTTTAGCCAAGGAGAAGGAGCAAGAGACAACATTGGCAGAGCAACTCACTCCAAGTGTACTTCTTTCCATGAAGATAAAATATTATGAGGAACCTTGGCTAGAGAGGGAAAACATACACTTGGAAGATAAGTTGGAGAAGACCAAGAGGGACCTTGACCTCCAAAAGAAGATGGCAAGGCACTATGCCTTAAGAAACAAAATTGCAAGGGCCAAGCTCAAAAGAGCCCTTGCAAAGATTCAAGACCTAAAGGGCGAAAAGGGCAAAGAAAACCTTTAAATCCTTTCTTATGCATCCCTACAGGCATCCCAAACATAATTATCAAGGTAAATTCAAATTTTGACACAATTTTGTAAATTTTGGTTTTTGACTGTTTTGAAGGGCCAAAGGCTCAACGCCACTGGAGTTGTGCTCCTTTTTGGGTCAATCTTTTGAGTAATGGTTTAAATTTTCAGAATCCTTAGGCTAAAGAAATCACCCTCACAACATTTCAGCTCATTTGGAGCAAAAATGGTCCTCCAAAAGTGCCAAAAACACCCAAAAATCACCTTTCTGCCCTATTTTCAGAGCTGGCATTGTGCCTTGAGAAGTCTTAAGAGTTTGATATTTTGAGAAGGTAAATGGAGTCCAATCAGAAAAATAAAGGAATTTTTGGAAGGTAGAAAGGACAAGCTTTCCAATGAGCTATCATGGAGCTCATTTGGACACCTGGAAGGCCTCCAAATATTGGTCACAAAACAGACAATTTTTCCAGTGCAGGCGCTGCACCCTTGGCCTGGCACTGTGCCCTTGCTTGAAAAGTCAACAAAAGACAAAAATTTATTGAAAAAATATATTTTTGAGGAATTTTAGGGAAAATCACTCCTAGTTAGCTCAGAATTTATGTTTGAAGTTATTTTTCATTTATTAAATTAGATATTTTGTGCCTTGGGCCTTGCATGGTCTTATAGGACAAATTTGGCATTTATGAGTAGTTAATGGTTTCTAAAACCCTAGTTAGGGTTTTGGTCCTCCTTCCTAGTTAAGTACTGCATTGAGGCCTCATTGTAAATGTTGGTTTGTTGCTGAGCATAATATTATATAGACTTTGAGCTTGTTGAAGAAATTGGCTTTGGTGTGTTGTGATGGCTTTGGATTGAGCATCAATGGATTAAGCACATTCCTAGGACTCATGAGATATTTTAGATGGTGATGTAATTCCACTCATGTATTTGTTTACTTCAGTTTTCATTATGTTTATAGTTTTCTTTGATCATAGGACAAAAGTTTTAGAGTAGAGTATGCTTTCTTGGCACCCTAATTCTGTCTACCTCCTTTGATCTCTATTTTTTATTCCTTGAAGTTTAATTAAAGAATCCTTAAATGCTCTTTAGTTTCACTGAAATGTTATGTTAAAATATCTATTTGTGTGAAATTAATGTTCAGATAATTCTTAACTGCTCTCTAGATTTACTTATTTGTTGTTTTAAGGTCTGTTTAGCAAAAGTCTAGGTCAAGAATCCTTCATTTCTCTTCAAGTTTTACTATGTTATCATCCTGAAATATTTTCATGTTTCTAGTATGTTGAAGGATCCTTAGTTACCCTTTGAACCTACTGCAGCATTAAATTCACACTCACGAAACCTACTTAGATCCATTTGGCCTTGTTAACTTGCCCTATGAAACACCCTTGACTACTTGTTGTACTTTTCAAGACCTTTGTAGACTCCATAGCCCAATGGATTGATTTTCTCTTACTCTACCTATTCTTCTTGACAACCTTTCTAGCCAAACAAACAAACAAACAAACAAGCAAACCCTAATCCTTATAACTAGCCTAAAATCAAAACCCTAAAATCATACAAGTTACATCCTTTACACAAACATAGAGAGAGCCCTCTCTGAGTCCAAGAAGGCTAGGTCCTAGGACTCCAAAGACTGGTTTGATGTTACCCTTGTACATTTGTTCTTGCCAATCTGAAAAACTACGAGGACCTAACACTACAAAAATACCGTAGTGTTGCATGCTTCCACCCATAGATGTGTTGGTAGGGCTTGATCATGCAACATCGCTCTTGCTGCACCCACAAATGTTTTTTTCTTTCTTTCAACGACCCCATTCTACTATGGGTTATGAGGCGCTATCAGTGCTCTCTGAATTCCTTCTTTGCTATAGAAGTTCTTGAATTCGTTAGAGATGTACTCACCACCATTATCGCTCATCATAGCCTTAACTTGTTTCCTCGTGTATTTCTCCACCAGTGATTTAAACTCAAGAAACTTTGAGAATGTTTGATCTTTCTTCTGCATGAATTAGATCCAGCACTTATGAGAAAATTTATCAAAAAATATCACATAGTACTTATGTTTTGCTATCGAAGCAACAGAGAATGGTCCACACACGTCTGTGTGAACTCTCTCAAAGATCCCCAAGGATCACTTCTCCTTCTCATGAAAGGTGGCCTTTACATATTTTCCCATAGTACATCCTTTTCATGTGTCTAACTACGCAAGTGTGCCCTTGGGAAGACCTGTAGAAATATGTTGCATGAATTTCAAGGCTTTGTGGTGAAGATGGCCCAATATCCTGTGCCATAACTTGCCCTCATCCCAGCTCACCACTTTGTCTGCCTTGCCCATTAATGTTGCGCAACCATTTACATCTATCTTGTAGAGATTCTTAACTCGAATCTCAATCTTCTTGGCTTGGCCTGTTGTTTTGTGTCACAAAAAATCTTTTCCTTCACTGAAAACAACATCATAGCCTCTATCCTTCAACATTGCAACTGAGACTAAATTTTTCTTCAAACCTGGTACATGCATTACATATTTTAATTGAAAGGGTTTAATTTACTGTCTGTGGAAGGTAATGGTACCAATCGCAGTAGCACTGTACTACCCATCATCACCCATTTCAATATGCATTTGGAGATCCTTCTCCTCCAAGCTCCTGAAAAGTTCCTTGTCTCTCGTCATGTGAAAGGAAGCACCACTATCCAAATACCACACTAATCCCAGTGCACTTGACACCATGCATGCGATCAATGAGAATTCAAGCTCAAATTGTGAGGCAAAATCCTCACCAACTATAGATCTTCCAACCTTCTTGTTCTTCTTCTCTTGTGGACAGTTAGTAGCATAATGCCCATGCTTGTGATAGTGAAAACACTTCACCCTGGACATGTTGTGATTCTTGCCATATTTGGACTCAGATTTGGAATGGATTTTCTTCCCCTTACCTTTCTTTTCCCTTTAAGCCAAAGCAAAATATTCTTCATCTTCATTTTTAGATGAAGATCCATCTCTGGTGTTCTATCTAAACTCCTCTTGCAGGAAATCCAACCACAGTCATTCCCAATCTGGCAGCTTTTCTCCTCCATTGACATAGTATTGATAACTGTGCCAACTCTTGGGAAGTCCTAGGAGAGCTAAACTCACCAGATCATCATCAATGACAGTAATGCCAACGCTCCCCAGCTCATCCTGACATTGGACAAACTTTGTTAAATATTTTGGCATGGAGTCACCTTTCTCCCTATTGATCTTCCTGAGTTTATTTTTCAGTGCCAATTTCCCATGGTCACTGTTGCTCTAAAATAGATCTGTCAAAGCCTTCAAAATTTCATATGGTGTGGCTTTCCCATGGAATCTTGAGAAAATGTGGTCTCGTACTCCCTCCAGTAGGATCCTCCTCGCCTTTGCCACTTTCTTTTTCCATGCATCAAGATTTGCTTTGTCACAACGGGTTTAGGAACATCATTGATTAATGAATTCATTCAGCCATTGTCTTCGAGTACTTCTTCCATCATTTCCTTCCAAGAATTTTAGCTGGACCTGCCCTCAAGTGCATAATCCAATCTCAATCCATTGAAATCCATTTCAATCTTGAATCGGTTGCAGCACCAAGAAAGTATTTCTGCAAATTCGAATTCTATCCAGTCACAAACTCCGCTCTGATACCATGTATAAATTATACAACAAGAATGTATATCATGGATTCAATCCTATCCAATGCACTAAAGTTAAATACTGATTCGCTTCTATAAATAAATTGCGGAATTAAAAACATAATTGCCAATCAAATGAAGCAAAAAAGAATCAATCAAACCAAAACACAGATAATTTCCCAGGGAAAGCTTGATGCTCAAAACACCACTATATTCTATTGTATATTTAGCATGGATACATGAAATAATTACATACAACTCTCCTCACAAGATCCCTCCTCTACTCAAATAATTGTATCACATTGTCTCAGATAATACCGACCAATACTTAGCTAATTTACTGCCTCCATATAGCCTGCCTTGCTTGCCCAATTTGTGTGGAATGAAATCCCTATTCCATAGGAAATTTTTCCTTCCTAAACTGGGCAAGGATCATGGGAAATCCAACGGGTGTTTTGTTTCATGTGTGCGACACAATAATCCTACAACTAATAGTCAACTTCCCTTTCACCTAGATCTCAACTAGGTCTCCACTGGAATTGACATGCATGCAGCTAATAATAGTAAATCCTCAGTTTCATGTGAGATCATTGATTGTGAATTAAATAATATTTAATTAACTTGATCTCTCATTAGTGTATCAAACCGTTACAACTATCACAACTGAGTTTAACTCACTTAACTGAGTTGAACTGATCACAACTTTAATTAACTAATGCACCACTTCACTTCAAACTCTGTTACAACTAGAATTACTCTGCACGCCTCACCAACTACCCTCAATTCGAAATTCATGATTTAACTGATTTTATCACACTCAGTTAAATATTACATGTTAATTTGAGATTGAATTAAATTTTATCATCCATCTTAATTAAGGGATAACTAAAATAGACATGCACCAAATTTAGCCCACACTAGTGTAGGTGCTGCTAAGACTTGTGGTCCCACACTAGTGTAGGTTCTGCTTGGACCTCCTGGTCCCACACTATTGTGGGTGCTGAAATTTCTTGTTGAACTTCAAAAATCGGAGTGGGCAAAGATTGCGGTGGGGTCCAGCAAGGTGCTCCTTCTGAAAATGTAGCCACACTTTGTATCCCACCTGGAAGTTGTGTGGCACTCGATGTTGATCATTCCGCTGCTTGTACTTAGCATTGGCTCTGTCCAATATGTCATGAACCTATTGGAGGATGTGTTGAATATTCTCAATGAAGTTGTTTGCCTTGGCAGCTTCAGAATGGACATAGTGGTTGGAATCCTAAGCCCACCTGAAAAGGGTTGTGGTCAGTTGAGCAGTGGAGGGCCCGGTTATCACTATGTTGTACATAGGGGAGGCTCTCATCACATGTGTGTGGATTCTTTGAGTTGTACATGCGCGGATGTGTACGATCATCCTATTTATGACCTTTTTTAGCCATCAGTTTGGGAATGGAAAGTTGTGGAATTGGCGAGCTTGGTGTCTAGCATTGACCAGAGGCTGGACTAAAATTTATTAAGGAAAATTTTGTCTAGATATGAGATGATAGACTGTGGGATCCCAAAGTGTACCCAAAATCGTTCAAAGGAGAGTTTATCAGTGGCTTCTATTGTGATATTATTTTTGCAGACTGCCATGCCCCCCGAACGAGCGAGGGTTACAAGTCATATAATCAATTCCCCATTTCGCAAAAGGACTGATGGTCACAACTGGGTGCAAGGGTGAGGTTGGGGTGCACTCTTTTCAAGAGTAAATTTGGAAATCATGGCATTTTCGTACTGTGATGATGCAGTATTTAAAAATGGACAACCAGAAATAACCTGCACGAAGGATATTTTGAGCGGTAGCGTAACCAGACATGTGACCACCACAAGTCCTAGAGTGGCAGTCATTCATATCTTTCTCAGCTTCCTTGAGAGTCAGACAATGGTGGAGGACAGAGTCAATACCAGTACGATAGAGGGTGTCCCCAACGATGCGATATGTTTGGGACTAGTAGCGAATCCGTCTTGGTTCAGAGTGCAATAGCTCTAGCGGATAAGTCTGGGTCTGGAGATATACAATGATGTCTCCATACCATGGATCAAGAGTACTAAAGAGAAAGAGAGTCTCATCGAGGATGGAATCATCAAAGGAATGGGATCATCCGTGGTGGGAAGATCATAGATCAACTTAGCAAAGACCAATGATTTATTTGACTTAGCAGCAGTGAATTAAAAGTCGAACTCTTGAAGGATAATGATCCATTTTTGGTATTTTCCCTCAATTAACTGATGTGTGAGAATGTAAGTCATGGGGTTGCAATCAGAAATCACTAAGGTTTTGTGCAGGAGAATATAGTGATAGAAGCGTTGAATAATGTGAACAACAACCAATTCAAGTTTCTCTACATGGGCATAACTGGTCTCAGTATCAAAGAGATTATGGTTCAAGTAGTACACTACATGTTCTTGGCCAATGTTATTGTGTTGAACCAGCACCATGCCAATAGTGTTGACGGTAGCGGCCAAATATAAGCAATATTTGATGTGATAGTTGGGAGGATGCAACAGCGGAGCCGTAATAAGGGCTCATTTCACTGCATCGAAAGAGATCTAAGAAATTACATCCCATAAGAATGGGATTCCCTTTTTCAATAAGCATGTAAGGGCTTTGGAAAGCTTATCAAAGTTCAGTAAAAAATAACGAAGTAAATTAGCTTCCCCCCACAAACTTTGCAGTTGATGGATGAAAGAAGGAGGAGGCAAGTTTATGATTGCTTCAAATTTCAAAGGATCGATGCAGATTCTTTCTTTGGACACCATGAAACCTAGGAGTCGACCGCATTCAACGCAAAAGACACACTTATGAGGATTCAACCTGATATTATGGTGTTGATAGCATAAGAAGATAACTCTAAGGTGCTCTGAGTGATCTCGATGTTTCGTTGAATGAGCAAGAGGGTCGTCGAGATATGGCTGAACTATGTGCTTGATGTCATGGAATGCATAAGACATAGCTCGCTGGAAGTTTGATCCACATTCTTCGAGCCAAAAGGGATCTTCTTATAGGTGAAAGTCCCCCACGGATAGAAAAAAGTGGTTTTTTGCAGATCAGCTAGAGTGATGTTAATCTAGTTATAGCCAAAGAAACCGTCCATAAAGGAAAATATCTCAATCCTGGCACATTCATCAATGATCTGATCAATAAATGGAGTGGGGAAATTTTCCTTATGACAAGCTTGATTGATATCACGGTAATCAACACAAACCCTAATGTCCCCTTACTTCTTATTGATAGGAACAATATTGGAGACCCAATATATCAATGGTATAGGGTAGATAAAACCAACTTTAAGAAGTTTTTCAACTTCACTCTTTATAGTGGCAACCTTTTTTGGGTGCACAAGACGAAGCCGTTGGAGAACGGGCTTCAACTCTGGATAGGTGGGAATTTCTTGCACCACGATACTTGGATCAATGCCGAGAATTTTTTCATATGACCATGCGAAGACATCGTGGAACTCTTTAAAATTTTAAAAAAACACTCTTGAAAATGTCATCTTAAATCAACCAACTTAACTCTTAATAATAACTTCCAATATAAATAACTTCCCTTCTTAATAAATTACATCACTAGAAAAAATCCAAAACTTAGTTTATATTAATAATATATTAAAAAAACCTAATGAAAAATAATAAAAAAGAGTTATAATCATAAATGATGAATGAATTACATTATAATCTAGATTATACATTCATTTGATTAATTAAACTTATTAATCTATTATAAATATCCTTAATCATCATTACTTAGGTTTATAAATATCACTAATAGCTATATGAATATTAGTAATATCATTAACACAAGACTTTATAACAAAATATAATATAATTATAAATAAAATAATAAACAACATTACAATATTTCATTAATCTAATTAGAAACAAAAATGGATTAAAAAAAACAAAAGTATATAACTAATTAATCAAATGAATAACCTTTTATTAAAAATTTAGAAACTGGTCGGCTCTTTTTCCCATCACCATTTTCCTCCATTTATTCACCCTAACCTATTCTCTTCTTTGCAAGTTTGTCCTGAAGATGAGTCTTGATTTAGACTCAAAATGTAGACTAAAAAATGAAGACTGTGGAGATTTCGAGTTTTGTATCTAGAGTTCCTTATAGACATTGATCTCATTGGGAGAACAAGATGAATCGATATGCACACTCTAAAAAATCCCTGGTTTAACAGAGACATCGATCATAATGGTTGGAGTGATATTTCCCATGTTTCCCTCGGACAACACTTCATCAATCAACACTGAATTCTGAAGTGGGTCAGTTGGTATCAATGAAGCATGGGATCCTAGATAGGCGGAGATGTCACCTGGGATTGGGAGAAATGAGTAACAATGATGTCCATCATCCCATGGATTTTCTTCGTGAGACATGACCTCCACGACTCTCATTAGTGGGGAAAGTCTCATTCAAGGGATGATCAGAGTCCCAAGAACCAAACTAGGGAGACTGCGCATAAGTGTCTAGGGAAGAAACTAAATGAGTATTGGTCTTGGATGAAACCTCAGAAGCCATGAGAATATCTTGATACATTTTCTTAGCTGGGTTAAGAGGGATAGTGTCACCAAAAATTTTGATCTAGTTAGGCTTGGGAACAATCCATGGATCGTGAACAGGAAAAATCATATTGACGGAGGTGACATTCAGAGGTGGAAGCGGAAAAAATCCCATATGATATGATTCTTTGAACAGACCCGACCCAATGGTCTCATAAGGAATAGCGTCCTTCCCAACATATGGAATGTTTCATGCTGAAGACTCAGAGGGGAAGAAATCCAACTGATCCACAGTCACTATTTTCCCTTGATGAGGGAAACAGAGGAGGCTAAAGAGGGTGGAGACTACACAAACCATAACGTTTGTCCAACTACGTCCAAGAAGGATATTATAGTTCAAGTTGGCGTCTACCACCTCAACTTCCATGGTTATCTTTTTCCACTCCAACAGAATGGGAAATGCCTTTGGAATGATGCACGGGCAAGAAACTCGACCATCGAAAGCTTCTAAGGTATTCGGGGACTGATACAATGGAGGAGAGATGATGTCTTTATAGCATGTGACAGACATGATGTAGGTTGAAGCGCCTTCATCAATGAAAGTTCGATGAATATTCTTTCCCATAATGGTAACTTGAATCATAAAATATTCTTGAGATGGGAGGCGAGAAATGAAATTCTTGAGATAAAGAATAATCAGATTAGAATATAAAGGATCAATCCCTACAATGGTAGTGAGTAGCGCCTTCTGTTGTGATGGGCATGACTAAAGGACCTCCAAAGCTGACATCAGTGAAGGCGCTTGAGCCAGATATTCTACAATATTGTAGTGTTGCGCTACTCTTGCATTCATATTGTAAGACAATTTCTAGAGAACACCTTTTGGGGGTGGTCAGATGATGGAGGCACTACTCGGTCTCTCGATCTAGAGAGGACTAAAAGTAGGAGGCATGCAATAGTAAGAGTGATTTGGGACTTCTGGTTCCACATGAGCCTTGGATGGATTGGGATAATATTTTGTTCTCATGGTGATGGAAATAGATTATGTTCCATCCATGAACACCTGAGAGCTACCATATGATTGAGCTTGGTCTACCATTTGCATCTATTGGGGAGGGAATGGTTCTTCAAAATGGCCAGAGTCCTGGGTGTGCCCTTAAGAAGACGGGAAACTTCGACACACTGAGGAAAATCCTTGGTGTAATGATCGCCATCACATATTAGAAAAGGAAATTTGGGCTTACATGTTGAAGAATTACCAGCATATGACTTCTTCCAATCCTGTTTAGGGTTTTCGGATTTTGATTTTCCTTTACCATTTTTCTTACCCTTCGAGGATTTGTCTGTTGAAGTAGACTGAACAAAATTTACCTCTGATTTTTTACTAGGATTATTCTAGTTATGAGAAGAAGTAGGGGGTGCAGCGGTAGCAGTGGATTTGGACTTTGAAGAAGCCTTAGGCACACTACTATCAGTATAGGCCATTGTACCGATAACACCATCCACTGGAGTTGTAACAGGAGACTAAGATGATGAAGGATTATTTGAATGATGTGGCACATCAGGTAATAACTCATATAGACTCTCGGACTGGGAATAAACCAAGTCGAGGTATTGAGCTCTAGCAATGACCTCCTCTTCTGTGACACACTCTCCCATTGCAAGATCTTTTGAAATTTCGGGAACGAATGATTTTTTGAACCATTCGGTCAACAACTGATCAGGGATCTAAAATTTGATGATGCGACGGTGACACTTCCATTCATGGATGTGAACCGAGATATGCATAGCAATCAACTGCTTCAACGAGGTGAGAAAATGAGTGTCGATTTCATACCGGATAGGCAGCTAGAAGTGAGTGAGGAAGGCCATAGTCAAGGAATTGAAATCGAAGAAAATTCGTTGAGGGAGCTCGTTGTACCATTTGGTCATAGCACTGGTCAAAGTGGACTAGAAAAGATGAATACGAATGGAATCTTCCACCCAAGAATTAGAGGAACACCACAAGCGGTATGTCATAACATAGGTCTGGGGGTCTTCGCCATATTTGCCTTCGAATTTTAGACAATCTCCTGAAATCTTAGTTGGAATCAGCGGCCAATGTAACTGATGCTAGATGGGGTCATTTGTGAGCTTTGACACATTCAGAAATTTCAACGTAGCCAAGAATGACAAAGACGGATGATGAGGTGAGAAAGGTCAAGGGTTCCAACCTAATTGATAAGGATTTTCCCCCCAATAGGGTAGATTCTGAATCGGATATGCATATTTCCCCCATGGTTGGTAGGGACTTGGATGGGGTTGTTGATACAGCCCTTGCAGGAACTGAGGCCGTGGAACTTTCTGGACATGGGATCCAAGATAAGGTCCCTATTGAACATGAGGTCCATTTTGTGGTCCTTGTTGAACATAGGGTCCAACTTGAGGTCCTAGTCGAGCCTGCTGGTACTAAGGAATTTTTTGATATGAAGCACCAAGTTGAGGCCCAGTTTGGGGTTGCTGGTGCTGACCTAGAGGAAATGGTTAGTACTAAGTACCGGGATGATGAGGAAAAGGACCAGACTGACCCAAAAGGAGATTCATACTAGCTTGCGTGTAAGAACCAAACTGAGGATTAGTCACAACAACATTAACCAAAGGTTGGGGTTGTTGGACATACTGTTGATATTGTACGTTTTTCCTTTGAACATAAGGAATTTTAGGATGTTGAACATACGAATATGTTGCGTTTGGTTGCAGAAAATGTTGTTGAACCTAGGAATATTGGACATGAGGATGAATCGCCCCAGGAATAGATCCATAACTTAGCAGCCCCCCACCCAAAAGGGGACGTACATAGAGAGGGATAGACTTCCCCCCAGGTATGGATGAAACCATGGATTTCCCACTTAATGGTGAGACTGCACTAATCGTAGATGGTGAAAAGGGGACAAAGGATCCAAACGACACAGTCATTTGAACAATGGTGACCATCGGTCAAACAATAGGTTGAGACACCCCAACCACTTTAAAAAAAAATGGGCTGGAAGACGAAGGAATACCCGCTAACCAAACGAGATTCAAAAATAAGGGTGTACCACCAGAAGCTCTAGAAATAAGGTTTCCCAAGGAGGTATAACCACGAGGGAGTGTAGACTCAACATAACTAGATGGTATTTCGGTTCCACTACCCTAATCATGAGGTGTGGATCCGAAAAATTCTCCCTCAGAGGGAAAGACCGACAAAGAGGCTTCTAAGATATACAAGCCAGAGGTTTCCTGAAGAGTGATTTGAGGAGCACTCATGAATGGAAAATCATCAGTATTATATGCCATTTCATCAGGAAACAACCGATGGACAGTAGAGCAAGATGCTTCCGAAGAAGCTCGAAAAGGGATTCCGGGTTGATCGAAAGCATTGTAAGGTTACTCAGTAGAGACTACAATTGGATCAAAGAGCGGATTCAAAGGAAAGGCTGAGAACTGTGCAACTTGTTCAAGGTTTTCTGGATCAGATTCTTCCGATGTAGTCCAAGGAGAATCGTCAGAAGGTGTTTGAGATGATATGTGTTGAAAAATTATCACAATTCCAAGTTCTTCACCTTGCACTTCGATGGGTCCAACCATAAAACGAGGGAACTTAGCAGGAGTTTCTTGAGTTATGTCAATGGAGGGAGTGGTTGAATTTGACGATTCAGCCATGATGACCTTTGAGAAGAAGATAAAAAAGGAGAGAGGTGAACAAAATCACAATTTACCAAGCGATGAAAGCTGGAGAACTACATAGGTGAGATGTTTTCATGGCAGATACTTTTAGAATTAACAAAAAATAAACAAAAAAGGGTGTGCTATGCACAAATTCTTACCAAGTATCCATGAACTGCAATATACACCTTGGTGATCAAATGAAAGAGAAATTACCAAGCACTTAATGTACGACAACCAATCTCCCCGAATGTTGTGTTCGATGTATCACGTCTACAAGGCAATCGACTCAGTTACCTATGGAAAGCTTGCAACCTAGTGGTGCCTCCCCAAATATACACGATGATACTTATGATTCCAATCCATAGTAGTGATGTCTAATGTGTAATAGTTCGATGAGAGCGTCCTAAATATACTTATCATACATCAATATACTTCCATACATGGGACGTGATATCACCCCCGGGTTGTAAATAGACTATTAGTGATAGCTCCTATGTTTAGCGATGTTGGAACACATATCTAGCCTAGACCACTAAATATTCTTGTTAATTACAATGCTCCTTAAGGTAAATTGGGTTCATTTTAAGTTTATCTTGATTAAATTTTCAGTTTCAAGGTTCAAAACAAATGTCTCTTGAATCCTTATGATGTAGACTGAACGCAAGAAAGAAGCTTTCAATTTCGATGAATCCTAAACTATTTAGGGAAGATATACAAATAAGAATGCACTTAATGTAGCAGTGATAATTCTCCCAAAATAGTTTAGAGTTGCGAAAATGAAATGCCTTTTCCAATTGAATTCACTTTCCCAACAAATGCAACTTATTGAAAATGAAAATGCCTCTCCTTTCACTAAGATGCAATAATTTCTTTTGTTTTGTTTTTTCACTTTGAAATGCAATCAAAAGTAAAACAAATGAATGAAGGAAGAAATTCAAAATCCCTTTACTTTTATTTCAATCGTACCAAAAAAAAATCGCTTTAAATAATGCATGAATGAAATGCTTTTCACTCTTCTTAAAATGATAAAGATAATATAAATTGTTGGAGCAGGGTCCCTTAGGACTGCATTTTTGGAGTAATAAATAGTAATTTTGTAGTTTTGAGTCATGTGTGCTAAGCAATGCAGATTCAAGGGGTTTTGGGGCGGGTCAAAGTCCCTTCATGAGTTGTAATGGGCTAAAGGGTAAATCTAGGAGTCTCAAACCATGGTTTACAAACCTTAGTATGAGTGCAGGCTAAGATATAAATAGAAGTCTAGATCGAGTCACATAAGATAGGTTTTTGGATAAGTGATGATCTATGTTTTGAGCTCTGAAGTGAATTTGTGTAAGATTTTGTGTCTGAAAGGCTCCTGTTGGCTGTGTGCACAGAGACCTTAGTCCCGCTGTGTGCAGACCCCGTTGGGTGTGTGTGCGGGTGGATCTAAAGGATTGTAAGGGTTTTCGAGAGCTGTTGATGAGTAAAGGAATGTTTGGGTAACTCTGAGCACTAAATGCATGTGTAATCTATTTTTGTGATATATTTCTGCATATGATTTATGTTCATGTTTATGAGTTATATTATGTGTTATTGGATCGGTTGCATACCTACTTTACTGTTGACACGAATTTTAATTACATAGATCTAGTTCTGTAAGGTCTAAATATCACATTGTTATAACTGTTAAGAGAATTGTGGATCTTCCGTCTATGCATGCGTGCAGGATTAAACAGTGATAATTAACCTAGGATTTCTGGTTAGGGTTTCTGGTGCAGAAGTTAGTATGTGTATTAAAGCATATTTGAAGGTGCCTACTTCATTTAATTCTCTCTTAGGGTGTGGAAACCTGGTTCCAACAGCCCCCCATACTGCTTCGGGTGAGACTTTGCCCTACACAAGAAGGTCATTGCTAAAAGGGCCAGTAGTAAGAGGGTTTTGTTAGTTACACGCTAACTCTGAACCTAGGTCAGGATCCCTGAAGCCAACAAATCATTCTGTTGCTAGGACTGAGATCATTTTGAGAGAGATTAGGTGATGTGGAAGCCATTAAAGACTGAATTAGAAGACTGTTTTGAACATAATATACACAAATTATCCATCAAATAACACATAAGTAAGAATTTGTTTGCTGAAGAGTGGGAAAATAAGTATATTTTCACATAGGTTCATGAAATATTCTTTGTGACCTTTGCACATGAATTTCAGGAGTGGTTATTAAGGTTAGTTGAGTTTCTTACCTACTGGAAGGATGATAATATCACTTAGTGGACACCTAAATTAATCCAACAGTTAGATTAGACTGATAATTCCATCACTTGCACTATAGACCATTGGGTTGATGACATTCTGGGTGGGTTTGTAATAGATTTTGCAGTAGATTAGTTTGTGTCATATCTTGAAGCTGAAAGGAGGTTCTTCAAAGGACTGAGAGGTAAGTTCATATGCTCTCTGCCTTTTTTGATTAAGATTCTATTGTGTGAAAAGGGTATTCTGTGCAGTCACACCGAGTGAATGACCCCAAACAAATTTGAAAGAACTACACGCAGCAGAAAGTAATTTCGGGTTAACCAGAGGGGAAATATCTATATATAACCCTCTGAGAAACCCACCTAATAGTGATACAAAGAGTGGTGAGGCTACACACGCTGGAGGTAGTCCTCCAGCCACCTCACAGTATAACTTTCACTGGGGTAATTCATCTCCTTCTCCACCACCACCTCCACCACCAGGAGGTGATATGGATGTGCATATGAAGCTACCCACCTTCAAGGGTGTGGGCGATGAAGACATGGAGAGATTATGGCTTATTGCAGATGCAGTATGGACTACGAAAAATGTCAATAATGATGTTGTCAAAAGGGCACAGCTAGCTATGGTGTTTGAAGGTCATGCGTTGTACTGGTTTACGGGATATCTAGCTCAGAAATTTGATCTTACTGTTGGTGAGATCAAGAAAGCTTTGAAGCAGTAGTTCATAAAACCAAAGTCCTACTCACAATCTGTAATAGAGCTAAAGGAAATCCGACAAGAACTAAACAAATTTGTCTAGGAAGTAGATCATCGATCGAAGCGCACCATCATTGATGGTGGATTTATCTATGATGATAAGAAACATAAAGAATGTTTTATTTCATGCTCCTTCCACACCTTCACAACCCTATGAATCAACAGAAAATTTATTCTCAAGTAGATCTCTTGAAGTTGCTAGGAAGTTAGAAGCCGCACCCAGATTTGAAAACCAATTTGGAACTCTACAGATCCAAAATCAGTTAGAAGAAATGCACTTGGAGATTCAGAACTTGCGCAGAGACAGAGGGAAAGAAGTCAGCACAAACGTATGGTGTATAAATTATAAGGGTTATGGTCACACAAAACATTAGTGTACCTTGCTTCAAGATTACATGCAAGCGGGAGGACCAAATCCATTGCGACCCAGGGATGTTACAGGACCAAGTGGTACTCCTAAATTGTGGTGCATTGATTGTCAAGTGGCTGGAAGGCTTGAAAAAACCATTGCCCTCGATTAGGAAGTTATGTACCAGAACTAAAGCAGTAATGGTGTAGGTTCTACTATTTCGTTGGCCATGATGAGCATCATTGCTGCACATTTGATTTGATGGTAGACAATGCCAACCTCTATAAAGTGCAGGCCGAACCATCTTCACCAACATCCCCCTCTGGGTGTGGTGGATCTCCAGCTAGAGGAACAGGAGGAGGGAGAGATGTAGGTGCAGGTCATGGAAGAGGACAACTAATTTTCTGTAACTGTGGAGACGTTGGACACTATGCACACGACATTCCTACATGTATTGTAGAAAGTTTGTTCATATTATTGAAGGTTGTCCTATTTTGATTGCTAGAATGCATGAGAAGCAACATGAGACACCTACGCAGAATATCCAAATGGTTAGAGATGAGATGCGAGACAATGATATGAGTATAAACATGTAGCGGTGCTGCCATTGGAGAAGACGAGGGAAAGAAGGCTAATGAAGAGCCATTGATCAGAAAGGATTTTGAAAAGAAGGAAGGAATCAACCTGCAGAAGGAAAATGAGACTTTTGTAGAAGCTAGAAAGGATTTTTCTGTTGCAGGTGCGTCCACATCCAAGTCAGTCATAGAAGAAAAGATTGATGAAGAATTCAAACCTTTCCTGCAAGACTGCATTAAAATATTGTGTAACCAGAAGGTAGTAGAAAAACTCCAGGCTCTGATAGATATTTGCACAGATAAGGAGTTGCCTCGAACTAAGAGTAAGGTTGTAAACAAGATCTACAAGAATAAGAAGAGAATTGGTTGGGAGATGTGCATGACTGTGCAAATAGGGGAGTATGAGATGGATCAGGTCATTTTAGAATTGGGATCTGATGCAAATGTTCTACCTAAGAAAACTTGACAGAAGATGGGGGAACCAAAGCTGGAGTGGTGCACCATTTAGCTGTGCATGGCCAATCATCGGAATATCATTCCACTAGGGAGAATCCCGCGGGTTCTGGTAGACATTGCTAGAGTAAAGGTACGCGCAGAATTTGAAGTAATACAATTTGTGGATGATGTAGTCCCCTACCCTACGCTACTAGGACTAGATTGGGATATCAACATGGGAGGCATCATCAAATTGAAGCATAGAAGTATGATCTTTGAAAACAATGGTACTCGGGCCATAGTACCCTGGGATCTTGCGGAAGGGGAGATATATATAGAAGCAGTGTGCAAAGGAGATGATTTCGACCATACATAAAATTTAACTGCATGAGGTGAATATTGGATCAACCCAAATTCTAATGGGATGCTAAATTGGGAAAATGATATCTCATGTTTCTGAGACTCGGATGGAGAAATGGCAAAATCATATGCATGATGTTTCTGCTCTGCGTTGCCTCAGAGTCACTAAAAGATTGCAATGCATCTCTTCATAGGTACAAGAATTACCCTATTTTGATGGTCCTAATAGTGTTGTAATATTTTTGGAAAAATTGGAAATGGTTGTCCCACAAGAGCGAAGGTTTTGGGCACTTGCTCTTGCTATGCGTGCAACCTGTAGTATTCCCAAATAGGGAAACTTGGCAATACATGCAGTAAAAATACATTTTTCATAAATGTATGCAATAATAGTTAAATGCAGCCCATGGATCCATTCATTCATACATAATAAAAACCATATACAAAAGGAGATCTCAAACAAATCATGGTAGCTTAGTTAAACAAGCCTCCCAAACCATAATAGTCCAAAAATCATGCAAAAAGAGGGGCTGCAACCATGAATAAAAGCTGGAAATACCCTGAAAAAGTTATTTTATCACTCCTGCAACAATAGTAAGTTGTACATCAGATCTAGAGTTACTATGTGCATAAAAAGTTAGATGTGTATCAGATCCATGCACTATACAGGCTCCTCTAATGAACCCCCTTGGGGTTTTCAGCAAAACACCAAGCACAACGTGTATATCTGAGATCCAAGACTACAGATCCACTAAAAATTAGAGATTTGGAAAGTGTGACTGATCTAATATATGCAAAATAATAGCCTCCTCCAATAGATCTCCAAAGTGAAGGGCAAATCCCCAACACTCAGAAAATCAACTCTCCAAATGGTGTATTGAACCATCGTGCAACTGCTCCTTCAGAAATTACATAGATTTGGATCTCTTTTGCGCTGTAGGGATCAAAATACAATTGACCTACAACTAATATATGAAAATGAAGCTCAATTCCTTCAATATTGTCCTTCCAATGGATTAGAACCCTCCTCCACTGAAATGAACATTGAAATGGCCTAGATATGAAGATCTAGTCTCCACTTGTTGTAGCTTACTAAAAAAGACAGACCCTCAATAGGATATGCACTGTCAAAGGAAGATGAAGCTTGGCCTTAAGACAAATAATGGAAAATATGGTGCAAGGCTCCTCCAAGAGCTACTCAGTGGAAGAGGTGGGATTCCCGATCAGGAACACCCAATGCTAAACAATATTCAATCTCAACTAAACAGCAAGAGAAAGTATATGTCTAAACAGACCATATAATCAGAAAACCATAATCATAAGCTAACCTCATATGGTTACCATCCTTTTCCTTATAAAAAATGTGAGCCTTCTCACCTTGGGTCTTGTTAGCCACCTATGAAATTTGTTATACCAAAATGTCGCTAAATCATTTTGGAGCCTTCAAGGAACAAATTTTATTGCAAAAAGTGTTGGCTCTTGAAGACTCTTGAAGGCCTCATGCCTCTGTCCAAATCTTCACTGCTGTGCTCATTTTAGACTTAGAAGTCCTGCTGATTTCCAAGACGAGATACTGCTGCAAACTCCTTTTCCCTTTCCTTTCCTCTTTCTAAACTAACCTCATTTTCCCCTTTCCTTTCATCAAAATCCATTTGATAAGGTTTAAGACCCTCTCTTGCCTTATCGAAACCCTCAAACTCCTTTGAAAACCATTGAAAATTAATGAAAACCCATTTTATTATTACAGACTTAAGCCCCCCTTGGGCTAAGTCCAAAACCCTTCCCCTCCATACGCCCTGGTGCTAGAACCAGGTGCTAAGCCTTTAAGCGCTCATCGCATCGGAGCGACTCACCGAGCTCATTGTTTTTGTTTAAACCAAACTTCGATGCTGATTAGCCCTGTTTGCTATGGCCCTCGATCATGTTGCATTCCATATAACCCACAGCCCCGTAGACGGGCGCCGAGCCGCATTACAGATATGTTTTCCACCCCCAAAGCTTAAACCTTCATTATATTGAATTTTTGGGTTTAAAATATTTTCGGTCATTAACTATTCAAAATCGAGCGGAATTCATCGCATCGCTTTTGAGAGGGAGGCAGTTTTTACCGTTTGGCGGTGATGCCATTCAACGACCGACACGTGGCTTTGAGTCCTTTTGAAATACCACCCTCATCGCGTGTTAAAGTTCGGATGTGGAGTGAGCACGATATCAATTCGCGCCGTCCAATCTGAGGCCGCTCATCGGACGATGATCGCGTTTTGAAGAAGCCCGACAGATAGGCTAGGGTACGACGCGATCATTAAAGGATTTCCACCGTTGATAGCATAAGCCTGTCCCATATGACGGCCCAAATTCGTCCCAAAATCCCCACTCCTTTTTCCACCATTTTTCAGAAAAACAAAGGTTTTAAACCTTTTTCCCCGCTTTTTATTTTATTTTTCTGAAAAATGTGAGCCCTTCATGTTATTTATTCACCTCCGCTCCCGACCGTTGATCTCTGTGCGATCGACGGCTCCGATTTAAATTATTCTTCTGCCTTCCCTTTGAGTTCCTCTGATCAATATCGATCGTTGGATGATGCCATCTAACTTCCATGCTCTCTACATGCGCCTTCTGAAGCAGTAAACCTATACATGCAAGATTTTATAACATTGTTCGTATTTTGCAGGGTTCTAGTGGTTTTTTCTGCTATGTTTGAAGAAAATTCAAAGGCAGAGGGTGACGATCCTCCTGCCTTTGATTCATCAAAGGAGAATCATTCGTAGGGTTCAACTCCATGTTTCATCAATGATTCATGAGGCATTGATGCCACATGACCCCCGCACAACCCTGCACACCAAAAAACACAGTGAATCAGGCACAAATCAAAGAGTATCAGTGTCGAAAGACAAAAATATACCAGAACAGAAGATTGAAGACAGATCTGTGGAGATTATGTCTAAGATGGTTTATCAAAAGCCTAATCCCCAATTAAAACACAGTTAAAAGAAAAATCATAAAGGTTCATCAGACAGAAAGCCTCCACCGCCACATCTGAGGAAAATTGATTCCTCCCAGCTACCACAAAGTCACCTGTGCCTCAAAGCATTCAATCAGAGGCCAAATTTATTGATCAACACAAGATATCTGCCTCACAACACTGCCAGATAGTAAAATCTGCAAACAACCTTAATGAAAAGATATGAGTAGAGTTACTTTGACATCACGCAGAGCCTCAAAGGTCAAAAAGAGCTCCCACTGAGCTTAAATATTTATTTAAATGATTTAATACAAAGGAAACCTATATAATCTTCTTCATTGAGCCCCCCAAAGGTCGAGAAGCTATTAAGTCTGTATTAATTATCTTTAGAGATCTTTTATCAGATCTCACCTCCTCATTCTTCTATAAATACTACTGCAGAAGATGAGAGAGGGGTTGGTTGATTTGGCTTCTGAACATTGAAATGTAATTGAGCTTGAGAATTCTATCTGTAAATAGTTTTCACTGGCTTTTGGAGCTCTGCTTGTAATAGATAAGTTAGTCTGGGAGGTGTAGATGACTGCTAAACTAGAGCATTGGACTTAAAGTTGTAACTGGTTTGGAGAATCAATACAAGATGATTTATGGGATCCTGGTCTATGTTGACGGTGATGTTTTTCTCATTGTAAATTGTTATTTTGTTTCTGTTTTCACTGTGTTTCATATTCTCTTATAAAGAACAACATGCATGGAGTTAGGACCTACTATATACAAGTACCCTTCTCTGACTGAAAATCTTTATCTGAATGTTTTCTTCCAATCTGTGTTATCTAGGAATGATTCAATTCAGTTTAAGCATAAGAATGCTGGCGTTCCCTCATCTTATTGTCTTAGCTGAATATTATTCTTGAATGTTATGTTCATTATTAGTTAAGTGGAGATTAACTAAGGAAGATATGGTGTGCCCTGGTCCTATTTTTATCCCCAAAGACTGTTTGAATGTTTCTCTTGGAATGTGTTGAAAGCTGGCTAGTTTAGAAGTACTTACTAGATCTTAGACCATTCTTTGTTAT
The DNA here is from genome assembly GCA_034641835.2 of Pinus albicaulis. NCBI lineage: Eukaryota > Viridiplantae > Streptophyta > Pinopsida > Pinales > Pinaceae > Pinus > Pinus albicaulis. The sequence goes on from CM076579.1 coordinate 959,174,643, forward strand.
CATTAGTGTTTCCCTCTATTTTTATATGTTTTCTATTGAAAGTGTATCAAAGGTTGGCTAGTTTAAAATTATTTACCAGATCCTAGTTTACTTTCATGTCTTTCTTAAGCGTATGTCAAAAGCTGGCTAGTTTAAAAGTACTTACCAGATCTTAGGCTGCTCTTTGTTCTTCATCTGTTTATTTCTCATTCTTGTTGTATCATTTCATTACATAAATCAAACTTTAAAGATATCCTTAGACATATATGACTTGCCCCATGGACCATTCTTGCCTCTTGCTATTTCAATTAAACCCTATTATGACTCCATAGCCCAATGGACTAAAATCTGCAGTTATCTATCTTCCTGGCCAAAGCTTATTCTACTTTCTTGCAACTTCACACCTTTGAAACTCTTTGCATTTAGAACTTTCCACCTCAAACAGTAATCATGCTCAACCATCCAAAAACAAAAAAAACCCTCGACCTTCATAACTAGCCTAATATCATCACCCAAAACTTCAAAGACAAATCCATCTTTGCACTTATTGGAGAGATCCCTCTCCAGATTAAGGAGGGCTAGATCCTAGAATCCCAAAGTGGTTGAAATGATGTTTCTCCCCATGGTCGGAATTTTTCCAATCTTGCTGATTACAGGGAGCTAACATTTTTGGCGACTCCACTGGGGAATTTCTAAGAAATCTGCAATTTAGGGTAATCATAGGACATCAGAGATTTGGTTCAAAGAACATTTTCTATATTGACTAGCTGAGCCACCAGCACTAACATTTCTGGTGACTCTGCTGGGGATCGAACCCAGAATCTCTGGTTCCCCTTAAACTTCATAAAACCTTGTAAGTAAAAATCAGCCTTTTCAAGCACTACCAAGAAATGGTAATCATGATGAAACTTGTTTGAATCAGTGACAAACTAGGAAAACCCTAGGATTTTCATGAGTCTTTATCTAACCTTGAAAGATCAGCTAACTTTGCCATAAAAGTATACTGTCTTTGTCTCCTAACCATAGCTAAGTTGTGAAACAGAGTTAGGACATTCTTAGAAACCACACAACTTAAAAATAATTCAGAAAGCCCAAAAATATTTCAGATTGGTATCCAATAAACATGGTGGTGGAAAATAAAACCTTTTACCTCCTTACGAGCTAAAAACTTCCACTTGGCGACTCCACAATCCTGAGCAGACCTTAAGACTCCATTGGGAAGAACCCTTATCATTGTAATATCATTCAAACTCAGTTATAGGACTGCAAGATTAAAATTTGTGTACACAGACTAGTTAACCTTTCAAAGACTGTCATACATGGCTGAAATTTTATTGTTTATTTGGGTCTGAAAAACACAGCATAGTGGCTCGTAGAAAGATTAAAACTAGAGCGTATCCTGACCCTGATCCACCCAAGATAGTTGATAACCCAGAAATTATTCTTAGGAAGTCTCCTAGGATTAAATTATCTACTGTTTTAAGATGACCCTTGAGAGCTAATTCAGTCCCTGAAAATCTTTCAGCTCTACAACAATCACAAGTTGACTTAGTAAATCCCTTTAGAACTAGGTCTCTTGGTGATTTAGATCAGTTAGATTCTGAGTCTTCACTTTCATCTCCTGAAACAAGTGAACATCCTGGTAGTAGAGAAACAACACCTCCTGATTTACATTTCCTTCACAACTTAGGTGTCTCTCACCCAAGATCAGCTTAGAAATCTACTCTTGGTCCATCCACTTCTACTCACCCTACATCCACTGTTCAAACCACTCCACTTCAGCCCACTTTCCCTTTTGGTAATCCACCCCTTGTGAATCCACCCCCACCACATATCATGGTAGCATGGTATGCTCCCTTAGTCCTTCCTGTACCATTAGTCAATCTCTCACAAGACTATCAGTCCAAAATTCCATTATATGATGCTAATAATGCTTCAACTGCATCACAACATGTGGATAAGATGAATGACTACTTTGATAGAAATGAAATTGATGATGATTCTTTCAAACTTAGATTATTTGCTCAAAGTATGGGGGAAGAAGTAAGAAAATAGTTTAAAGGTTTAACCCCCCATTGTATCAATGATCTCCAAGCCTTCCATAAAAAATTCTTAAAAAAATGGGAAGTGAAGAAAAAACCTCTCCAAGTCCTCTCTGATTAGAAGAACCTCCATAGAAACACTGGGGAAAGTGTGCAAGCTTATTGCACTGGATTTAATAGTGTGTATAATGCCAAAAAGGAGAACAACTATTAAAAAGTGTGCAAGCTTATTGCACTAGATTTAACAGTGTGTATAATGAAACTCTTGAAGAGATGCAAAAAGGAGCTCTTGCAGTGGAAGTAAATTTAATGGAGAAGAGAGCAAGAATGAAAAATGAGAAGAGAGTGTCCTTTAGAGAGGAAAACACACCTTCTACTTCCAACTCGAAGATGGAGAGAATGATGGAGGAGATGATGAAGAAAATGAGCATCCTTGAGAAAGCACAAGCCAGTCAAAGCCAAACTGCTCCTCAAAACATAAACCAAAACCAGAATCAAAATTTTAGAAGGAACCAACCTCCAAACAGACCTAGGGAAGATGATGAACATATCACTCCTCCCTTTCATCAAAACTATGTAAGTGAGGTTGAGGAAACAGATGAGATAATAGAGGAAGATGATATCAACATGCTGGGGGTAGATAATGATGACTTTGAGATTCATTATGATAGAAAACAAGGTTTATACACACCTTATGATGACAAAGGAGATGATGATGAAATTTATTATCAAGACATGGAAAATGTCATCATAGAATATCAAAGAGAATATGACCTTAGAAGAAAAACCAATCAACAAAATCCCAACGAAAAAACCTCTGAAAAATCTTCACAAAACAGCACTGCAACCAAGTCTAAAGTTTTCAAACAAAAGGACAAAACAGTGGCTGTAAATTCTGATAAAGGTAAAGAGAAAGGCACTCACAACAATGAAAAACAGAGTGCAGACATTATTAGTACTAACATCTCAGCTAGTACTCCTGTTAAAACCATTTTTTAAAATGTAAATAGGACAAATCAACAAGATGATATTGTTGATAGAGTAACAGCTAATAAGGCTGAGACCATCACTTTAAAGAGTCAAATTCCTTTCAGCTTGCAACAGGAAATTTCAAAGATCAAAATCTTTGTTCCCTTGACTGAGCTAGCTGCCCAGCATGTATTTAGGACCCAAATTTTAAAGGCTTTAAACATACAGGACTTTAATGACACAGTCAATCTTAATAATGATCAACCTGAGCTGATTTTTGGCCCTAAGATTGAAGGTAGTTATCAAGAGGGACCTGTTCCTCCCTTTTATGTAAGTTTAAATGTTCATGACAAGATTTTGCATAACGCTATGCATGATTCCGGGGCTTCTCATAATTTAATGCCTAAAGCTGTAATGGAGAGCCTTGGTCTAGAAATCACCAGACCTTACAAAGATATTTACTCCTTTGACTCAAGCAGATTAAAATGTTTAGGATTAATCAAAGACCTTTGTGTTAACTTAGCCCAAATTCCAGCCAAATGCTTAGTAATGGATATTTCTGTGGCTGATGTGCCCCCAAAATATGGAATGCTATTATCAAGATCTTGGGGGGCTAAGTTACAAGGGACTATGCAAATGGACATGACCTATGCAACTATCCTTGTTTTCAATCAGAATAGAAGACTTTACAGGGAGTCCCATATGCAATACACAGTTACAAGCCAAGACAGACCACAGAACTCTCCCCTTCATTCTCTAGACATGGGCCTGGATTCATTCATCCTTTTCAATGATGAAACTTTTAGTGAACAAGTGACCTTTCCTGATTTAATGACAGATAGAGAGGAGGAACAAGATAACGTAGGAATTTCAGAACTGTTTGCTGAACCTGAGAACCCTAGAAAACCAAACAAAGGTATTGAGCTACAAGTCATGAGTCCATTACTCTTAAACCTTGATAGTCGAGCAAGCATCTCTCAAATAAAATAAAATCTTGGGGAATCAAAACAATTACAACTAAGTGCTGATATTCCACAACAATCAGGAAGCACGTTAGTTGAAGAGGACAGTAACCAGGATGAAACCAAAAATAGTCCTCTCTGGAGTATGTTTTTTGATGGATCCTACACTAGGAATAATGCTAGTGCAGGTGTCTGGATTTACAACACTGAAAACAACCACACAGACTGCATTTCTTGCAAATTAAACTTTCAGTGTTCTAACAACATAGCGGAATATGAATCCCTTCTCTTAGTCTTACGTTTGTTGAAAAAGTTAGGAGCCAGAAGAATCAATGTGTATGGGGATTCAGAGTTAGTCATTAGGCAAGTCAATGGGGAGTATAACGCAAATCATCCCAGACTTGGGGCCTACCGAAACGATTTCATTGACCTTTTAAAAACATTCGAGGAGTCCAAAATAATTTTTGTCCCAAGAAAAATAAATATTGCCGCCCACAATTTAGCCTTTGCAGCTAGAACATGCTTAACGCCATATGGAACCAAATATTGCACAACTCAGATAAAATTTAGACTAGCCGTGCCTGATAATGAAAAGTATTAGCAGGTGTTTGACGGAGACAAACAAATAGAAGACTTCATGCAATTCAGAAATGAATTCGAATGAAATAGTTCGGACTCAGATTATGAAACAGACTGCAGTGAAGAAAATTTTCTTGGCAAAGAAGAGCCATCTCTTGAGCTTATCAATATTAATTTTATGACAAGCAAACTTAAAAACAAAATAGAATTGAATGCAGAGTTAGGAATAGAGGAGTTAGAAACTCTGCACTCTGAAGATGAAAGGTTTCCAAACGGTCTGACACCATTAGAAGAGTTGTTTGATTTTAACAATGTGGTCAAGAAGCCAAAACTGGAACCTGTAGAGACTGAAGTGGAAGAGTGAAATATAGGCAGTGAGAAAAAACCAAAAATGATTAAACTGTCTAAAAATTTACTAGCCCACATCAAACTCAAATACATGGAGCTATTTAAAGAGTTTTCTAATGTTTTTGCGTGGAGTTACGAAGATCTGAAATCCTATGACACTAAAATAATACAGCACAAAATCCCTCTCAAGGAGAATAAAAAACCATTCAAACAGAAACTGCGCAGAATAAACCCTGTTTAGTTGCCTTTGGTTCAGAAGGAGATCATGAAAATGTACGATGCTGGTATAATTGTCCCTATTTGATATTCTGAGTGGGTGTCGAATCTGGTGTCAGTTAGGAAGAAAACTGGAGAGATCAGGCTTTGTATAGACTTTAGAGACTTAAACAAATCTTCATTAAAAGAAAACTACCCTTTACCTAAGATGGATCATATTTTACAAAGGGTGGTAGGGTGTAGAAGAATTTCTTTGCTGGATGGCTATTCAGGGTACAATCAGATTTTAGTTCACCCCGCTGATCAATTAAAGACATCCTTTACTACACCATGGGGCACTTTCATGTATGTGAAAATGCCTTTTGGTCTAATGAATGCTGGAGCAACTTTTCAAAGAGTCATGGACATAGCATTCTCGGAAGAATTGGGCTACTTCATCATTATATACCTTGATGATGTCACTGTGTTTTAAAAAACAGATGAAGAGCTCTTAGAGAATTTAAGAAGAGTTTTCGAGAAATGCAGAAAGTTTGGGATATCTTTAAACCCTAAGAAGACACTATTTGGGCTCCAAGAAGGTAAAATTCTTGGGCACATTATTTTAGAAGAGGGTATTAAATAGATCCCAAAAGGATTGAGGCCATATTGCAAATCTCTCATCCTCAGAACATCAAGGAGTTGCAATCTTTCATTGGAAAGATTAAATTTTTGAGAAGGTTCATCCCCAACTTGGCTGAGCTTCTTAGAAATATCACAAACATGTTGAAGAAGGAGCAAGGGGTAAAATGGACCTTGGAAGAAAAGGAGTCCTTTGAGCTGGTGAAACAAGCATTAACCAAAACACCGGTTCTAATAAGTCCTAATTTTTCAAAGGATTTTTATATTTTTTTGTTTGCATCAGAACATACCATAGCTGTTGTCCTTTTACAGAAAAATCCACAAGGACAAGAGCAACCTATTGCATTCTTTAGCAAGGAATTGAGGGATGCCCCTTTGAAGTATAACATTATGGAGAAATAAGCTTTTTCTTTGGTTAAAGCGTTGAAAGACTTCATGGTATACATTCTTCACTCACACGTCATTGCCTTTGTCCCAAACTTAGTTGTTAAAGACATTCTAACATAGGACCCAGATGGTAAGAGAGGTAAGTGGATTGTTGTTATTCTTGAATATGATCTAGAGATAAAACCCACTAAACTCATCAAAGGCCATGGTCTAGCTAGATTAATGGCTGAATCAAATTTTGAAGTTCTTGATATTAATATGATTGATGCTTTGGATGATCAAGAGGAAATCTCAACTCCCATTGTTGAAAACCATTTTATGAATTCCTCTTGGTATGCTGATATAATTTATGTTTTTCTTAATTTGAATACACGTCCTGGTTTGACAAAAACAAAGGAAAGGTTTTTAAAATTGAAAGATGTAAACTATTGCATTATAGATAGATGTCTTTATTGGAAAAATGCAAGTGGTGTATTGCTTAAATGTTTGCCTGAGTTTGATGCAGAGAAGGTTAAGCACCAGTTCCATGAAGGAGAGTGTGGAGGTCATTTGTACTGGAAGACAACAGCCAACAAAATTTTGAGGGATGGTTTCTATTGGCCTACTCTTTTCCATGATGTTCACAAGTTGATCATAGCCTGTCATAAATGTCAACTTTTTGAAGGCAAAAGAAAAATACTACCCCTACCTCTGCATCCAATCACTGTTGAAGCTCCTTTTCAACAGTGGGGACTTGACTTCATAGGAGAAATCCACCCACCATCTTCTACCCAGCATAGATGGATTCTCACTGCCACATACTATTTCAATAAGTGGATAGAAGCCATACCTTGTAGGCAGGCCAATGATTCAGTTATTATAAAATTCACGGAGACTAACATTCTCTCCAGATTTGGCTGTCCTACCAAGATCATCACTGATAATGTAGCAGCATTTGGATCAAAGAAGATGGTTGAATTCTGCCACTGATATCAGATAACCTTGGGGCATTCCATGGCCTATTACCCTCAAGGTAATGGACTTGTAGAATCCTCAAAAAAAATTTTACTGAACATAATCAAGAAAATGTTGGAGGAAAACAAAAAGTCTTGGCACATAAAGCTAGTTCATGCACTTTGGGCTGACAGATTGACTTTGAAGAAATCTATTGGTATGTCACCTTTCCAGCTTTTGTATGGTACTGATGAAATTTTTCCAAAAAACCTTGGTGTACCAATGATGAAGTTGATTCAAGAGTTGCAAACTGAAGATAATGACATGATCGGAAGAATAAATCAGACCATTCATCTTCAGCAAACTGGAGAGGAGGTTTATAACAAAGCATTGCAGAAACAGGACATCATTAAAAAGATTTTTGACAGAAGAACAAAGGCCGACAATTTCAATATTGGGGACAAATTTTTGAAGTTGGACTCGAGGAGGGAAGACAAGGGCAAGCATGGAAAATTTGACAAATTATGGCTTGGCCCTTACTCTATCCATTGAGCTTCTGATAACAATGCATTTTTCTTGCAGGAGTTGAATGGAGCAGAATTGTTTGGGGGACCTGTCAATGGCAGGATGCTTAAGCATTACTTCTCTTGACCCATGTTATCTTCCAAAAGCCTTCTATCTTTTTTCTCGTTATAAATACTTCACCCACCATTGCATTCAAAGTTATAAATATCAAAAATATAAAAACAGAGAAAGAAAGAAAATAGGGAAGATTGTAAAAACAAGAAAGGTATAGCCCCACACCAAAAAAGAGAAACAAATATGAAAGTGTGCAAGCTCAAATTCCACTCCTGAAGTGTTGGGAAAAATACTGAGAGGGGGGGGGGGGGTGAATCAGTTTTTAGTGCTGAAATATTTTTCTTTTCTTTCTCTTAAAACCTTATGTTACAGTACTACATCCAACATGTATGTCCAAATATATGTCTTTACTTAGAGCATTGCATCAGATAAGTATTAAGCATGAACAGAAATAAAAAAAAACCATCAAACATACACATCACATATGAACACCAGGATTTAAGGTGGAAACCCAATTTGGGAGAAAACCACTGCTGCTGTAATCTCAGTCTTCAATATTTATTATAGAGAAAAATTCTTACAACATATGCTGGTGCAGACTTATACCAGCACGTAGGCACCCACCTGCAGAAGGCTACAACCTTCTCTCGTTTACCAGCTACCACTGGAAGGGAGCTACAACCCCCTTTCTGAAGGCTTCGACCCTCAACACTACTGCGGACCTCGTTTCATCAATTTTCATATTGGATCCACCAGTTTCCATAAGACATACCTTGCCAGTCACCAGATATTTTCTGTATACTTACACCCGTTTTTCATGATATCGTCCATCATTCAAACCAGAGATTCATCATCATTAGATCATCTTCCTCATGGGTGCATCATAGTCTCATATTTATCAGTTAAGAACAGAGCTCGCCCATACAGATATTCTTTTTAGAAAATTTATTCACGACCCTTACAATGCACGCATTGTTCTTTATTTTTCTTCTCCTTATATAGTTTTTCCTTTATTAAAACCATGAGTCGAAACCACAAACCACTAATGGTATTCCTCTGACAGTATTCCTTTTAGTTTACCCCACGGGGATTTTGATCTCTTTTTAATTTTTATTTATCAATTTAAAGAAATTGATAAATAAATATATTTACAATTTTGACCAGAACTTTAGGATTAAAGTTGACCCTTCGCATTTTAACCCTTCCAAATAATATGGTAAACCTTTGACCCCGGGCCCACAAATAGTCAATAACTAATCAAATACGCGCATGGTACCATAGGTAAACTTCGTGCAAGTCCAGCGTCCGATCACCTTTAGATTAGCAAGCTTCCAGATCAACGACGTATATGCATATCGCTCGACCTCCGAAACCGATTGTTAATGTGCGATGGCCCGCCATACCTATGTTAATATTCGTGCACCTTCAAGAAATGAAGATCGTCCGATGACCCCTTCCTAGATCAATGACGCTCAACGATATCACTGGGCGTCCTGGGTTGAACTATAATGCGCGATGGCGCACAGTAAAAAGTGGTTTTGTAGAATCGTACAGGGACGCATGTCGCCCGTTCTATGGAATTGCTCCCCACCTTTTGAATACTGCTTGCTCGTTGAAAGCGGTGCGATAAAAACCATAAACCGCCTTCACTGTTCCTCCTTCGTGGTTCCGCCCTTCACAGAAGGTTCTGTTCATGATTCCAAAGGGTTATTCTAGGTTTGTGCTATAACTCTGGTCTACCTTTGGTAGGATCTTCAATAACCAACGAACAAATGTAGTTCTCTTCCGACGGGACTTCCTTACAATCATTAACTTGTGACAATTCAATGTCATTCCTTAATTCTGCTATGAAATATATAACATGTCAACCTTTCATTTCGGAGTTCTATCCTGTCACAGTTTCGCTTCTACTTGTACATTCAAAAACATCATATCTCTGCCACCATTAGTTTCTTCAATGGATACACTGAATGCCTCGAGAGCCCCCTATATATTCAACCAAATAGTTCCACGACTGTAAATATAAAACTAAGCCAGATCTTCATTACAAGAAGGTCTCATCCTGGAATTCGAATCCTACCACCATGATTCTTCAACAGGGTTTCACTTTTAACTCCATTCGCAGAGACTCATTAGAGATTTAGGGAATCACATATAATACACATATCTCTAACAATGATTTCATTCTTCTCCGGGCATAATAGGTATCCTCTTGTCTCTTCCTAGCAGCTCTCCCTTTTTGTCATCTCCTTTGAAAATTGTATTAAACCCCTAATTCAATTCTACTGCTCTGTCTCTTTTGCCTTATGGATAGTTTAGGTGCTGCTCCTGTCTTTGCCAATTCCTTTGCCATCAATGACAATATTTCCAACAATATCCTCCTTTGGCATTGATGGCAATACTCTTCCTCTGATGTCCTTACAGAAGCCCTCTTGTCTCTTTTCCTCCCCCTTTGACATCAATGGCAAAGATTTTGATCAAGATCCTTTGAACCGATAATGCCATGCTCCCCCTGAGATCATGTTGCATCTTCAAACATAATATGACCAACAATTCATCCTTTTCATATAACCAATGCTCCCCCTGAGCCTGTGCATTCAGAGATGCCTAACAACACCTCACAACCAATTTAATCTTCTGTATTTAAGTAGACCTGATCCTCTGCATGGCAAAGACTACTCCCAGTTTCTGTTTGAGATATTTGAACACTTCCCTAGGTAGAGGTTTGGTAAATATATCAGCAACTTGTTCTTTGGAGGAAACATACTCCAATTTCACCTTTTGTTCAAGCACTTGTTCACGTAAGAAGTGATATTTGATGGGAATGTTCTTGGTCTTGGAATGCATAACAGGATTCTTTGAGATACTGATAGCACTTGTATTATCACACATAATGGAGATAGGAGGTGAACATTTGATTTGAAAGTCTTGTAGGGTTTGCATCATCTAGAGAAGTTGAGTGCAACATGATGCAATAGCCACATATTCTGCTTCTGCTGTAGATAAGGCAATAGAGCTTTGCTTCTTGCTGAACCAAGATACTAACCGGTGCCCCAAATAGAATGCACCACCACTAGTGCTTTTTCGATCATCAACACTTCCAGCCCAATCTGCATCAGTGTATGAATGAAGAGTAAGATCAACATTCTTTGGATACCATAGTCCAAAGTCTTGAGTTCCTTGTAGATATTTGAATATTCTTTTCACAGCCTGAAGATGAGACTCTTTTGTATTAGCTTGGAATCATCCAACAATCCCAACTACATGCATGATGTCTGGTCTTTTCCCAGTGAGATACAATAGACTTCCTATCATAGATCTGTATTCAGGTTGATTCACTGTGGGGGAATCATCATTAGAACTGAGATTACATCCGGTTATCATTGTTGTACTTACAGGTTTGCATTCTTCCATGCCATACTTCTTCAGGATTTTCTTGAGGTATTTTTCTTGTGATAAGAATATGCCATCTGTTTCTTGTTGTACTTGCAATCCAAGAAAGAATGTTAGTTCCCCAAGCAAAGACATTTCAAATTCTTTCTGCATATCAGAAGCAAATTTCTGACTCAGACTCTTTGTTACTTCCAAAAATGATATCATCAACATATACAACCACAATAAATAGTTTGTCATTTTTAGTTTTGTGTATAAGTTGCTATCAGCAGACCCTTTTGAAAATCCTTGTTGATGAAGATATTTTTCAAGACGATAGTACCATGCCCTTGGAGCTTGTTTGAGACCATATAGAGCCTTTTTAAGTCTACAAAAAAGTTTTTCATCATTTCCCAATATGAATCCTTCTGGTTTTTCTATATATACTTCTTCTTCTAGATCACCATTGAGAAAAGCAGATTTAACATCCATTTGATAGACTTTGATTTGTTGGAAGCTTTAAAAAGCAAGAAACATTCTTATGGCTTCAAGTCTGGCTACAGGAGCAAAGGTTTCTTCAAAGTCTATACCTTCTTGTTGAGCATACCCTTTGCACACAAGTCTAGCTTTATTTCTTATAACATCCCCATCCTCATTTAACTTGTTTTTGAATATCCATTTAGTTCCAATGACATTTTTGTCATGAGGTCTTGGTACTAATTCCCAAGTGTGATTCTTTTCAATTTGATCAAGCTCTTCATTCATGGCTTGAATCCAACATTCATCTTTGCTAGCTTGAATGACACTGTGAGGTTCAATAGTGGACATAAATGCCAGATTGCTAGAAGATCCCACAAGAGTCCTTCTTGCTGTACACCTGATCCATTTTCTCCCAAAATTTGAGATTTTGGATGATTCTTTTGAACAAATCTAGATGGAGCCTTTTCAGACAAATCCTCTTCAGGTTCTTCACTCTGTTCACTATTTGTATCATTACTATTTAATGTAGAAGGATATGTGTCATCATCATCTTCATTTGTTGTTTGATTTTCTTCTTTTGGAGCTGCAGGAGACTCATCAATAAAAAAATCAATACATTCAACAATCTTCCGAAGTCTTTTATTGTAACATTTATATGCCCTAATCCTAGAGGAGTAACCAAGAAATATTCCTTCCTCTGCTCTGGGTTCAAACTTGCCAAGTTTTTCATCATTATTCTTGATAAAGCATTTGCTCCCAAAAATTCTAAAATTCTTTATAGTGGGAGGATTACCATACCAGAGTTCATATGGAGTTTTATCACTATTTACATGAACATGTGCTTTGTTGAGAATGTTTACTGCTGTATGTGCTGCTTCTCCCCAAAATGTGTCAGGTGTTCTGGAATCATCAAGCATAGCTCTAGCCATTTTTTGAACTATTCTGTTCATTCTTTATGCAACGCCATTCTGTTGTGGAGTGCCAACTACAGAGAACTGTCTTTTTATGCCATGTTGTTCACAGAATTCAAGGAATTCATTGGATGTATATTCTCCTCCTCGATCAGATCTGAGACACTTGATTTTTAGATCTAATTCATTCTCAACTAGTGCTTTGAAGGTCTAAAATTTCTCAAATGCTTCATCTTTGTGTTTAAGCAACTCCAACACATTCTACAGAAATCATCAATGAATAAGATATAGTATTCTTCACCTCGTGGTGAATTTTTCCTAATAGGTCCACCTATGTCAGTATGAATGAGTTCAAGAGGCTTACTTGATGATCCTTCCTTGGCATTAAATTGTACCCTGGTTTGCTTGCCGAATTGGCAAGCTTTGCATATGATATTTTCAGGTAGAGTAATATTGGGAAGATCTTCAACAACTTTAAGTCTGCTTGATTTGTTGATTTGAGAGAAGCTCAGATGCCCCAACCTTCTATGCCATAGCCAATTTTCTAAAGATTTACTCAAATAACATTGTTCTTTGGGGTTCTTCAATATATACAGGTTGTTTGGAGTTCTTTTTCCTTTTATAATTGCTTTACCTGTATCAAGATCACGTCCCACACATTCTTTTGAACTAAAGACAACTTCAGTTCCTTGATCACACATTTGAATGACACTTAACAAGTTATGATTTAATCCATCCACATACATGACTTCATTAGCTTTCACCTTTTCTTTTAGAAAAAAAAGACCCTTTTCCCTTAATGACCGCAGGAGTATCATTTCCAAATGTGACATTTTTTTCTTTTTCTAGAGTGCTATATGCAAGAAGTTTGTCTTTATCACCTATCATGTGTCTTGAACATCCACTATCAATGTACCATTGGTTTTCTTCATCTTCTGCAAATAACGCTATGCCACAATTTTCAACCTGTAATTCCTTCTTTTTCCATACTTTGGAGCTTGAAGGAACATGTTATTTTGGCTGAAATTTGCTCCTGCATTCAGATTCTTCATGGCCAAAGTTATTGCAATAAGCACATTCAACTTCATTTTTAAGAGGAGAAAAGTTGTTATAAGTATTCTTCTTTGTTTCAATATCAGTCCTTTTCTTTCTTGCTTCTCTTGTCATGATGGTTTTATATGCAACACATTGAACAACTTTATGACCAAAATTGTGACATGAGAAACATTGTCCATTGAAGAAGAAATTTCTGCGATCATAAAATCTTCTATATGAATTTTCTTGTTGATTGGTGTTTTTTCGAAAGACATTCCTGTTATTGTTTTTTGAATTGAGATGATCATGCTTTATCTGTAAAGATTCTTTATTCCCTTGTTGAGTGGCAGTATGTTGTAAGCCAGCTGTAACTGCTTTTAGATAATTTGGTGCTGAAGCCTGAGAAGATTCTCCAATATATCCAAGACCTGTCTTTATAAGAGGAGAACGTTGTACCTTGATAATCTCATCTAATGTTTCAGATCCTTTAGCAAATCTAAGATTCAGAGTTTTTCCTTTTTCAAGTTCTTTTCTTAGACTTACTACTTCAACTCTAATTTCTCATTGTGTTTCTCCTTTTCTTCAAGCTGATTTTTCAGAGTTTCTATGGTTATTTTACTTTCTTCTAAGAAAATTTTGAGTTTATTGTTTTCATCAAGAAAATCACTGTCTTCTAGAGCATCCACAAAAGTATATTTTTCTTCTCTAGATTCTTTTTCAAATGCCATGATTAGTCTAAGATCTTGTTCACATTCTTCCTCACTATCAGATAACCCATCACTATCTTCATGAGTATAGTAACTCTTTCTAGTGCTAAAACGATTCTTATTCCTTTTTGCTACTTACTTCCCCTTTTTATGTGTTTCTTTATAAGGACACTTAGCAGCATAATGACCAACTCTTCCACAATCAAAAAATTTGAAAGGAATCTTACCTTTGAACCATCCTGTGCCAAGTTGAAGTTTCTTTACAAAGTTTATCTCATCTTCTTCTGAGATATATCCTGATCCTTCTGTTTTTCGTACTTCCTTCCCTTTTATAGAAGTTCTAAAGACTACTTCTTTAACTTCTAATGGTCCTCCTCTTGTCATTTCATATGCAGTTAGTATGCCATGAAGTTGCACCACAGTAATATTTTGAAGATCTTGCTTTTCTTCAAGAGCAGAAAATTTTGACTCAAATTTTGTCGTTAGTGATCTTAAGACTTTCTCAACCAAGGTAGATTCTGTTATTGTTTCTCCCAGATTTCTCATACGATTTACAATATCATCAAGACGTAAAAAAAAATTGGCAATGCTCTCCTCATTATCCATTTTTAGATTCTCATATTGAATTCTGAGAGTTTGGAGTTTAGCACTTTTTACCTTTGCATCACCTTCATAACATAGAATGATTTTGTCCCATATTGTCTTGGCTGTATTCAGCTGCATGAATTTGACAAATTCTGATTCAGTTAGACTTCCCAATAGAGCATTGACTGCCTTTGCATTCGTTTCATAATTCTTTCTTTCCGTCGGATCTGTTGGTACTGCAGCTGGGTATTGATATCCTTGTTCAAAAATTGCCCATACCTCTACTCCCAGAGACTGAAGATAGGATCTCATCCTTGTTTTCCAAAAGATTATATTGTTTTCGTTAAAGAGCGGAGGCCTGATAGATACTTTTCCATCTTGATTGCTCATCTTGCTTGATCTTCCTTCTAGCGGCTAAGATTTTTCAGAAGGACCTGCTCTGATACCAATTTTTGGGAAAAATACTGAGAGGGGGGGGGTGAATCAGTTTTTAGGGCTGAACTATTTTTCTTTTCTTTCTCTTAAAACCTTATGTTACAGTACTGCATCCAACATGTATGTCCAGATATATGACTTTACTTAGAGCATTGCATCAGATAAGTATTAAGCATGAACAAAAATAACAGAACAAACCATCAAACATACACAACACATATGAACACCAGGATTTAAGGTGGAAACCCAACTTGGGAGAAAACCACCGCTGCTGTAATCTCAGTCTTCAATATTTATTATAGAGAAAACTTCTTACAATATATGCTGGTGCAGACTTATACCAGCACGCAGACACCCACCTGCAGAAGGCTACAACCTTCTCTCGTTTACCAGCTACCACTAGAAGGGAGCTACAACCCCCTTTTTGAAGGCTTCGAACCTCAGCACTACTTCGGACCTCATTTCATCAATTTTCATACTAGATCCACCAGTTTCCATACGACATGCCTTGCCGGTCACCAGATATTTTCTGTATACTTACACCAGTTTTTCATGATATAGTATGTCATTCAAACCAGAGATTCATCATCGTCAGATCGTCTTCCTCATGGGTGCATCGCAGTCTCAGATTTATCAGTTAAGAACAGAGCTCGCCCATACAGATACTCTTCTTAGAAAATTTATTCACGACCCTTACAATGCACACATTGTTCTTTATTTTTCTTCTCCTTATATAGTTTTCCCTTTATTAAAACCATGATTCAAAACCACGAACCACTAATGGTATTCCTCTGACAGTATTCCTTTTAGTTTACCCCATGGGGCTTTTGATCTCTTTTTAATTTTTATTTATCAATTTAAAGAAATTGATAAATAAATATATTTACAATTTTGACCAGAACTTTAGGATTAAATTTAACCCTTCGCATTTTAACCCTTCCAAATAATATGGTAAAACTTTGACCCCAGGCCCACAAATAGTCAATAACCAATCAAATACGTGCATGGTACCACAGGTAAACTCCGTGCAAGTCCAGCGTCCGATCACCGTTAGATTAGCAAGCTTCCAGATCAATGGCGTATATGCATATCGCTCGACCTCCGAAACCAATTGTTAACGTGCGATGGCCCGCCGTACCTGTGTTAATCTTCGCACACCTTCAACAAATGACGACCGTCCGATGACCCCTTCCCAGATCAACAGCACTCAACGATATCGCTGGCCGTCCTGGGTTGAACTATAATGCGCGATGGCGCACAGTAAAAAGTGGTTTTGTAGAATCGTACAGGGATGCGTGTCACCTGTTCTATGGAATCACTCCCCTCCTTTTGAATACCGCTTTCCCGTTGAAGGCGGTGCGATAAAAACCATAAACCGCCTTCACTTTTCCTCCTTCATGGTTCTGCCCTTCACACAAGGTTCCATTCATGATTCCAAAGGGTTAGTCTGGGTTTGCGCTATAACTCTAGTCTACCTTTGGCAGGATCTTTAATAACCAACGAACAAATGTAGTTCTCTTCCGACCGGACTTCCTTACAATCATTAACTTGTGAAAATTCTATGTTATTCCTTAATTATGCTATGATATATATAACATGTCAACCTTCCATTTCGGAGTTCTATCCTGTCACAGTTCCGCTTCTACTTGTACATTCAAAAACATCATATCTCTGCCACCATTAAGTTCTTCAATGGATACACAGAATGCCTCGAGAGCCCCCTATATATTCAACCAAATAGTTCCATGACTGCAAATATCAAAATAAGGCAGATCTTCATTACAAGAAGGTCTCATCCTGGAATTCGAATCCTACCACCATGATTCTTCAACAGGGTTTCACTTTTAACTCCATTCGCAGAGACTCATTAGAGATTTAGGGGATCACATATAATACACATATCCCTAAAAATGATTTCATTCTTCTCCGGGCACCGTAGGTATCCTCTTGTCTCTTCCTAGCAGCTCTCCCTTTTTGTCATCTCCTTTGAAAACTGTATTAAACCCCTAATTCAATTCTACAGCTCTGTCTCTTTTGCCTTATGGATAGTTTAGGTGTTGCTCCTGTCTTTTCCAATTCCTTTGCCATCAATGACAATATTTCCAACATGAAGAACACACTTTTAGTTACTCAAACAGCTTAATCTTGAATAATTAGCTTTAAATTTTATGCTGATAGGATAGTGAATTCAATTTGCCAAACTATTTAATCTTGGCTTATCAGTAGATAGTTTAGAATATAAATTAAAGGTTCAAACATGCTCAAAATCTGAACCTAAAGTTTCAAAGAGAGAATGACTCAAATATGTTTCAAATTCTGAGTCAAAAGATGTAAAAATCCGGTTCTAAACAGCTTAAAATATGAACCAGTTAGCAAAGGAAATACAACTCAAGTAAGAGTCAAAAAAGAGCTCTAGAAAAGAGGAAGGAAATGCTGTGAAATTTCAGATCTCAAACCTTCTGTTTTGTTTTAAATTTTGTGCAAAATAATGTCTATGTGCAGCTTGTTTTTGTGCCATAGACCAGCATCAAGTTAGACTTTTCAATCCTGACTTGATTTCTTTTTAAATTTCTATTGTAGAATTTAGAGAATAAAGTCTGTTGGATAGTTTAATCCCAACAGATGGTAGATTAGGTAGAGAATCATATGAGCTCAACTGTTCAATCTTAGTCCATGGAGAAATAAGGAGTAAAAATAGATTAGTTTTCCTGCTTTCAAAAGAATAAAATGTTATGAAAGATTTTTCCAATCCAAGTGCACTCTAAAGAAGAAAAAATGTTAGATCATAGGATTGGATAGGTAGAATCCATACATGATAGAAGGCGAACAATTTCCAACTTATTTAATTACTCCTCTAGACCTTAGTGATGTTCAAATTAGGTCTGGAAAAATACTTGAAAAGAGGAAACCTTATGTGATCATACAAGAACAAGACAACTTTGAGGAAGATTCTCTACGAGAAAATAAAAGTCTTGAAGAAGACACATATTTTCAGGACCCAAACATTGAAAAATAAAAACAAAAAGAACCAATCATTTCAACTCCTATATTAGAGAAACCATCAACATCCACTTCTACACCTCCCTTTCCAGAAAGATTACAAATTGATAGGGGTGTAGAAAAACAAATTATGGTGCCTAATTATGATTTCCTAGATGAGCTGAGAAATGTTTGCATTAAGATTCCATTATTACAAGCTATCAAGGAAATTCCAATTTTAGAAAAAACAATAAAGGAGTTGAGCATGAAGAAAACAAGAAAAAGAATAAGAGAGACAAAGAAAATTCAACTGGCAGGAAAAATAGCAGACATTATGATGGGTAAGATTTCTATTCCAAAGTATCTAGACCCAGGAAATCCAGTTGTTAAAATTCACATCAATGGAATTGAAATCCAAAACACACTCATTGATTTAGGAGCAGAAATCAATATCATGAGTAGACAAATCATGGATAAACTGAAACTTCCTAATCTTCTCTTTACACCCACATTATTACAATTAGCAGACAGATCTGTGATTAAACCTAATGGGGTAATAGAAGACATTCCAGTGTCCCTAGATTCTTGGGAGTATCCTGTGGATTTTATGATCCTAACTCCTAAGAATAATCTAGGAGGGCATCCTATTATATTAGGAAGACCTTGGTTAGCTACAGCTGATGCTTTCATTAGTTGTAGATCCGGTGATATGTATATCTCTGATGGTAGTTCAACTAAGAAATTCACTTTGTATCCTCTAGCAAGGACAATTACAGATTTAGATGATACTCAATGGATAGAGGATGAAGAAGACTTACAACCTCTCTTCACAATTTCAGAAATTAGTGAAGATAGTCAAATTCTGAATACTTTAGAAAACTTTGAATCCTCTTCGGAACATAAACATGAACAATTTGAAGAAGAATCCAACATTGAGTTTTTGTCATCAAGACAGATGTCTCTTTATTCTATGGATAAATTTGGTAGCTCTATAATTGAGATATTTCCAGGCAAAACTTTGAACATAAACAAGAACCTAGAAAAATCTCAACAAGAAGAGTTAGTCAAGATATTATAGAGACATTCTTCTGCATATGCATGGGAGTAAACTGATATGAAAGGGATAAGCCCCAAGACTTTCACTCATCACATCTACATAGAGGAAATTTGTAAACCAATCAGACAACCTCAAAGACGGATGAAACCAAATCTTAGGGAGATTGTTAAAGAAGAATTGCAGAAATTGTTGAATGTCAACTTTATCTATCCTATTTCAGATAGTCAGTGGGTTTCTCCTTTGGTAATTGTGCCAAAGAAAAGTGGTAAATGGAGGGTATGTATTGACTGCCGAGAATTAAACAAAGCTACTCTTAAAGATCATTTTCCCCTACCTTTCATAGATCAGGTGTTAGATACCTTAGCTGGCAAAAAGTACTTCTCATTTCTAGATGGGTTTAGTGGTTATAATCAAATTCAAGTAGCACTTGAGGATCAAGACAAAACCACATTTACCTCTCCTTGGGGTACCTATGCTTACCGAGTATTGCCATTTGGATTATGCAATGCACCTGGAACATTTCAAAGGGCAGTATTAGGAATCTTTTCGGATCTAATACATGATTGTGTAGAGGTATATATGGATGATTTCACAGTTTATGGAAACACATTTGAAGAAGCCTTAGCAAACTTGGAAAAAGTCTTAAAAAGATGTAAAGAAGCAAATCTTTCACTAAGTCATGAAAAGTGTTTTATGATGTTTACTGAAGGAATTGTTTTGGGTCATCACATTTCACGGGATGGGATTAGAGTTGATGAGTCAAAAGTTGAAGTCATCTCTAACTTATCTATTCCAAGTTGTCAAAAAGATGTTAGGAGTTTTCTAGGATTTATAGGCTATTATCGAAGATTTATAGAAAACTTCACCAAGATAGCATCTCCACTCTTCAAATTACTTACCAAAGACTGTGAATTCAAATGGAGTTCTGACTGCCAGTTAGCCTTTGAAACTCTGAAAACAAAAATTTCTGAAGCACCTATTTTAAGGGGACCTAACTGGAAGCTACCTTTTCATATTTCAACAGATGCCTCAGATATAGCTCTAGGAGTAGTATTGGGACAAAAAGACCTGATTCCTTATGCCATCTACTATACCAGTAAAAATTTGACTCCTTCAGAGTTAAAATATACTGTAACTCAGAAAGATTTTTTAGCTGTTGTTCATGCCATAAACAAATTCAGACACTATATAACAGGCTATGAAACTTTTGTTCACACAGATCACTCTACAATTAGATATTTAATGAACAAATCAATTACTAATGGCAAAGTCATAAGATGGTTATTGATTTTACAAGAATTCAACATTACCATTCTAGATAGGCCTGGAAAACAAAACACAGTACCTGATTTCCTATCTAGACTCCAAAACATTAAAGATGACACTCCAGTTGAAGATCAATTTCCTGATGAATATATTTTTGCAATTTCTACCCAAACTCCTTGGTTTGCTAACATTGCCAATTATTTAGTTTCAGGAAAATTTCCTTCAATAATGAATGCAAGAGATAAAAGAAAAATAATTTATGACAGTGCAAAATATTCATGGGTTGCTAATGAGTTGTACAAGACAGGTCCAGATTTTATCATTAGGAGATGTGTTCGGGAAGATGATATGCCTGAGATTCTCAAAGCATGTCATGATGAACCTTGTGGCGAACACTTTGCTGATAAGAGGACAGATGATAAGGTCCTTCATTTAGGATATTATTGGCCATCCCCTTTTAAAGATGATAAACAGTATGTCAAAAGGTGTGACAATTGCCAAAGGGTAGGGAAACCTTCTCCTTCAGGTGAGATGCCATTGCAGCCTCAGGTACATATTGAACCTTTTGAAAAATGGGCTTTGGATTTTGTAGGACCTATTAGTCCTCCATCAAGACAAAAGAGATATATATTAGTTTGCATTGATTATGTTACCAAATGGGTAGAGGCCAAGCCATTACTTTTTTCTAATGAAGCATCTGTAGTTAATTTTCTTTTTGAGGATATTTTTACTCGTTTTGGTGTCCCAAGGGAAATTGTTATAGATCAAGGAGCTCAATTCACATCAAGGCTAGTGGAACAAATGATGGAGAGGTACAAAATCAGACACAGAAAATCTACTCCCTATCATCCACAAGCAAATGGTCAAGTGGAATCTACTAATAAAGTCATTGAAGGGATCCTAACAAAGACTGTTCATTTACATAGAAGAGATTGGGTAGATAGGCTTCCTGAAGCCTTGTGGGCCTATAGAACTACATGGAGAAACACAACAGGCCATACTCCTTATGAGCTTGTTTATGGAAAGCAAGTTTTGTTTCCCATAGAGTTCGAAATTCAAACTTTCAAAATGGCAGTTCAGTTAGGACTTGATCTAACAGAGGCACAAAAGCATAGATTGGAGCAGATTAATGAATTGGATGAGATCAGATAATGTTAGGTCCCTATATTACTAGTATAGTCCCTAATTGTTGTTAGTGTAACCCCCTTATTGTTATTATTGTACCCTTGTAACCCCCATTTGTTATTATTGTGCCCTTAAATTATTATTGTTAGGTCGGCTAGGATTACATTGTGGCCCACTAGGATTACATTATGGCCCCATGGACTCCTATATATAGAAAGGAGGTTTTGTAAATTGTATCATCCAAGAATTGTTCATTTATGTAATGTATTGGAGGTTTCCCCCTCGAAGTGGCTTATTTCTAAGGCGTTTGTATCTCTTTTCTTCTATTTTTGAAGCTGGTTACACAACATTTGGTATCAGAGCTTTGGATTATAGGGTTTCGCTGCTCCAAACAGGTCATCGTGGCATTTTCGCTATAAATTTTTTTCTACGAAGTTTCAAAAGCTGAAATTTTTAGGGTGCGAAGCCGAAATCCTGAGGAATTTTTTCTAAACATTTCAGAGCTTGGTTCACAATATTTTCGGAGATATCATCTGTGGAAGTTAGGTCTTTTTTCAAGCTCCTAAACAGGTCATCGTGGAATTTGCACTATAATTTTTTTTCTACGAAGGTTCAGAATCTGAAATTCATATGGTGCAAAGCTGAAATCCTGAGGGAATTCTTCAAAAAATTACAGAGCTTGGTTCGCAATATTTTTGGAGATATGATCTGTGGAAGGTAGTCCTTTTTCAGGCTCCTGAATTGCATCTCAAAGAGGTGATCGTGGGAAAAGTTCAATAACTCTCTCTCTGGGCATCGGATTTGAGTGCCGTAAAAATTGGTCGCAAGTACACAGACTGTAGTTTATTGGCTATCAATTTCAGAGACAAAGGATGAAACGGTGACACGTGGCAAGTTGTACAAGTTCGCTCTACTGAACCAGTCCATAATTAGGTCATTGTGGGAGATTGGACACAACATTGTCTTGGAGAATCCAAATCAGGTCATACCCATGGCATTCAAAATAAAATTCAGAGGGCTACTACAATGCTAAATTTCAGATATTGAAGATCTGCAATCACAGAGATAATACAATTTCAATATCGAGCTCCTCAACCAAGAAAAAGGTGTGTATTTTTTTCAAATTGCACAAGTCTTGTTTGAATAATCAAGTTAAATTGATCCCAAGGGCATATTGTAGAATAGATATCAGTATTGGATTCTAAAATGGCCCCTAAAAAGAATTCAACACCCATTAAGCCTTCATAAGGCTCTACTATGACTCATGAAGATGAAGAATGGCAACATGACATATCAAAATTACAAGAGCAAATTTCGCTCTCGCAAAGAACAAAAAAAAATGAAATGGAAGTTTTGAAGAAAGGCGTGGAAACTAAGATGGATGGTTTGAAGAAAGGCGTGGAAGCTAAGATGATTGGTTTGGAAGCTAAGATGGATGGCATGGAAGTGGGAATGGAAGCTAAGATTGATGACATGGAAGCTAAGATCGATGAGAAAATGGAAAACATGAAGAATTTTCTAAAAGCAAACATGGAAGGTTTGACAAAGTTTATACAAGAAAGGTTTCCTAATGGTGAAAAGATAGTAGAAGAACCTCATGATGAGAACAAAATAAATGTTAATTGTGATTTCATAAACTCTAATGTTGGCAAGAAGAACCACCATATTCCAAATATGGATATGAGGAAGTTTGATGGAAAGGATCCTGTAACATGGATACTACAGATGGAGCAATATTTTGATCTCCATAATGTACAAAACACACAAAAGGTACGCATTGCAACTTTACATTTAGAACAAAATACATTTGTATGGTATCAATGGCTTTGTTCCCGTAAAAAAATTGTCACTTGGTCAATTTTTACGGAGGAAATGATAGCACATTATGAGGATACAAAGAGCAACACCTTCTTTACCCAATTGATAAATCTCAAACAAAAGGGTTTAGTGGGGCAGCACATCGAGGACTTCCAAAAATTGAATATAAGGGTAACTGATCTTACAGAGGAACACAGGATTGATCTCTTCCTAGGCACTTTAAAGGATAACATCCAACATGAAGTTCGTGTTTTGGAACCTGATTCATTGGAGAAGGCATTCAGGTTGGCAAGAAAAGTTGAATGTAAAATTATGGCGACAAGGAAGCCTACCACTCAATTCGATAAAGAAGGAAGTGTTTCTACACCTAGATTTCCACAACCTACAAGGTTGACACCACAAAAATTGGAAGAAAAAAGAGAAAAAGGGCTTTGCTACAGTTGTGATAGCAAATACACTAAAGGTCATAAGTGTGCTGAAAAGAAATTATTTTACATAGATTGTGAAGAAGAAGAAGAAAATGAAAAAGAAGAGGATATACACCAAGAACCAGCCATAGAAGAGGAAGAAATGAATCCGGCCATATCATGTAATGCACTGGACGGAATTACCACTCCTCAAACTCTCAAGATAGTAGGACAGATCAAGAGGAAAAGGGTTATAGTGTTGATTGATTCAGGTAGCACCCATAATTTTATTCATTGTAAGGTAGCCAAGGAATTAAATTGTTTCCTATACCCAACACCAGAATGTCAAGTGATGGTTGCAAATGGAGGAACTATAAATTGCTCTGGAAAATGCCATAATATCAAGATAACCATGGGGGAATATGTATTGACAAGTCCAATGCTTTCCATTCCTATGGGAGGTGCTGATGTTGTACTAGGAGTACAATGGTTACAATCTTTGGGGACGGTAGCTTTTAATTTTCAAGAACTTTTCTTGAAATTTTTTTCAGAAGGAAAGGAAGTCGAATTACGGGGTATGGAAGGGAAGCCAGGAAGGATAATAAGCTCTAATGTCATGACAAAGCTTCTAAAGAAATAACAACGAGGCGTAATTGCACAATTATGTTCACTAGAAGTTCCGACGTCAAAATCATCTATTTCTGCAGATCTCCAACAAGTCTTGGACAATCATTCCAAGGTGTTTGAAAATTCCAAAGGACTCCCACCTATTCGTGATCATGATCATGCTATTCATTTGATTCCAGGAAGTGTTCCTCCAAACATCAGGCCTTATAGATATCCTTACTTCCAAAAGAGCGGAATTGAACGTATGATTGCAGAAATGTTAGAGGCGGGTATAATTCAACCTAGTCAAAGTTCTTTCTCTGCTCCTGTAGTATTGGTACACAAGAAGGATGGATCATGGCGAATGTGTATGGATTATAGGGAGCTCAATAAGCTCACCATTAAAGATAAATTTCCCATTCCTGTGATTGATGAATTATTGGATGAATTACATGGAGCAATTTATTTTACCAAGTTGGATCTTCGCTCAAGATATCATCAAATTAGAATGAAGACTGAAGATATTCTGAAACAATATTTCGAACTCATGAGGGTCATTATGAATTTTTGGTCATGCCTTTTGGCCTTGCCAATGCACCTTCTACATTTCAAGGGTTGATGAATTCCATTTTCAAACCCTTCCTTAGAAAATTTGTGCTAGTATTTTTTGATGATATACTAATCTACAGAAAGTCTTGGAAGGATCATGTTGAACATGTTGACAGGGTGCTCAAACTATTGCAGGAGAAACAATTATATGCAAAAACATCCAAATGTTTCTTTGGAGTACAAGAGGTGGAATATCTGGGTCATATTATATCTCACGAGGGTGTTAAAGTAGACCCTAACAAAATTAAATCCATTAAGGAATGGAAAGTCCCCAAGACAATAAAACAGTTGCGAGGATTTCTCGGGTTAACAGGCTATCATCGCAAGTTTGTTAAGAATTATGGGAGAATAGCAGCACCTCTAACAACATTATTGAAGAAAGATGCATTTTCATGGACTCCTGAAGCAACTAAGGCGTTTGAACATCTTAAGGAGGCAATGTGCCTAGCACCGGTCTTAGCTACGCCAGACTTCACAAAAACCTTTATTGTGGAATGTGATGCCTTAGGAAATGGAATTGGTGCAGTTTTAATGTAGGAAGGAAGACCCATTGCTTTTTAAAGTCGTCCAATCAAAGGAAAGTATTTACAAAAACCTATTTATGAGAAGGAAATGTTAGCAATAATGCATGCACTAAAGAAATGGCAAACTTACCTAATGGGAAGACACTTCAAGGTAAAAACTGATCATGATAGTCTTAAACACTTTTTGTAACAAAGACTATCTTCAAAAGAGCAGCAAAAATGGGTCACAAAGATGTTGGGTTATGACTTTGAAATAATCTACAAAAAAGGAAAGCTTAATGTTGTTGCAGATGCACTCTCAAGAAAGAATGAAGAGGTGGAAGCATTTCTTTGTGCCATTTCTATTATCCAACCTGATTGGATAACCGAAGCAAGAGATGAATGGAAGAAGGACAAAGATGTATGGACACTCATTCAAAAGTTGCAGCAAGATCCTAGTACATCTGATACATTTAGTTGGAAAATGATTCCTTATGGTACAAAGATCGCTTATATCTTTGTAAGAATTCCCAACTAAAACAAAATATTTTTCTGGAATTGCACACTTCTCCTTTAGGAGGACACTCAGGATTTTTAAAAACTTACCACAGGGTGAAGAAAGAATTTTTTTGGGATGGCCTTAAATCCGATATTCAAAAGTTTGTGGCGGAATGTTTGGTTTGCCAGCAGAATAAAGTGGAAACAATTAAGACCCCAGGACTTCTACAACCTTTATCCATTCCAAGTCAACGTTAGGAGGAGATTTCAATGGATTTTATCACAGGTTTACCTAAGTCCGAAGGAAAGAGTGTCATCATGGTGGTAGTTGATAGACTTACTAAGTATGCACACTTTTGTGCATTATCTCATCCATTTAAAGCAAGTACAGTTGCTACTACATTTATGGATAGAATTCAAAAGCTACATGGAAGCCCAAGGGTTATTGTGAACGACAGAGATCCCATTTTTACTAGAAATTTTTGGATGGAGTTATTCTCTTGTTTGGGTACGCAATTAGCTCATAGCTCATCTTATCATCCTCAATCTGATGGTCAAACTGAGATAGTAAATAAATGTTTGGAAGGATATCTTCGTTGTTTTGTATCTGATAAACAAACACAATGGGTCAAGTGGTTACCTCTCGCTGAATGGTGGTATAACACTTCCTTCCATACTGCAGCAAAAATGACCCCATTTATGGCACTTTATGGATATCATCCACCATCTATTACATCATCTTTAAGGGAAAATTCGAAGGTTCAAGCAGTCGAAGATCACATCGAGCATCAGCAAGAAGTTCTCCAACTCTTAAAGGATAACCTTAATTTGATACAAAATCGAATGAAACAACTGGCAGATCAACATCGCAGCGAGAGAAGTTTTGATGTAGGAGATTGGGTATTTTTACGGCTACAACCATATAAACAAATGTCCCTCAAGCAAGCTACGAAGGATAATAAATTATCGCCAAAGTACTATGGTCCTTACAAGGTGTTGCAAAAGATTGGTACTATGGCATACAAATTGGAGCTTCCTGCTTCTTCGCGAGTACATCCAGTTTTCCATGTTTCATGCTTAAAGAAGGTTATAGGTGAAAATCTTCCAGTTCAAACAATATTGCCAGAACTTGATGAGGAGGGAAAAATCATATTGGAACCGGAAGCGGTCACGGAAACAAGAACTCGACAACTACGGAATCGATCAATTTCAGAGTATCTCATCAAGTGGAAGAACTTACCCCCTGAAGATTCTACATGGGAGGATGAGAATTTTATACAAAAGCACCCAGAGCTACTCAAGCGTTGAGGACAACACTTTTTTGAAGGAGAGGGGCATGTTAGGTCCCTATATTACTAGTATAGTCCCTAATTGTTGTTAGTGTAACCCCCTTATTGTTATTATTGTACCCTTGTAACCCCCATTTGTTATTATTGTGCCCTTAAATTATTATTGTTAGGTCGGCTAGGATTACATTGTGGCCCACTAGGATTACATTATGGCCCCATGGACTCCTATATATAGAAAGGAGGTTTTGTAAATTGTATCATCAAGAATTGTTCATTCATGTAATGTATTGGAGGTTTCCCCCTCGAAGTGGCTCATTTCTAAGGCGTGAATATCTCTTTTCTTCTATTTTGAAGTACAGTTACTAGCGGACAAGATGCATTTTGAAAGCAAGTATAGTCCAACGGCAAGAAGGACTAGATGTGATAAGTACATCAAGAAGTTCAAAGAAGGTATTGGGCTCTTGTTTTGATTCAAAAGTTCAAAGATTTTCAAGGTAAATTCCAAACACATTGGCTTGGGCCATATGAAATTGTGAATTTTTTTGACAATGGAGCAATAAAAATCAGGACAATAGATGAAGAAGAGGTCACTTTTCTTGTGAATGGTCATATATTGAAGCTGTATCATAAACCACTTTCAAGAGAAGAATTTGTCAAGAAGTTCCAGGAAAACAGTGATGTGAAGTTAATGAAGAAGAATATTTCTTCTTCATCAACTTAATTGAATTTTCTGAAGTCATTTTATTGAAAAAAAAAAGTATAAACATGAAAACTAATCACTGATTAGCATGTTTATACAGAAAAGGTAGAGTGAAAATCAGAATCTTTCTGACACTTTAGCTTTTCAAATTTGTTTTTCTACAAGCAGTTGTTACAAAATCATAAGTGCAGATCCATTTCACTTATGGTCTATTTCATTTCATTCATCCATACTTCATTTCATTCATTCATCCATACTCCATTTCATTCATTCATCCACACTTCATTCATTTCACTCCATGGTCCACCTCATTTCCATTCTAGATTTTTTTTTAAAAAGTTTGATGTCTTTCTGCAATTGAATAATACATATCATGAATTGAAGGCCACTTCTCATACTTCACTCCATTTCATAAGTTGTGATCCATTCCACTCCATTATTTACTTCATTCATATTCCATTACATCATATTTCATTATCCATCTTCACTCATTCCATACAACATTCCACTCATGCTCCAAACCATTCCATTTCATGTTTCAAGTTCTCTACAGGTACATTCTGCAATCAATCAGACATTCTGCAGCCAGTCAGACATTCTGCAGCCAGATAGACATTCTGCAGCCAGAGATCTTGAAGGCACTGTCTAGTAATCACCTGATCTGCAATAAAATGATGCTGCATATTCATGACAACAAGAAAAATCAGGAAGGTTATGAAGACTCAAAAATTAATGATTTCCAGGAGAGAACAAAGCATATGAAGAACACAAAAAAAAATCAGAGGAAAGGCAAAGGTAAAAGTTCTGATTATAATGACATATCATGAAATATTTTAGTATAGTTAAGTTATGCATAATTCAAAAAGTTGTTTTAATTAATTTTGTTGATCATGCCTAAAAAACCTCCCGCAAAAACTTTGGATAAAACTCCTTCTATTCCACCATTTAAAATCCCATATCCGATCATCATTCAAAAAATCTAAATGGTTAAAGTGCTGAAGTGATTGGATTAGTCACGTCACTAGGCCAAAGCATTTAATGATGATTTTGAATTCGTTACAAAATATCTCTGCGGTATTTTCTTCTGTGATATCTTTCAACTCATATACATCATCCTCACTTCATTATATTCATTCCGCAATCACTCCATATCATTCTTTCCCATAGCCAACTCTTAACCATTTCAGTCTGTAAAACAGAGGAAACGTCTGTGGGGTAAAAACATCCCTGTAACAGCCATTGTCACCGTGAATAGAGGAGCAACAATTTGAAGGTTGGAAAGAGAAGTGATGGGTCTCAAAGTGAGGACAAAACTGGTGGGAACTAAGTACTTGGAGGGTTATCCTCAAGTCAGAGAAATGTTACAACAAGCAGGGTGGTTGCAATTCTTTGAAAAATTCAGTGGGTTTCACAAATAGGTGACCAAAACGTTTGCAAGATCCTTCAATGGAGCTGAGGTCAAGATAGGAGATATTAAATTCACCATTACATAAGCTTCCATTGCAGAAGCAACCGAATTGCCCAGACAAGGAGAAAGGTGGTTCAAGAATAGAAAATTTCATAACGAAGCATGGAAGCAGATACTCAAGTCACCAGGTATGGATGTTACCATTTTTAAAAAGGGTATCCCTAGCTCTGCACTAAAGAACAAATGGAGGAACATGTTTCTTATCTTGCAAAAATTCATCACTTGTGAAGGAAGATATGGTACTTTCTATGTCTATCATATTTGGTTGATAATGCATTTCCTAGAAGAAGAACTCAATTTTCCCTTTTTCTTGCTTCATAGTTTAAAGAAAATGGCCTCAAGTGTTCAAAAGAGAATTCAATTTCTGGAAACAATCTTATACCACCATGGTTTAGTCAAAATTTTGATTGAACATCATTTGAGCAAAATGGGAGATAATTGGGAAGATTTCTTAGTGAGAAATCACTTTGAAGAACCCAAGGAACCTCCACCTAAAGACAAACCTACAAAAAGAAGCAGAAAATGGAAAACCTTCAAAACTAAAACTGGTAAAACAATACAATAAAGCAGTGAAGAAATGATTTCTGAGAAATTGACTCAGATTAAGAAGCAGCTTAAGAAAGAGAGGATAATAAGAAAATTTTCCAGAGAGAAAGGAGAAGGGCCATCTGAACCGAGAAGGAGCCACAGACTTAGAGGGATACTAAAGAAAACAAAGGTTAAAAAAATTGGAGTCATAAACATAGAGGATGAAGAAACACCTACTAAGGAGGATTTTGATGAAGGAGCTCCTGAATTAGACCCTGCACAACAAGAAATTTACAACTATGTTGAAACATTAGAGAAAAGAGCTTCAGAAGGAAGAGACATAACTCCTAGTCCACCAAAATCTGCAGTTGATATCCTGAGGAGGGATAAATATGAGTTAGAAATACTCAACAGACATATCAAGAATGAGAATGAAATTCTGAGAGAGCAAGTTAAACTGAAAACTGATATGAATTCAACTCTGTCTCTACAAATGCAAAAGTTACACAAGGCCAGTGAAAAATTGAAGAAGAGAAATAAAAATTTAACCAGGGCACTCACAAATTTGAGATTCAAGTTAGTCATAAGGAAGCCCAAAAGGCCTTTGACTTCCAGGCAAAGCAGAAGAAGAGGGTTGGATGTCCTTGCAGAGGTCTCAGAGTTCATGGAATAGTTGCATGAGGACATGCAAGAATCTAGCAGTGGGGGTATGTTGAGCTCCAAAGATGTTCTTTCTTCCACCACATTCCACTCCATTTCCTTTGTCCATTATTAATCACAGGCTCAAATGATCAATAGAATTAGTTAAAATTTCTTTAAGAATATATATCATGACTAACTTGCTATGTTCTTATGATTTTGTCATTGTAGTACTTTTTGAACTAGATCTAGCTACAGAATGCAAAAATTCTGTAGCTAGTTGCCGATTCTGTAGCTGTCTTCATGTCTACGCAGGTTCCAGGTGTCATCTCAGAGGAAAACACATATTGTCGTATTCCACATCATTCCCTCATCATTTTTTTCTCTCCACGAAGTTTGAACGGAATTCTGGAGGCAGTTGTGTACGTGGGAACTCAAACTAGGAGAGAGACTCCGAATAGGACAAGGACAGTCCAGATGTCCTTAACTATATTACGTGACCACCATCATAGTCCTAGTTTGGTTTTTATTTGGAAAGACAATTATACCTAGGTTGTCTCAAGACAGTTATGTAAATTTGTTACAAATATGGCTCAGGAAACTGAGGGACAAGGTTAGATTTTGTGGTTGATTGCTAGATTTCAGAAGTCCGAAAACACTCTGTTTTTGAAGTAATTTCTCTTTAATGAAAGAAGCATCATTTCCTTGAAAGCGTTGAGTCAATTTTGAAGTAGATTTCATGCTACTCCGGTGGTAGAGGGACCCTGCTACCTGAGCAGCCTTGTTTATACGGTTTAGATAAGTATTTTAGTCTCGTTTTCATTTCTAGCTTAGGCAAGTTTCTGAAGTTTATGTTCATACTTGTTTACATTAATTATCACAGCTAGACATACTCTTATAAACTCTTCCAAAATATCATCACGATGAAAAAGGCATAGCTGTGGTATTGTAGGTTTTAGTTGCATTTCCTTTCAAATTTTATGATTTATGCTTGTTTACACTAAGTGTCACTGTCGGTCTTACTCTTACAAACTCTTCCAAAACACCATTAACAATGAATAAGAAACAGTTGTGGTGTCTTAGATTCTAGTTGTGTTTGCTTTCAATCTTATGTTTATGTTCAATTGCATTGAATAATACAACCAGACTTGTTTCACAAACTCTTCCAAAATATCATTCCTATTGAACGAGATGGGTTGTAGAATTCCATATACTAGTTGCATGTTAATTTAGTTATAGCACTCCGGAGGTTGATTGCATTTAGTTCAGCTCTGTCACTACATTCCCAGTTTGATAATGGAATTTTAGTTTAACTCTGTTCACTGTACTTCAAGTAAATTAGAAGCACTCTAGTTCAGTCTCAGTTCATTTTTTTTCAAGAAAAGATTAATGGCATTCTATTTTAAGTTGTAGTCACCGTCTTTTAAGATTTATAGATCGCTTTCTAGCCTAGGTTATCCATTATATTTCAAGTAGTATTAGTTGTCAAAATTAGTCTTTCGGCCTTCATTATTTACAAACTTACTTTTGTTCTGAACTTATATTGATACATCATCACATGAACAGGGGTCAGTAATATCAGTTTAAGGCTTTGATCACTCTGCAAATCTTTTACAAACTCACTTATAGCCTTTTTCCCAAGCATCATTTTAGAAAATCTCAAAACTTATGAATAAGGCCTAAAAGTGATAAGTCAAGTTGCAGAATAGGGTAACTTCAACATCATAGGTTAATCTAGAATAGAAGCCTTACTGTGTTACAAATAATCATTTTGTAATATTGTGAGTTGATTGTTTATTTAGGAGAACTTCATTTACACTTAACTTGTCCATTTCTCAAGCTCTTCCAACACACCTTTAATGAATGAATTGGATAAGTTCAAGCTCATGTTGTGATTTATTTTCTTGCAATGAATTCATTATCAAGCTTTGAATTTGTTGTTTGTCATCCATAGTTTAGGCTTTGTTCTGTTTTAAATAACCAATAGCTTCTTTTCACCAGCACTTAGTTCTTTCCCTTTTCAAACATAAAACCATAAAACAAAAATATCATAAAACACTAAACACAATATAGTGAGAAACAAATACCTAGGCACATATAGTGCACCACACTTCAGCAGTTTACCAACCCTGGTTGACAATTAATGAACTCAATTTAGGAACACTAGGTTGAGCACAAACATTTTGGTGCCGTTTCCGGGGAAGTTTAACTAGGTAGCCTTGTTTCTTAACTTCCAAAAACAATGATATGCGTAGAGAGAGAGACTCAAGGGGTAGATTCATAAGAAGCAGAATTTTGATTCCTAGAACATCACTTGTTTCACCTAGACCAAGAGCCAGTACACCTCCAACTCAGACCCACACTCCATCCTTTACTGATCCTATACTTCCAGAAGACTTAAGATCAGATATTCCATTAGAAAGACCTTCCACTTCATCCACTGAACCTATCTCAGAAGAAGATTCAAGGACCCCTGCTAGAGATACAGATTTCCACTTCCACAGAAGAATCAACTATGGCAGAAGAAGGGGGAGGAGCAATCTTTAATGGAGAACACACATTATTTGGAGGAGGTAGAGGTGCAGAAGGAGAAGGAAGTAGAGGAAGAGGTAGAAGAGAAATGGGGAACTCTTTTGGGTTTCCTATAGTAGATGAAGAAACCAATACAACTATGAAAAACATTTCACCCTCTGTCCTTCCAAACTTCTATGGACTTAAAACTAAAGATCCTGAAACCTTCCTATTTGAATTTGAAGTCTTATGTAGAACTTATGAATACTTACAAGATGCTAAAAAACGTAAACTATTTCCTTCAACATTGAAAGGAGCAGCATTGAAGTGGTTTATGAGTTTGATCAACAGTTCTATTAGAACATGGGAAGATATGAAGAAAGCATTTCTAGAGAGGTATTTGGATTATTGTATGCCAATAAATCATAAGGAGGAAGTGTTTAAGATGTTACAAAAAGAAGATGAAAACTTGGAAGATTTGTTGGAGAGATTTCATTACAACATCAAAAAAGCAAAAATGGAGAACTTAGACCAAGACACCTTAAAAGCTCTCTTGTTGAAGACAATTAGGGATGAATGGTTGGATATTCTTAACATGATGGGAAAAGGGGATATATCTCAGCTCACATTACCTGAAATATCTGAGCTATGTATCAACTTTTCAAGAGGGAAATCCAAAACTGTAAAAGGTCCAAGAGACCCTGCTCTTGCAAGGGTAAGTAAGTCTGCTTCGAGGACAGTAAGTAGGGCAGAGATAGGGCATATTCTTGATGAATTCAAATCTAACATCTTAGGGAGTCTTAGTGAACAAATAGACACCCTTAAGTTACAAAACAAGCAAAAAGATGAATCTGATGCCTTAGCAATCTTTTGTCCCAAATGTAGAAAGAAGCATGCCTTGAGAGAATGTCCTTTGGATGCAAAAGTTGTAGAGACCTGTGTAATTTGTTCAGAAAAACATGAAACCAAGAGATTTCCTTCACTTCCTGGTCTTAAAGTTGTCTTTCAAGATGAAACTCCTACAAATTCCACAGAATCTCTCAATTTTGTCTCTAGAAGGCCTTGGCAAGGACCTCAAACACAAGGATTCCATGATCAATTGTATAATCAACGTCCACTAAATTGGACTTCTTGGCAGAAACCTTGGCCCCAATTTCAAAATCAATCTCAAGCTTGGGCACAAGGAGCACAAAATCCCTATGGAAGATACTCCCAGTACTATCAATATCCACCATCCTATCCACCATACCCACATTTTTCTCCTCAAAATCCTCAACAACATCCTCAACAGAATCCTCACAACCCACAACATCAAAATCAACCACTTCCATTACCATTTCCTTAGAAATCAAATCAGTTTGCTTCTCAACCCATGCCAAACCCCAACAATAAAAATCCTCATAATACATACATGATAGAATGCCAACAGTTTCCAACTTATTTAATTACTCCTCTAGACCTTAGTGATGTTCAACTTAGGTCTGGAAGAATACTTGAAAAGAGGAAACCTTCTGTGATCATACAAGAACAAGACAACTTTGAGGAAGATTCTCTACGGGAAAATAAAAGTCTTGAAGAAGACACATCTTTTCAGGACCCAAACATTGAAAAATCAAAACAAAAAGAACCAATCATTTCAACTCCTATATTAGAGCAGCCATCAACATCCACTTTTACAGCTCCCTTTCCAGAAAGATTACAAATTGATAGGACAATATTCTTAGTAGTCAAAGGTGTCCTTTTGTTAAATTTGGTCTTGGTTTTCATGAAACTATTAAAGGAGAATCTAGTTCACAAGGAAGTGCTAAAGATTCAAAGGATATCAATGCAAAACCTGATGTGTTGAAAGAAACAAAAGGTCAACCGACAATCATGAACTCTCAAAAGAAATCATTCCCTCCTTTGATAAATAATGTCGAATGCTTTAAATGTCATAATTATGGGCATGTTGCAGCCAATTGCAGAAGCAGATTGTTTCAGTCTCAAACAAACAGATTCTACACAGAAAGGTACTCAGGTTTCTTTAAGGGATATTGTTTTTCACGCAACAAGTATGGTCATAAAGCAACTGATTACAATAGAAGAAAGAATAGAAAAGCACATTATGATCCCTATGCTTACTTTTCTAGTCACGCAAGATGTTATGCTTGTAACAAGTATGGACATGTAGAAAAATAATGCAGGATGAATAGATCTGAGAAATTGGATAATTTCCAGCACACAATAAGAAATTTCAAGAAAAACTGGAAAAAGAAGGAGGACCTGTCAAAAACGTAGGGAATAATAATCCTACTGCAGTCATCCGCTTCTAAAGCTTACTTCTCAAAATGACGGCAGGAGTAATGTGAGATACATTATAGGGATTAGTAATGTATCATCACAGGGGGAGCAATATATGGTGATTCTCATGGTTGGTTTGGTAATTCTGGTTATGTTTATTTCTAACAGTGCATCTGATGTGAAGAAGACAGGTATAGGTGGCATAAGTTCAGGGGGAGATGAAGTTGTGAAATTTTCAGTATTTCACTTTCCATACGTGGGTTTCGTGAACTAAATCCGCGTATACACACGAGTTCCTTTGGAGACAGAAGCATATACTTTTCTGTTAAGGAAAACAGTGAGATGGCTCAAGAACAGGAGCACAGGTTCAGGGGGAGCATCAGTCTAACTACTAATGATTGCATTGTTGGCATTGTATCTGCTTATTCCTTAGTTCTTGTAATACTCATGCTCAAATGATGATGACATGATACATGGTTTCTTATGATGAGATTATGGATGAGCCCTGATTGCTTTTTGCTTTTTGTGTCAAGAGCATCTTTTTTTTTCTACACATGGATGAATTGGAAGTCTTAAGGGATTCAGAAATGGATAGATCAAGCAGTTTGTTTTTCCTACACATGTAACATCATGATAAATTCTAAGATCTTGATAGTGGCCGTATCACATGGATGATTGTTTGATACATATTGTCTATTGAAGAAGATGTTTCTAGTATGATACCTTCTTTTTCTTGAAGAACAGTGTTGACTCCGTAAAGAGCCTGAAGACTTGGTTACTGATGTGCTTATGCTACAACTATTGCACGACACTTGAAAACATAACTACATTTTCCTATCTTTCTTCTCTCATATATTCCAGGGAAGCATTCAAATATCTCAGACAGAAGCTGGGAATTGTCTCTGTCTCTCAGAAGATCAGATTTGCTTAATATCATAAGATTAAGTTGGATACACGGATTTCCTAAAGGACAGTCGCGTATATACGCGATTTTATACACAAAAAACCGCGTATGGGTGTTGGTTGACAAAAAAATTTCTGGGTCAGCATTATTCAGCACAACTGCAGTGCTGTTTGGTATCTCTGGTGATGTTTCAACTCTCATATTTTGATATTTGATGAAGATGCCTTGATGATTTGCTGTTGAAAATGTTCAGGATGCACATGCTAAGGGGGAGCATTGGTCACGTGGAAAGGATGCATTGTTGGCATTATGATGGTTCTGAAATATGATCTCTCTCTTGAGGTCTTTTTGATGTTGGTCATAAAAAGTCATATTTGTAATTTGATGAAAAGGTCATGTTGAGACCTATGATGTAAATTGTTATATTCAGTCATGTAAGGACTTCTTCAATTTTGTAAACCCACTTGGTTGGGTAGTTGAGTCAAAATATCTAAATCCACTTGGTTGGATCATTTTTGTAAGTATGATTCCTTGGTGATAGGAAAGGTCATAGAGTCATGTACTTCAAGAGGAAACTCACATATTCCACAAAATCTCTAAATTTTGTCTCTAGAAGGCCTTGGCAAGGACCTCAAACACAAGGATTCCACGATCAATTGTATAATCAACCTCCACTAAATTGGAATTCTTGGCAGCAACCTTGGCCCCAATTTCAAAATCAATCTCAAGCTTGGGCACAAGGAGCACAAAATCCCTATGGAAGATACTCTCAATACTATCAATATCCACCATCCTATCCACCATACCCACATTTTTCTCCTCAAAGTCCTCAACAGAATCCTCAGAACCCACAACATCAAAATCAACCACTTCCATTACCATTTCCTTAGAAATCAAATCAGTTGCCTGCTCAACCCATACCAAACCCCAAAAATAAAAATCCTCAGAATACATACATGATAGAAGGCCAACAGTTTCCAACTTATTTAATTACTCCTCTAGACCTTACTGATGTTCAACTTAGGTCTGGAAAAATACTTGAAAAGAGGAAACCTTCTTTGATCATATAAGAACAAGACAACTTTGAGGAAGATTCTCTACGGGAAAATAAAAGTCTTGAAGAAGACACATCTTTTCAGGACCCAAACATTGAAAAATCAAAACAAAAAGAACCAATCATTTCAACTCCTATATTAGAGTAGCCATCAACATCCACTTCTAAATGCTCCCTTTCCAGAAAGATTAAAAATTGATAGGACAATATTCTTAGTAGTCAAAGGTGTCCTTTTGTTAAATTTGGTCTTGGTTTTCATGAAACTATTAAAGGAGAATCTAGTTCACAAGGAAGTGCTAAAGATTCAAAGGATATCAATGCAAAACCTGATGTGTTGAAAGAAACAAAAGGTCAACTGACAATCATGAACTCTCAAAAGAAATCATTCCCTCGTTTGATCAATAATTTTGAATGATTTAAATGTCATAATTATGGGTATGTTGCAGCCAATTGCAGAAGCAGATTGTTTCAGTCTCAAACAAACAGATTCTATACAGAAAGGTACTCAGGTTTCTTTAAGGGATATTGTTTCTCATGCGGAAATTATGGTCATAAAGCAGTTGATTGCAATAGAAGAAAGAATAGAAAAACACATTATGATCCCTATGCTTACTTTTCTGGTCATGCAAAATGTTATGCTTGTAACAAGTATGGATATGTAGAAAAAGAATGCAGGATGAATAGATATGAGAAATTGGACAATTTCCAACACACTATAAGAAATTTCAAGCAAAGCTGGAAAAAGAAGGAGGACCGGTCAGAAACATAGGAAATATTGACCCTACTGCAGTCGTCCGCTTCTAAAGCTTACTTCTCGTAATGACTGCAGGAGTGATGTGAGATACATTCTAGGGATTAGTAATGTATCATCACAGGGGGAGCAATGTATGGTGATTCTCATGGTTGGTTTGGTAATTCTAGTTATGTATATTTCTGACAGTGCATCTGATGTAAAGAAGACAGGTACAAGTGGCATAAGTTCAGGGGGAGTTGAAGTTGTGAAATTTTCAGTATTTCACTTTCCATACGCGGGTTGCATGAAATAAAGCTGCGTATACATGCAAGTTCCTTTGGATACAAAAGCGTATGCTTTTCTGTTAAGGAAAACAATGAGATGTCTCAAGAACAGGAGCACAGGTTCAGGGGGAGCATTAGTCTAACTACTAATGATTGCATTGTTGGCATTGTATCTGCTTATTCCTTAGTTCTTGTAATACTCATTCTCAAATGATGATGACATGATACATGGTTTCTTATGATGAGAGTATGGATGAGACCTGATTGCTTTTTGCTGAAGAGTATCTTTTGTTTTCACACATGGATGAATTGGAAGTCTTATGATTCAGAGAAATGGATAGATCATGAAGAGTTTGTTTTTCCTACACATGTAACATCATGATAAATCTTGAAGATCTTGATAGTAACAGATCACATGGATGATTGTTTGATACATATTGTCTATTGAAGAAGATTGTTCTAGTATGATAATTCCTCTTGAAGAATATGTTGATGCTGTAAAGAGCCTGAAGGTTTGGTTACTGATGTGCTTATGCTACAACTGTTGGATGACTCTTGAAAACATAGCTACATTTTCCTATCTTTCTTCTCTCATATATTCCAGGGAAGCATTCGAATATATCAGACAGAAGCTGGGAATTGTCTTTGTCTCTCAGAAGATCAGATCTTCTTAAAAATCAGAAGATTAATTTGGATACGCGGATTTCCTGAAGCACAGTCGCGTATATACGCGGGTTTATACATAGAAAACCGCGTATGCGTGTTTGCAGGCAAAATTATTCTGGGTCAACATTCTTCAGCAAAACTGCAGTGCTGTTTGGTAACTCTGGTGATGTTTCAACTCTCATATTTCGATATTTGATGAAGATGCATTAATGATTTACTGTTGAAAGTGTTCAGGATGCACAAGCTAAGGGGGTGCATTGGTCATGTGGAAAGTAATGCATTGTTGGCATTATGATGGCTCTGAAATATGATATCTCTCTTGAGGTATTTTTGATATTGGTCATAAAAAGTCATATTTGTAATTTGATTAAAAGGTCATGTTGAGACCTATGATGTAAATTGTTATATTCAGTCATGTAAGGACTTCTTCAAATTTGTAAACCCACTTGGTTGGGGTAGTTGAAGCAAAATGGGTAAATCCACTTGGTTGGATCTTTGATGTAAGTATGAGTCCTTGGTGATAGGAAAGGTCATAGAATCATGTACTTCAAGAGGAAACTCCTACACATTCCACAAAATCTCTAAATTTTGTTTCTAGAAGGCCTTGGAAAGGACCTCAAACACAAGGATTCCATGATCAATTGTATAATCAACCTCCACTAAATTGGAATTCTTGGCAGCAACCTTGGCCCCAATTTCAAAATCAATCTCAAGCTTGGGCACAAGGAGCACAAAATCCCTATGGAAGATACTCTCAATACTATCAGTATCCACCATCCTATCCACCATACCCACATTTTTCTCCTCAAAGTCCTTAACAAAATCCTCAACAGAATCCTCAGAACCCACAACATCAAAATCAACCACTTCCATCACCATTTCCTCAGAAATCAAATCAGTTGCCTGCTCAACCCATACCAAACCCCAACAATAAAAATCCTCAGAATACATACATGATAGAAGGCCAATAGTTTCCAACTTATTTAATTAATCCTCTAGACCTTAGTGATGTTCAACTTAGGTCTGGAAAAATACTTGAAAAGAGGAAACCTTCTTTGATCATACAAGAACAAGACAACTCTGAGGAAGATTCTCTACGGGAAAATAAAAGTCTTGAAGAAGACACATCTTTTCAGGACCCAAACATTGAAAAATCAAAACAAAAAGAACCAATCATTTCAACTCCTATATTAGAGCAGCCATCAACATCCACTTCTATAGCTCCCTTTCCAGAAATATTACAAATTGATAGGACAATATTCTTAGTAGTCAAAGGTGTCCTTCTGTTAAATTTGGTCTTGGTTTTCATGAAACTGTTAAAGGAGAATCTAGTTCACAAGGAAGTGCTAAAGATTCAAAGGATATCAATGCAAAACCTGATGTGTTGAAAGAAACAAAAGGTCAGCTGACAATCATGAACTCTCAAAAGAAATCATTCCCTCGTTTGATCAATAATGTTGAATTCTTTAAATGTCATAATTATGGGCACGTTGCAGCCAATTGCAGAAGCATATTGTTTCAGTCTCAAACAAACAGATTCTATACAGAAAGGTACTCAGGTTTCTTTAAGGGATATTGTTTCTCATGCGGCAATTATGGTCATAAAGCAGCTGATTGCAATAGAAGAAAGAATAGAAAAACACATTATGATCCCTATGCTTACTTTTCTGGTCATGCAAAATGTTATGCTTGTAACAAGTATGGACATGTAGAAAAAGAATGAAGGATGAATAGATGTGAGAAATTGGACAATTTCCAACACATTATAAGAAATTTCAAGCAAAGCTGGAAAAAGGAGGACCGGTCAGAAACATAGGGAATATTGACCCTAGTGCAGTCATCCGCTTCTAAAGCTTACTTCTCGTAATGACTGCAGGAGTGATGTGAGATACATTCTAGGGATTAGTAATGCATCATCACAGGGGGAGCAATGTATGGTGATTCTCATGGTTGGTTTGGTAATTTTGGTTATGTATATTTCTGACAGTGCATCTGATGTAAAGAAGACAAGTACAAGTGGCATAAGTTCAGGGGGAGTTGAAGTTGTGAAATTTTCAGTATTTCACTTTCCATACGTGGGTTGCATGAACTAAAGCTGCGTATACATGCGAGTTCCTTTGGATACATAAGCGTATGCTTTTCTGTTAAGGAAAACAATGAGATGTCTCAAGAACAGGAGCACATGTTCAGGGGGAGCATTAGTCTAACTACTAATTATTGCATTGTTGGCATTGTATCTGCTTATTCCTTAGTTCTTGTAATACTCATGCTCAAATGATGATGACATGATACATGGTTTCTTATGATGAGAGTATGGATGAGCCCTGATTGCTTTTTGCTGAAGAGTATCTTTTGTTTTCACACATGGATGAATTGGAAGTCTTATGATTCAGAGAAATGGATAGATCATGAAGAGTTTGTTTTTCCTACACATGTAACATCATGATAAATCTTGAAGGTCTTGATAGTAACAGATCACATGGATGATTGTTTGATATATATTGTCTATTGAAGAAGATTGTTCTAGTATGATAATTCCTCTTGAAGAATATGTTGATTCTGCAAAGAGCCTGAAGGTTTGGTTACTGATGTGCTTATGCTACAACTGTTGGATGACTCTTGAAAACATAGCTACATTGTCCTATCTTTCTTCTCTCATATATTCCAGGGAAGCATTCGAATATCTCAGACAGAAGCTGGGAATTGTCTTTGTCTCTCAGAAGATCAGATCTTCTTAAAAATCAGAAGATTAAGTTGGATACGCGGATTTCCTGAAGCACAGTCGCGTATATACGCGGGTTTATACATAGAAAACTGTGTATGAGTGTTTGCAGGCAAAATTATTCTGGGTCAGCATTCTTCAGCACATTTGCAGTGCTGTTTGGTAACTCTGGTGATGTTTCAACTCTCATATTTCGATATTTGATGAAGATGGATTAATGATTTACTGTTGAAAGTGTTCAGGATGCACAATCTAAGGGGGAGCATTGGTCATGTGGAAAGTAATGCATTGTTGGCATTATGATGGCTCTGAAATATGATCTCTCTCTTGAGGTATTTTTGATATTGGTCATAAAAAGTCATATTTGTAATTTTATTAAAAGGTCATGTTGAGACCTATGATGTAAATTGTTATATTCAGTCATGTAAGGACTTCTTCAAATTTGTAAACCCACTTGGTTGGGGTAGTTGAAGCAAAATGGGTAAATCCACTTGGTTGGATCTTTGATGTAAGTATGAGTCCTTGGTGATAGGAAAGGTCATAGAATCATGTACTTCATTGAAAAATATGTTTGAAGATTCAGCATGAACTCAGGGGGAGCATGGTAACTTCAGTGCACATCAGATCTACAGAGCTCTTCTTTCTACATGAGAAGAAAAACCTTGTTTTGGTCCACCCTTTGCCCTTGATGTCAAAGGGGGAGAGTATCATGGTGTTTGAATAAGGGGATAGTATAATGGTGTTTGAATAGGGAGAGTATCATGGTGTTTGCATAAAGGTTATAATCAATGTGTCTATTTGTTGTGGTGATCAAACACCATCATGGTTGCCATCAAGTCCAAAGGGGGAGATTGTTGGCATGTGTTGTCCTTGATGGCAACCTACTTGATGAAATAATATTGTTGGCAATATGATGCAATGTGTTGTCTTTGATGGCAACCTACTAGATGAAGTTATCCTTGATGGAAACTGACTTGATGAGTTGTCTTTGGATGGCAACCTACTTGATGAAGTTGTTCTTGATGGAAACCTGCTTGATGAGTTGCCTATGATAAGCAACCTATGTGTTAAATATGTAAGGATGATGTATCTTGTGTTAAATAAGGAAGGATGATGTATCTACAGATCAGCTCAGAAGTAATAGAAGAAAGGAATTCCAGTAAGTGCCAGAGAAATGATAAATATGATATGTCACAAATCATACGTAGGTTTGTAAAGCAGAAGTAGCGTATATACACAGAAAAGTACGTACCAAGTAGCGTATGCCTATTTGCGCTCTAAATTCATAAAATGAAGGGAATTTACCATGGTATTGGCCCATTGTATTGAGCGCTGGAATATATATTTGATCCCATCCAGGAATACCATTAGTAGTTGTGTGGTTTTGACTCATGGTATTGACAAAGGCTAAATCTATTTAAGGAGAAGAAGATCATAGTGCAAGGTGTGCATAAGTCTGGGTTTTAATGAATACTTCACTTTGAAGTGTATCTACATGGAAGGGTAACAGTTTATTGATCTGAATTAATAATGCACCTATGAAGAAAATGATGAAGAGGGATCTCTAGATCTGAAATGAC
This sequence comes from Pinus albicaulis, assembly GCA_034641835.2. NCBI lineage: Eukaryota > Viridiplantae > Streptophyta > Pinopsida > Pinales > Pinaceae > Pinus > Pinus albicaulis. The sequence continues at coordinate 959,218,006 of CM076579.1, forward strand.
TATGTATTTTCTAGATTTGTTTATGGAATGTTTAGATCTGAGATGAGGCAAATATTTTCTGAAGTGAAGGGTAAGATCTGAGCTATTTATCTGTTCTGAAGAGTTGTGCAGCCCTACAAAGTTTGAAGATCTATACGCAGGTTCGCTTCATAAAAAGCACCTGCATACGCAGGTTGGCTTCAGCAAAAGCGCATATGGAATTTGAGGTTGGTTCTGGAATATGTGAAAAAGTATATGCAGGTTTGTCTCTATGAAAGCGCGTATATACGCAGGTTCAGTAAAGTAAAAGCGCGTATGGAATCTAGGGTTTTGCTGAAGTATGTGGAATGAAATGTCTGATCTGTTCTGCTTGTTTACTGTTATCTGTCAATAATGTATTCATACAGATCTGGGTTGTTTGAATGTTGAATATGTTGATGATTATGTTAATTGAAGATCAAGTTGTTGGTTGATTGGTTAATGATTCAATGAATGAATTGATGGGGTTATAAGTTTCAGTTTGATGTATGTTGAGCTTAAATGTGTGGAGTGGGTCCAGTTTGAAAATCTGATGAAAAGTGGCCTACAAGGTGTGTTGTATGGAAGCTGTTGGATCCAGTATGAAAATTGATGAAACGTGGTTCGTAATGGTGCTGAGGGTCGAAGCCTTCAGTGAGGGGGTTGTAGCTCCTTTCCAGTGGTAGCTAGTAAACGAGAGCAGGGGGTAGTAGCTCCCTTCCAGGAGAGGCTGGTAAATGAGACCAGGGGGTTGTAGCTCCCTTCCAGGAGAGGCTGGTAAACGAGAACAAGGGGTTGTAGCTCCCTTCCAGGAGAGGCTGGTAAACGATAGAAGGTTGTAGCCTTCTGCAAGTGGGTGCCTGCGTGCTGGTATGAGTCTGCGCCAGTACATGGTTGTAAAAAGTTTTCTTTATAATAAATATTGAAGATAGATACGACAGAAGTGGTGGTTTTCTCCTGAATTGGGTTTCCACCTTAAATTCTGGTGTTCATGTGTGTTGCTTATGTGTGATGATTTATTATGTTCTTACTGCACAAGTTTACTGCTTACTAAACATCTAATGAATGAATGATGTAATGATATAAGTAAAGAATTATCTACACAATGAGATCTATGGTAATACGCAAGTTTCATTAAGGATATCCACGTGTATACACGACTTGGGTTCAATAAAGTAGCGCATGGGTTTTAGAGAAAGAAAAAGTAAAAAGTTTTCAGTCTGCACTAAAAACTGATTCACCCCCCCCCTCTCAGTATTTTTCCCAACAAAAGTGACGACATTGCCATACCACTTTAGTCCGGGAAGCACCTCATGCACATCCATCCATCATGCATAAGGTCAAGTTTTACCATACAAAATGTAACCTCTTTCCCGGATGGTGAGGTTGTACAAGCAGATCAAAAGCGCACTACTGTGCCTCACATTTTTCGCACCATACCTCCATCATCATAATCCCATCTACGATACTTTTTCATCCGCTTCATCAACCTCACACATGAGACCAACCAATGGGGCCCCAACCCTCGGGAAAACACCTTCCTCACGTCATCAGTGAGCGAACACTTTCATGTTTTGGGGAACCCGTCTTTGTGTTTTTGAAGCAACAAAACCATATGATTTTTGAATTTTAAATTGTAAAAATACACAAGAGGAACTTGTAATAATAATTTATTATATAAAATGTATAAGTGATTTATAAAATGTTACAATGAGGCCCTGCTTTTATACCTAGGCAGGTGGCCTTTCATGATTGGAAATGTCTTTTAGACATGCCTGTTCTATTAACTAATGACTACTTAACATAATACTTATTTGACTATTTAGCAATTACATTTATTTTTATTTATTCTATTAGTTATGAATTATATTCATAACATTGCCTCCTTCTTCGAAAAGCTTTGTCCTCAAATCTATATTAATTTTGTGCTTATTACCTCGTCAAATATAACTATAAATTGATGTTACTGGTAACTCGTCTTGTATAATTTTGCGGGCGATAATGTCTTGAATTTAAGGTTATCTTTTTTTTTTTAATAACTGATTTGTTTTTTTTTTTTAATTATATAAATTATTTAAAATTTATATAATTAAAAATTTGGTGAATTAAATAATTTAGCTTATCATTATATATATATATATATATATATATATATATATATATATATATATATATATATATATTTATAATTATAAAACCTTATAATTATAAACTATATAATATAATTATCGAAGAATCGGATCGAAGGCACATGAAGGTTAAAAAAAAACGGTGCAACGGCTGCGAATTTGACGGATAAGTTGTCCAACCTCCCCATTACAGAGCTTCGTCCTCCACGCATCTTGTAGTTGAATGAAAAACCATGTTCCTCCACATATATGTGGACACCGCAATATGTGTTTCCACAATGACACTTAAAACCTATTAATCCAACATGTTTTCTGCAACTAAAACATCGCCCAAGTTTGGACTCAGCAATGTCAGTTTTCCCACCAGCAGGCTCCACCTTGACGGTCTCAGCATTTAATGTCGGATCCACCTTGCTGCTCTCATCATTTAATGGAAGCTTTGTGTTTACTTTAAGTTTTATAAGATGGTCTTTGTAACACTTTGAACAATCGATGACAACGAGGATTGAAACGTGGGAAGTCGATGGTAGAATGGTTGAACGATGGCAATGTTGAATGCATCGGATAAGGACGTGTTGGAACAATGGTCCAGTAGGTTGCAAATGGTGCAGAGATGGTTGTGTTGTATCAACCACGCCACTAAGATCCATAACTTGTTGTCAGTTGGCCATAATAACAGTCTTTCGATCATCAATTAAAAGCATGTGTGCAGACCTCCTCATCATGGTTGGTACAATGGAACAATATACCGATTCCCTCGATGGCTAGATTAGGGTCACAATTTCAGAACAATCCTCATCAATCATCTTCAACCCAATTCAGCCGAAATTGGTAACTGTGGTATAAAATTTTGGGGCTTTGGCTATGTTGGCTTTGAATTTCGATTGTTTGAATTTTCAGCACTGTGTTGTTGCAGCCAAGAGCTGCTCGTGGCATTGGTGCTTCTTAAGATCCTTGAACATAGCATCACCAGTATGGTCCACTTCCTCAAAGGTTCCCACATCATTTATGGTAGGATGTCTTGTTTTATAATTTTACTCTTTGAAGCCATCAAGGGCTACCTTCATCGCCATGGGAACATTCAGACGAAGAATTTCTGTAGTATTGAGGACTTCTCCGTCGACTGTCATTTTTTGTCCTTTCCATGAATCCAAATTTTTCTCCTCAAGATCCCATATGTAGATGCATTTATCAACTCCACCAGAGATAAATCGTTTACCATCTGGTAACCAACCACAGGAAGTGAATCTATTGTTGGCTTTATCAGAGGTCAATTTACATTCGCCAGTATTGACATTCCAAAGCTTAACAACCTCCGCAATACCATTTGCAAGCAACAGTTTATCATAAGGGCTCTAAGAAAAAAATGAAACTGGTTTCGGTTGCGCACTTAATCTATGTTTAATGGAGAAGGAATTCTCTTCGGTTATCTCCCAAATTATTGTTGAACAATATTTTGATGTAGAAGCAAAATACTTCCCATTGTTTGACAACAAGTATACATGGAACTTTTGGAAATGTTCTCCAAGAGAAAATACATTTGCTTGATGACTATCATCTTTAGTAGCAATTGTAAGATTTCCATCACCTAGATCCAACAATTTTTTTTAAGTTTTTTTGGCATACATTATTTACATCACTATCCATGGGGGAACTTTCACTAGGAGATTTTGGTTTGTGTCCTAATGCTAAAATATTTTTATCCTTGGAATCAACACCACGCATAGGAGAACCTTGATTGAGTGGTTTTTTCGTTTGTTTTACCTGAACCCTCCTACACAATGGAACAACATTACCTAAATCATTCTCATACTTCACAATTTTTTTTTGCATAGATTCTTTAGAATGAATAAATTTTCTAGTAGGAAGAAAATTGAAACTTTTTTTGAATCTTTGGACCATTTTTTTTCTATACCTCCTTTTGGAAATACAGACACCTCAAGACATAAGTGTTTTCCATCTTCAGAATCATCAATGTATTTTTTACCATCTTACTCATTGTTATGATATTGTTCATATTATTGTTTCTCAAGATAGTCCTCATCTTGATTGATCTCTTTTTCATATTCATCATTCTCATCCACATTTTCTTCCTTATTATGGATTTCCATAAAATTATTTTTAAAAAATGTTGTAACTTCTGCACATGATTTTTTAATTGCTGAAGCTTTTCTTGATTTTTTCTAATCTTCTCACTTTCTTCAGGATCTACATTTAATGGCACATTATATGGTAAGCTATGTTCATAGGCTTGTATACTACGTTAATAGGCTCGTAAGACTATATTGTGCAACATGGCTTTGATACCACTGAAGCAAAAAAACTATATGCTTGTTGAATTTTAAATTGTAAAAATACACAAGAGGAACTTGTAATAATAATTTATTATATAAAATGTATAAGTGATTGATAAAATGTTACAATGAGGCCCTACTTTTATACCTAGGCAAGTGGCTTTTCATGATTGGGCATGTCTTTTAGACATGACTTATCAGTTAACTAATGACTACTTAACATAATCCTTATTTGACTATTTAGTAATTACATTTATTTGTATTTATTCTATTATTTATGAATTATATTTATAACAGTTTTGTACAAACCAAACTTCATTATTTTATTCTTTTGGTAAGTGTACAAAGATAGAAAATGGTGCACTATGTTCCCCACCCACTCATTCATTTTTCTCCCATGCCAGTAGTTCCTGAACACCCTTGGTCAGAGTATCACACACTCATGAAAAATCCAACATGACATTCATAACCATTTTATACCCACCCTGGAAGTCCTACTGAATCCAGGGATTTCCCCATCGGAAATAGTTATGACTGCTGCCAAGCTACTTATTATACTTTGACCTTGGGACACTAAATCCCCATCATCAATTTTCAGTCACCCCTCGCCACCATGCCTATGTTAAACCCATCACATCCATCATCCCGATCCTTCATATCAGTGACCCTCATTCGGTTGAGGCTTCCTTTTTGTCGACTTCAACACCTATTTTCCAAAAAGGAAGAAGTACTTTGGATCACCCCTCTTCATAAAAGGGGCATCCTTAGGTGGCACTGTGGGATACATCATTGCCCACAGATATCATCGATCCTCCTGACATTCGACTAGAACACAAAGCTTTCATGTCAAGATGGTATCATACCTTATAACCGTTGCACTTTGATCAAACTCGTCAAAGACCCGTGCCTTCATAAGCATCTCATTCAACAATGCTTGCACGGAAAGATCCCAGCCAACACCTATGTGTACAATGTGCAGTTATATGCCATCCCTAGTTTATGCATATGGGTACCACATTCCACCTATTGTCAAAGAAAAAAATGCCCTTAATGGTGTCAGCGGTCGTCGTCATCAACCACCAGATCACTACCATATTAGTGAAAAAGACAGAACATTTATCTGTCAAATATATTTTTTTAACTAGCCACAACATTACGAGCATGGGACATGCTTGCCTCATAGAAAATTTGTATATATTGTATTATATTTTCTTACAAGGGTCCCACAGGACATGGTCGTTCTTCGAACCGGTGCAGGGTGTCTCCAATTCTAAGCTACACTCAGGTCTCTCTCTCTCTCTATGTACAGTATACAGAAAAGAAAATATAATGTATTTTTGCTATACAGTTCTTCTTAGACCTCACACATTAGGGGGAAACTGTAAACACCGGAAAATAGTACAAGAAAAGATGACTTTATTTAATGGTAGGTGTTGGGTGAAACTATTGTCGTTTAATTCTGTTGTAGTACTTGCCCAACCATTTAATTTGTCAATCCGAGGTTCGTAGACTTACGAAGCACATGCACTATATATGCAGGACCGAAGTGGAACTAATCTAATCTAAATTACTGAAATCAAATTAATCTAGGAAGGCATTGAAATATTAACTATGCAAGCAGGAAATTACATAAAGGAAAAGCAATACAACATGTGAAGAGCTGAATGACAAACAACATATGTGAGCTCACAACAATAACGCCATTTCAAATTACATTACAAGAATCAAATGAAAAATCATCAAAGCATACAATAAAAGAATATGAGTCACAATTAAGAATCCCCCTCTCCTAATTACAAAACTATCTCTTAAAGCTAATCTAATGAACTTCTGAACTTATGAACTCCTGAGCTAATCAAAATGAAGAGAGAGCACTCTCTTATATACATGAAGAAGCTAACCATCTCATTCAACCACTCTCAACTACTTTCCCATTATTGCAATATATGATCCCTTTGAATCCTCCACACATCTCTCACATATCTTGAATAAGACATGCCAACCAAATTCTCCATGATCTTCTCCTTAGGAATAGGCTTGAATAATTATCTCCTTAATATGGTGGAGGAGATATTCCAGAAGTTTAGAATTAATCCTTCACATTTCTCCTACACATTACAAAGCTCACACATTCTTGAGATATATATTAAAACATGTATATTTTCTAATATTTAATCATAAATTCACTTATAATACAAAAATTAATAAAGTGGAAAATAGGAAGGTGAAACCCAAATGTATTTATGAAAGTGATATAATGAAAGGTTAATGGGATGATGAAATGTAAGGAATAATGAAGGGAAAGGTGGATGAAATACGACATTTCTGAAGCCCAACAGTAGGTAGAAGGATTTACAAGGCTGAGAGACATTAGAGAATCTGGAAAGTATTTAAAAATCTCTAAGGTTTGAGGAAAAATCAAATTTGGGTAAGTCGTAAATTCTTTTGCGTGTAAAAACCTTCAATAAGAGTGCCTTTACGTGCATTTTGACCCAAAAAGCGCACAATCCTGGGAGTGGCAGAAATCACTTTCTGGAACCACAAAAAGCACACTCCAGGACAGTGATTTCACACTTGTAAACACCTAAGGACAGCCACCAAAGCCTCCTTAGGACATCGAGGGAGCACACAATGGAATAAATGTGGCACATAAAGGAATCATCCCCCTCTCTTGGGTCACCATCCACAATGTACCAAGAGAGGGAAGGAGGATTTGAATTCTCTTATAAAAGGTCATCAAGAGATGAACAACTTGAGAGCACATTGTTACGCTAGCCAGAATTTCCCTAATAAATACCAACAGTGTGTGATCCAGAGCAGAGATAGAGTGGATTCAATTTTTGGCCATCCAACAACTTCAGTCCACCATGGTAGAGAGAGCGAGACTTTGCACGGAGGCAAGCTTCGAAGTAAAGACATGCTTGCATCAGGACTTAGAACCCCAAGTTCTAAGGGCCCTTGGTAAGTGGGTTAAAGTTTCATCCTCATTTCCTACCAGCACTCAATAAGAGGGCACGTAAGCACCATCATTTGGATTATTGCAGTTGTTGACTCTATTTAGAGATTTTGTCTTATGTTTTTTAGTTTTAGTTTAATTTTTATGTTTGAAAATGCATGCTATTTCTATATCTAGTATGTTTATGTTCTAGCATGTTCCACTAACTTGCTTGACTCCATATATTTTCTTCCTGTGACCAATAACTTAAGAGGATAAACCACACCCCTTAAGTTAGTGTGATTTCTTACATGCATGCACCAAACACACTAACATAATGGGGATAAGTGGATAATGTGTGAGCTCCGACTAAGGGTGAATAGAAACTACCGTAGGGTATAAGATATGAAAATATGGGTGGGAATATCTTTCCTAAAAAAAATTGTACACTTGCCAAAAGGATGTAAATGTGGTTTGGATTTGTAAACAAAAAGACGAGTACTGAAAAAAGATGTTGGCCTACATAATGATGTAAGGATGATTTTTTTTTTCCTGGAGTTAGTAGGATATTGAGGGTATGTGTAAGTATTTTATGATTGGCGTGATGGGGATAAGTGGATAATGTGCAAGCTCCGACCAAGGGTGACTAGAAACTACCACCTGGCATAAGATATGAAAATATGGGGGGGAATATTTTTCCTAAAAAAATGTGTACACTTACCAAAAGGATTTAAAGGTGGTTTCGATTTATAAACACAAAGACGGGTAATGAAAAAACATGTTGGCCTACATAATGATGTAGGGATGATTATTTTTCTTTTTAGAGTGGGGGGGTGATTGGCTCATATTGGTGTGTAGTTTATGAGGTGGATGAAGTGACACAAATGGGCTATGTAAATGGATGGATGATAGGAAAAATGTGGAATGTAGTAGTGTGTAATGTTCCTAAATTAGCTTCAGCTAATTGGAACATTAATTTTTCCATGTTTATTTTTGCATTTCATAATTGATGAATAAATTGTAAAGGAGTACATGTAAAACTCCTGAAAACCAAGAATAAATCAATGCCTATGTGAACAAATACATATATGGGCTATCTAAATTATATCTTGCAGGTATGAAAGGGTCTAAATCACAAGAGGGTATCCTATTTGACCAAGTCAAATAGCGCAGTCTAGATGCATTAAACCTCTTTGTGGGACAACACAGTTCTAGAAGGAGCTTCTAAATGTGAAAGGGGCTAAACCAATGAAGTGGTTTAGGGTTTTTCCAAGACTCCAATATTATAAAAGAAGGAGGAGAGAAACAAGCAAGGGTTTTTGAGGATATTTCGAAGTTTAGGTTGCTTGAGCAACTCGAGTTCTCTTGGCTGCTTAGCCAAAGGGAAGAGGATTTCCTGTTTAGGAATCCTCTCTCCTTCCATGGAGTAGCTCTTTGGAGGAGATTGTGTTGCATTTCTCCACTATCCAGCATTTTGGCCAAGCTTCATCTTTCATCCACAACACAGTCCTATTTAGGGCTGAATTTTTCATGAGAGTTGCAGCAAGTGGAGTCTAGATCTTTTCAGATCTAGAGCATTTCATTACTTATTTTCAGTGGAGGAGGGTTCTAATCCATTGAAGGGATGTATTGGAAGATTGGGGCTTCAGTTCTACGTCTTTGCAACAGGCCAAAACCATTCTAGAATATTCAGCGCAATATTTTCCCCTGAACTACGTTATTTGTAGATCTACAGCTACTGGGTACTTTGCATGCATTTTGGAGGAGAGATCTCCAGTGTTGGGATTCTTCCTTCACTGAGGTGATCCATAGATTGGAAAACCAATATATGTTCTGTTTCAGATATGATCTGCTATATACTGGTATTATTCATAATTTCTAAATCATTCTGCAGATCTGAAGTTTTAGATCTCAGATCTACTCCTGGTGTTTCATGTTTTGAGAAAATCCCCAAGGGGAATGTATAGATCAACTTTTCTTGTGCATGGATATATATTAGATATATATTTTAATGTAATTATATTATCTAGATCTTAAAAATCAATAAAAATTTTCTTCATCCTTGAAAATTACGTTGTCACTGTTATGCAGTGTTTTTACATGGTTGTAGCACCTCTTTCTCGAGGATTTCTTCTATATTATTTCAATATTCTTCTGTAAAGTGTATGAGTTATTAAGCTGATGTTATTTTTCAATATTCAGACCTTATTTCAGTCATACCCTTCAGAAAATCACACTCACATGCTTTAGTAAATTTCTGCATAAATCTAGTCTTGGGAAATTAGGGTTTTCTAGCCTAGTTAGGAAAGGAGGAACTGTTTAACTTAGTAAAACTTAATTTTTTTGGCTGAAATTATATTTTGGAATCCCTCATAACCCTATCTATAATATCCAACCACTTTCCCATATTATTTGTACGCATATCTCTGAATACGCACATTTTAGAGCCTAAATCCTCACTTTTCCCCACCTTTTGCCTTGTAAAACGTTGTATAACTTTACTGTTGTATATTTTAATAAATTTTAAGTTTTTTAAAATATTTATGAAGCATATGGATGTAGATCCACATTTTTAATAACTCATATTATTCCCAATCTATAGTTGTTCCTGAAAAAGGAACATTACAGTGGTATCAGAGCAAGATCTTTGGCTCAGCATATGGCTTAAAGCCAAAGTGTTGATTCCATAAAGGAGGAGTATTTAAAAATATATAGACAGAGTCTATATATGGCCATGTAGCCTTTGGATCTCATCCTTGTTTCAAAGGTGACATATCCTGTAAATGCCCCTGTAGCCAATCTCTGGAATATAATTTTGATATCCTTGAAAAGGGAACTTCACAGTGGTATTCCCGTAAGGAGAAAGGTTAGAATTATGAATAATATGGGCTTATTCTCATCAGATTTCAGATCTAAGAATAACCTCTCAAAGGAGGTTGAACAAGAAGAAGAAAGAAGAAGCAGTGAAACTCCTAGAAAGTTTCAAGAGCAGAAAGATCTTCTGATAAGATCTACAAGATCTATACATGAGGAAAATTTTGAATCCGCATATCATGGATATGTGCACCCAGCTATATCACCTAAGCTTCAAGGTTCTGTCAGTAATTTCTTCATGCAGAGGAAGAAATAAGGTGTGATTTTGTTTGATGTCTTGCCTAGGGCAAGATCTCCTTTGAATGAAGGGAAATCTTCTCAAGAAGGAAGCATGGAGATTCCTCCTTCACTAGATGACCAAGATCTCAGGTCTCTTGTTGATGATGAGGCAATTTTACTTATTGGAGGGGAGGAGAAGACAGGAGGTCATAATGCAGTCACAGCAAAAACACCTCAAACACCTCATGAAGATGAAGCTAGAGCACTTGCTCCAAGAGAAGAAACTCTTGCACACTTGCAAGGATTTCCACAAGATCTCACACATAGAGCTCTTGAGCAGCATGTACCATCATTGTAAAATTATGAGATCTTGATGATAGAGGAAGGAAGAGAGGAGGAAGAGCATCTTAAGAATAAGAGCATATATCCTTCTCTGTTCCAAGGGTTGGAACAACAAAGAAGGCAAGAGAACCCATGCAGCAATGGTAGGGGAAAATCTGTCCACCTACATCCACATTCTTCTCCATGCCTTGATGCCTCTTTGCAAGGAGGCATTCCACCAAGAAGACCTCCTTATTGGAGGAAAATCAAAGTGTTCTCACAACTATGGGAATCAATTGCATACTTGGCTAATGAAGGAGCCTTGGGAGAAGCAAGCACAGTGTAGAGGATCTTTCATGAATTCAGAAAAGAGCTAAGCAATTTTCTGAATAGGACATTGTTATCTTCCATTCATTCATTTGTGCTGAGGAATGAAAGATCAAAAATATATGGTGGTATGGATATGAGGATACATGGAAAAACCATATCTTTGGGGTAGCCCATGGTCTTCTCACTTAAAAAAGAGATTTTTGAACATGACATGAGGATATTAATACTTTTGCATGCATGGGCCATATTGAGGAAGTATTGGGGGACAAGAAATTTCCAAGGGGAAGTTGATTTCCACATGCTTCAATCTTGTCTTGAGCAAGATCAACTGCAAGGGAGGCAGCCAAAGAAAGTTTATGGGACTCCAACATGTGACCTTGGCATAAAGTATGTCAAAGAGGAGATTCATGATATGATAGGGGCTGCATTTCAAACCTCTACAGTGCTACCATTTTTGGGAATTCTAGAGCATTATTGGGACTCCCAAATTATGATGGAATACTACAAGAACCCTTTTTCATGTGAGGTTCTTGATGGGAAGGTAATGGATGTGAGGTATAAGGTAGTCGGAGGGGTCATATACTTCCATGATCAGATTTATTTTGTTAAAGGCTCCAAGCTTAAGGGGAAACTACTGAATGCAACCTATGAGATCCTGCTTTCCAAACCCACTGGTTTCATTATAGCATATCATATTATCTTGGATGGATTCATGTGGGAGAATTTCAAAGAGGAGGTGCACTCTCATATGAAGAAGTGCATAGACCATTTTTTAGATGAGGAGGAACATAACTCTTGGGAAGAATTATCATCTACACCTCCTTATTCAATGAGTGTGAGAGGAGGCTCATCCATGAGCAACCTTTCTGATTTTAAACAAGTTTATGACAAATATTATATTGCTGAATCTCATGATGTATACTTGTATTTTTCTAACACTCATTTGTAGGGCTTTGCTCCAAGAGGGAGCACTATTTATGATGGGCTTCATGGGCCACTTGAGGCCATGAAATTTATTGATGATGATCATCCTTTAGAGGATCTTGGAGGGGAGATACACTTCCTATGGTGTGACTCCTTTACACCAATCATAAAACACCTTCTCCAAGCATGCAAGAAGGATGGGGCAGCAAAAAAGTGTTGGAGGAAACACTTGTCATCTCCTATTCTATGGCAGTTGATGGTAAAACTACGCTAGTTGCACATGAGGAGGCATCTTCCTTCTCCTTTATCATATATGGAAGCTAGCATGATATTAATCATGATTCCACACGCTGAAGAGGTTCTTATTCTACATGGTTGGAGGAGAGACACATTTGTGGAATGTGTCCTTGGGGAAAGGATTTTCCCACATTCTTTGCATTACATGTTCTAAGGGGAGCATGGGAGACTATATGGCCACTATAGCACATCACTTGTCTCTTTATGATGTGGACCATATGATTGTATGTATCACTTGGAGCATGCCTCTCATGGACATTTGGGAGGAACTTCACTATGAGTTACCATGTTGGAAGGTAATTCATTTCATTTGGATGATAGCATGGAGGTGGAAGACCTTCATTGATGGTGAAATTCCCCATCATGACCATCACTTCTTTCCTGATGAGGCCATGGATCAACAAGAGGGTTTCCATATAGACCTTCCTTTACTTCATAATAAGAGATATTTGGTTTATCTACCAAAGGCCACTTTCCACACTTGGGAGGAACCATTGGGAGATGCGATTATTGCAGAAAATTTGAAGCAATGGTGGAGATTTTTGAAGGAGAAGGCCACAAGAAGAAGGAGGGAGATTTTGCAACACCCTTGCAGTTTCTTGAGGACAAGCAACATTTGGGAGGGGGAGACAATAATTTTCCTAAATTAGCTTCAGCTAATTGGAACATTAATTTTTCCATGTTTATTTTTGCATTTCATAATTGATGAATAAATTGTAAAGGAGGACATGTAAAACTCCTGAAAACCAATAATAAATCAATGCCTATGTGAAAAAAGACATATCTGGGCCATGTAAATTATATCTTGCAGGTGTGAAAGGGTCTAAATCACAAGAGGGGATCCTATTTGACCAAGTCAAACAGCGCAGTCTAGATGCATTGAACCTCTTTGAGGGACAACGCAGTTCTAGAAAGAGCTTCTAAATGTGAAAGGGGCTAAACCAATGAAGTGGTTTAGGGTTTTTCCAAGACTCCAATATTATAAAAGAAGGAGGAGAGAAATAAGCAAGGGTTGTTGAGGATATTTCGAAGTTGAGGTTGCTTAAGAAACTCGAGTTCTCTTGGCTGCTTAGCCAAAGGGAAGAGGATTTCCTGTTTAGGAATCCTCTATCCTTCCATGGAGTAGCTCTTTGGAGGAGATTGTGTTGCATTTCTCCACTACCCATCATTTTGGAAAAGCTTCATCTTGCATCTACAACACAATCCTATTTAGGGCTAAATTTTTCATGAGAGTTGCAGCAAGTGGAGTCTAGATCTTTTCAAATCTAGAGCATTTCAGTACTTCTTTTCAGTGGAGGAGGGTTCTAATCCATTTAAGGGTTGTATTGGAAGATTGGGGCTTCATATATAAATCTTAGCAATAGGCCAAACCCATTCCAAAAGAGGTAGCACAGTATTTTCCCCTGAACTGCGTTATTTTCAGTTCTACAGCTGCTAGGTGCTTTGCTTGCATTTTGGAGGAGGGATCTCTAGTGTTGGGATTCTTCCTTCACTGAGATGATCCATAGATTGGCCAACCAATCTATTTTCTGTTTCAGATATGATCTGATATGTATTGGCATTATTCATAATTTCTGAATCATTCTACAAATCTGAAGTTTTAGATCTCAGATCTTCTCCCCGTGTTGGGTTATTAGAAAAACTCAAAAATAGGTTATTCCTCTGTACTATAATCTACTCTCGGTGTTTCATGTTTTGAACAAATCCCTAAGGGGAATGTATATATCAGATTTTCTTGTGCATGGATCTGTATTAGATCTATATTTTTATGTACTGATTTGATCTAGATCTAAAGGATCAATAAAATTCTGCTTCATCCCTGAAAATTACGATGTCACTGTTATGCAATTTTTTTACATGGTTGTAGCACATCTTTCTTAAGGATTTCTTCTGTATTCTTTCACTCTTCTTCTGTAAAGTGTATGAGTTAGGCCCCTGATATTATTTTTCACTATTCAGACCTTATTTCAGTCATACCCTTTGGAAAATCATGCTCACACGCTTCAGTAAATTTATGGATAAATCTTGTCTTGGGAAATCAGGGTTTTCTAGCCTAGTTAGGAAAGGAGGAATTGTTTAACATAGAAAAAATAAATTTTTTTTTTCTGAAATTCGACATGGAAGTCCCTCATAACTATAGCTATCATATCCAATCACTTTCCCATCTTATTTTTACGCATATTTCTGAATACACACGTTTTAGGGCCTAAATCCTCACTTTTCCCCACCTTTTGCCTTGTAAAACATTGTATAACTTTATTGCTGTATATTTTACTGAATTTTAAGTGTTTTTACACCTGTATGAAGCATATGGATATAGCTCCACATTGGTAATAACTCAGATTATTCCCAATCTACAGTTTTTCGTGAAAAGGGAAAATTACATAGTGCGTCCTTCTTGATCCATTGCAAAATACCAGGGGTGCCTCGGGAATGGGTCGATAAGAAATGAGTGAAGAATAATGAGGATGATATTCAAGGCATACAAGTGAAGTGTTTCTCAGGCCTGAGTAGATGGTGATGGATCCTAGTAGTATATGGCGGTCTATGAACATGAGGTGATCCCTAAGTGGGAAGGCTCTATCGACCGACATGGACGTTTACCATATGTAAGGTGAGTTGGTGATAAATATGGTTGAGACGATGGAACCTATGGTTCATTTTGGAGAAATGATGTTATGATATGAAAAGCTCTATAGGAAGCCTCTCATACTGAGTGGTGAAATATACCTACTATGTTACTTGTCCATCCGAGTGTTGATTGTGGAATACTATTCGTGAACGAAACTTTTTAAAATTTAATGTTCCCAATTTTTAGCCTTCAGCTAAAATCGAACATTATAGTTGCATATTTTCTTTTTTCTTAATAAAATGGTTAAGGAGACACCTTAGCCCACTTTTATTGAAGAAATAACACTCCTTGTGTGAAAGGAGGAAAAATAAGCAGCTGAAATAAACACCTAAGGGTGTGAATGGAACCTAGCTTACTTGATTTAGTCACCTTTAGCTAAATTCAATAGTGTTGCCTAAGGAGGAGAGGCTTCCTAGAGAAGCTGCGTAGTTTTGGAGGGAAGACACTCACATGAGGGTGGAAACCCTAATTGGTGGGACCTTGGTGGAGAAGAGTTCCCTTTCTTTATATGGAGGAGATGGCAGCCCATTTTCATGATGTTTGGAGTTTATACTTGGGTCTACAAAGGCTTGCATCTCTGGGCCGTTTAGCAGGGTGGTGGTGCCCTTGGGCACTAGGGTGTTCCCGGTCGGGAATCCCTACCTCTTCCTCAAGGAAGGATGAGGATTGAGCTGCATTTTCCTCAATCTGGCACTGGTCACAGCTACATTCATCTCCTACAACGTTAGCTCTACAGCAGAGAGGACGTTTTATTGCTGGGTGCAGCAAGAGAGGAACTTATGGAGTCATTCTTGGCTTGCTATTTCAGTGGAGGAGTGATCTATTCATTGGAGGAGATGCAAGGAGGATTCCCAGGCTACATTTCACATCTTTGGCATGAGGCCAACATTCCATCATCTCCCACTACGCATTCCATGGAGGAAACTGCGTTATTTTATGGAGGCAGTGAGAGAGGGTTTCATTAGGCTCATCAGGAGTGTGTTTTTGAGACAAAGGGATCAACCCTTTGTGCTTAGAAACATTATCAGAGGAGGGAATTTACATTTCAGATCTGCATGGCCTCATTCATATTTTGTATCATTTGCAGTGACAACTCAGTTGTCACATTTTAGTATGTTCCGGCATTTCTAGCAATCTCTCCTGAATTGGCTAGAAATCCTGTATTTCAGCCCATTTCTATGTTATTGGGCTATTATTTTGTATTCTTTCAGCCATATGTACATTTTATTCATATTCAGCAGCTTATACCTTCATATACCCAGCGCAGTCACTACTCTATGGCATTTTGTGGAGTTGCAGCAACTCATGTATTTCATTGTTCATGCATTGGAGGTTGGTTCTTAAGGCTTGAGTGGCTTGTCCCTCAACTATTTCTTGTATTTTATTGCTGAGATATCATAATACAATGATGGCTATAGCATTTCCCTCTTATGATGTATTCCGAGTTGTAGAGTTCATGTTTATATTCATATATTGCTGTAAGCTCTCTCATTGAGCATGGTTTTAGAGACCTAGATTGGGGAGATCTGAATAAACCATCTAGATGTATTTCTTTAAGCTCATTTTCTGCATAGGAATTGTATGATGTGTTTTCTAAGGCATCCCAGCAGTGGTTTGTCTTATTTCTACAAGAAGCTTCCTTATACAGTGTCCTCAAGGACACTGTAGCAGAAATTCCCGAGGTGGAATATTGCATATCCATAGAGATAGTCTCTGAAGGGCCAGCTAGCCTCAGGATCTCTCCTTTATTTGGAAGGAGACATATCATGTAAATTCCCCAACATTCAATCTCTGAAATGGACTTGTGGTGTCTCACTGAAGAAGGAATTGGAATATCTTAAGATATTCCTGATGGAGAAGAATGTTCTAGATTTGGAACATTACAGTGGTATCAGAGCATCAATCTTGGCTCAGCCTATGCACAAGATTTCCATCAGCAAGAGGAGCTTCTCTCCAAGGAGAGGAGATTGACAGAGGAAACAAGGGAAAAGGAATGACGGAAGAGGAGGTCCCATTGAGAACATCATTGAAGATCTGATGAAAGGGAAAATTTGGAGGAATTTTCTGAAAGGGTTTGTGGATGGAGCAAGCCCTAGCTATTCTCATGAAGGGAGTGAGCATTCAGCCACACATGCAGATCCACAGCGCAGTCCTTGTTCACTTGCATTGCAAGGGAGTAGAGGAAGAAAATGAGGCCATGGGAGGAGCAGCGCTGCAACTCAAGGTATGGCTCATGATTTTTGGTTTGAAGGTTCCATTTTTCATTGTCATGCAAATGCAAAAACATATGATGCATTCAATAAGGGTTTGATGGAAAAAATTGGTGAAACTCATTGTGTCATAAAAACAAACACTTTGCATACATTGGAAAGAACCAATAGCATTGTCACTTTAGGAGGAGATCCATCACCACATGGAGGTTAAAGGGGAGCCATTGCTTCCACTAGAGGAGCCCTTGTATCTTTGAAAGGAGTTCCAAATGTTTTTACATGTGGCTACCAAGACACAATTCTGGAAATATATGTAGCATTTGTTGGGGATTGAGAGATGGAGGAAGAAGAGTAGAAGGATCAACATGAGGGGATGATGGGCATTTACCCTTATCTACTTCAGATATTTTCTTCACATAGGAGAGGGACTACACTGCGCAGTAGAGAGAGAGAGGGACCTTTCATTCCCCTCATATATACAGTCCACTTCCTATCTTGATGTCTCACTTTTGGAGGCTTTCCACCTGGGAGGCCATTTGATCTAGAGATGATGAGAGGAATCATGTCATTTGGTTCACCAATATTAGATTTCGGAGAGGTGGAGACATTGGAGGAATCCATCATAGCATAGAGAGTTTGGGGATAAGCACAAGGAGGAGGGATGCACTCTCTAATTTTCAGTACCACCCATTCTCATCAGTTTTACTGCGCAGATAGAGTTGCTGTAGAGTTGGAATATAGCATCTTCATGATGCAGGATGGCTTCTCCATGGATTGGGTGAGAGAGGAGATACTTCTTTTGAGGAAGGACTCTTTCATGCATTGGAGTAGAGGGAGGCCACTCATGCTTACATTGGCCAGGATCGGGAGATTCTTTGAAGGTGATAGTCTCTCATGGGAGGCTCATTTTTAGAGATAATCATTTCTATTTGAGCACGAGTAGCTGCATGATGGGCATGGCAGAAACTTGGAGGATTAATTTGGCATGGGGGATGTCAAAGTAGTAGGCAGCAGCGTGAGGGAGCACCATATTGTAGAACATCAGCGCTGTCTATGTGGAGGATTGATCCCAGTTGGAGGACTCAGCTTTTTGTTGAGTATTCCTAGGATCTTGGTGCATGCATGATTCTTGATGATCAGGAGGGAGATGAAAAATACATGGTTGATGATATGGTCATCTAAAACTATGGCAGTCTCTTCTTGACTAGAGTTTCTAGTCTCAAGGAGAAATTATTTCATGCAGCACATGACTTCCTAGCTATGCATTTGGATGCATACTTTTCTTTGCTAGAGGAGTTCACTTGGGAGGGAATTCAGTATGATCTACATCAACATATGGATATATGCATAGCTCGGATGATTTTGGAGAGGTTGGCACAACCATTCCCTTACTCATTGGAGGAGAGCGAGAGCATTCAGATGAGCCATTTCAGCTCAAGGTCTCAAGTACATGGTAGAGAAGGTATAATTTCCCATTATATTTTGTACCTCTTTACTTCATATGAGCAGCATATTGTCTCAAGGAGGGCCATCCCTTCTTGCACTTGGTATAATGTACTTGCAGCTACTTGTAGCCTTGATTTTGGCTATTCTTGTGATGGTTTGTGGGGGAAGCCACATGCTTCTTGGTGTGCACCATTGGCACCAAATTGTGATTTCATGTTTTCATCTTATGAGGAGATGTTGTGGGAGAAAATAAGTGGCTAGTACAACAGTTGTTACTTTTTATTTTGAGGTAGGCCAAGGAGGAACTGCGCAAGTTCCATGTGTGGAACTTTGAACCACTCTCCGGTTGTCATTTGACAACTTGCTTTTATTGTGTATTGCTCCTTGTATTTCTGATGTTGTACACTCATGAGGAGCATTATTTGGAGATTATTGTATGTATAGCCCATTGGGAGCATGATTTTTCTACATTATACATGTATCATCTTGTAGGAGACACCATGGGAAAACCATGATTGCCACATTGCTACTTGTCTCTTCTTGTGGGAGGAACCACTTGGAGAATTTGAGGAGGCATTTCATGGCTGATTTTCTTGATGGGGTAGCTTGGGCCATTATTGGAGGCCATACCATTTCAGCCCCATGATAGAGGCATCCCCATGGACACTATAGATGGAGAGAGGGCCATCATGGGGAAACCAAAACCACTCTCCATTCAGCCCCAACACATTGCAGAAATCCGGGGTGAGATTTTCATTTGGATGATATCATGAATGAGAGGATCATCATTGGGAGCAGAATTTTCCCATGCATATCATCACTCCTACCTTAAGGAGGCCATATCACAGCAAGAAGGATTCCACTACACCTTCTATATTTCCACGAGGAGCATCATTTCCAGCTTGCATACTTGGGAGAGAGCATTGGAGGATAGGTTTATTGCAGCATCTTTTAAGCAGTGGTAGAGCTTGTAGATGAGGCCACAAGAGAAGAAGGGAGAGGAATTTTGTTCTCTCTATGCAATTTCTTGAGGGAAAGCAACATGTGGGAGGGGAGGACTATAATGTTCCCAATTTTTAGCCTTCAGCTAAAATGGAACATTATAGTTGCATATTTTATTTTTGCTTAATAAAATGGGTAAGGAGACACCTTATCCCACTTTTATTGAAGAAATAACACTCCTTGTGTGAAAGGAGGACAAATAAGTAGCTGAAATAAACACCTAAGGGTGTGAATGGAACCCAACTTACTTGATTTAGTCACCTTTGACTAAAGTCAATAGCGCTGCCAAGGAGGAGAGGCTTCCTAGAGAAGCTGCGCAGTTTTGGAGGGAAAACACTCACATGAGGGTGGAAAACCTAATTGGTGGGACCTTGGTGGATAAGAATTCCCTTTCTTTATATGGAGGATATAGCAGCCCATTTTCATGATGTTTGGAGTTTAGACTTGGGTTTGCAAAGGCTTGCATCCCTGGGCTATTTAGCAGGGTGGTGGTGCCCTCGGGCACTAGGGTGTTCCCGATCAGGAATCCTTACCTCTTCCTCAAGGAAGGATGAGGATTGAGCTGAATTTTCCTCAATGCAGCATTGGCCATAGCTACATTCATCTCCTACAGCATTAGCTCTGCAGCAGAGAGGATGTTGTGTTGCTGGGTGCAGCAAGAGAGGAACTTATGGAGTTATTCTTGGTTTGCTATTTCAGTGGAGGAGCGATCTATTCATTGGAGGAGCTTCAAGGAGGATTCCTGGGCTGCATTTCACATATTTGGCATGAGGCCAACATTCCATCATCTCCCACTATGCAGTCCATGGAGGAAATTGCATTATTTTATGGAGGCAGTGAGAGAGGGTTTCATTGGGCTCATCAGGAGTGTGTTTTCGAGACAAAGGGATCAACAATTTGTGCTTAGAAAAGTTATCAGAGGAGGGAATTTACATTTCAGATCTTCCATGGCCTCATTCATATGTTGTATCAGTTGCAGTGACAACTCAGTTGTCACATTTTAGTATGTTCCGACGTTTCTAGCAATCTCTCCTAGATTGGCTATAAATCCTGTATTTCAGCGCATTTCTATGTTATTGGGCTATTATTTTGTATTCCTTCAGCCATATGTAAATTTTATTCATATTCAGTGGCTTATACCTTCATATACCCAGCACAATCACTGCTCTTCGGCATTTTGTGGAGTTGCAGCAACTCATGTATTTCATTGTTCATGCATTGGAGGTTGGTTCTTAAGGCTTGAGTGGCTTGTCCCTCAACTATTTATTGTATTTTATTGCTGATATATCATAATAAATTTATGGCTGTAGAATTTACCTCTTATGATGTATTCAAAGTTGCAGAGTTCATGTTTATTTTCATATATTGTTGTAAGCTCTCTCATTGAGCATTATTTTAGAGACCTAGATGGGGGAGATCTGAATAACCCATCTAGATGTATTTCTTTGAGCTCATTTTCTGAATAGGAGTTCTATGATGTGTTTTATAAGGCATCATAGTAGTGGTTTATCTTATTTTTACAAGTAGCTTCCTTATACAGCGTCCTCAAGGACCCTGTAGCAGAAATTCCCGAGGTGAAATATTACATATCCATAGACAGAGTCTGTGAAGGGCCAACTAGCCTCACGATCTCTCCCTTCTTTGAAAGGAGACATATCTTATAAATTCCCCAACATTAAATCTATGAAATGGACTTGTGCTGTCTCACTGAAGAAGGAATTGGAATATCTTAAGATATTCCCGATGGTGAAAAAAGTTTCATATTTGGAACATTACATAAAACATATGAATAATCTAAAATTGACTGAACGATATGAATTAAAAAAACATAGAAGGCGCACCTGAAGAAATATTATAAGAATGTGGTGTGTCCAAAAATTATTTTTCGAAATGAATGGAACATAGGGTTCCATGATGAAGATGATGTGGTGTTGATTCTTGTGTCTCTCATTGTTTTAAAAATGGAGGTACTAAGATACTGTAATGGGATCAAGAAGATGGAAAAGAGGGCGATAAATAGGTCTAAGAGGGCCAAATAGCATTTCATTTTCACTATCGAGATTGGGAGGGCAGAGCTATTCCCAAAGCATTTCTTGTCGTTGTTGTCAGCTAGTGTACTAGGGAAGCGTGAGGCGATTCAGGTAGGATATTGTACCTTACTCTTTGTAATTTTGGTAGTTTTAGGTTAGATAGGTCATACAGGGGACCACACGATTGCATCTCAGTTGCCCGTACTGCCCTAGTTTTTTACCCTAAAAAGGCTGTAGAAGGGTCCCTTGTACGAACTTTTCAAGGTAAAAAATTAGGGCAGTACAGGCGAATAAGATGCAATCGCACGGTCGTTTCGTGAATCTATTGAATTCATGTGACGAGGTCGTGGTTAAATGCATTTCAGTCACACATACTGTGTGTATGAATTGGCAATAAGCCACGACATTGTCGATCTGATGACCTCGCAAAATGGCCACCGAAACTCGCACAATCTATGCGTTTATGTTAATAAAATATGAGGGGATCATGTTTTTTCACCGAAAACATGCATGTAGACCCTAGTTTGGTGGTATCCCTGGATTGTGGATTGATAGAAACATCCATGTGCATCTGTTGGAGAAATAAACGCATGAAGCACGTGCCTGTGTGTGTCATAGGCACACGGTTTGCAGAAGAAAAACTTTTTTTTTTTTTTTACAACCTCTTATCCAAGATAACACTTAGAATTAGTCGTTGAGTCACTTGGTTAAAATAGTTAGGGCTTTGAATTTTCTTAAAATAAAATCACATGTACACAAGTCTTTTGGGTCATATAGTCAGTTTGTAGGGTCATTTTGAGTTTATGTGGGGTTAGTCATAAATTTTAAAATCCATTTCCATGTGTCTAGGGCTTATTTGTTCATAATTAGTATTTTGATAGTTTTGTAGAAATCCATAGAAACTCTAGTTAGAAAAGCAGAGTATTTTCTATGAATGTTCCTGAAATGTTGGTAGAAAATATGTCACTTTTGCCACTCTGTGGTTGTCAATAATGGAAAAATTTATGAAAACATGTGTCATAGTCACCATGGGTCGTAAATACATGTTTTTTTCCTTTATCCATTATCCCCAAAATGCCTCACTGTATAGCTTCATTTCTTATCTCGTTCTCCTTTCACTTTAGCTCGGTCTTGTTATCATTTGAGATATTTTTGTTGTCTTGTGAGTTGGTCTTGTTGTATTAGGGAAGGTCTATTGGTGTCAATAGTAGTTCTATCTGTCTATAGGATATTTTTCAGGTGGTAGGAAGAAACTCTCAATGTGTTGAAGCCATAACAACTCAGAAAAAACAATATAAAGGAGGTTCAGTTGTAAGATATGAACCAACAGATATGAATCTACTAGAAGAGGACACTACCTTCGCATACAATGATGAAACACTTGTGCAAAAGGAAAAATTGGCTACAAGAAGACATGAAAATATTGCAGGGGAAAGTCAAATCTTTAGAAACACAAATTGAAATGATACAAACTGAGCTTTTGAAGGAAGGTCTCAAGATGACTGTTGAAATTGATGACACTCCATGAATATGGTAATACCATAAATTTTTGTTTATGTTATGGATATTAAATATTTTTCGTAATATACAAGCTTGTATAGGCTATAATAAGTGTTTTGGGGGTGAAAAAATATTGAAAAGGAAAAATCTCATAAACTAGGCAGTTTCGTAACAACTCTCCATATTGAAGGTGAAAATATGCTACGAATTTGCTGTAGCTTTCAATGGAGAAAAATACAAGTTTAAATATTGCAATGGAAGTGATAAAATAATGTGTTTAGCTTATAAGCATCAGAGAAGACACTGAAACAGTTAGAAGAATCAGATAACTTGCAAGAGAGTGTACAAATTGCTACGGAAATTCTGGAAATGACTGTTTTAGTAGTCAACTTCAAGCTCACTTTTTGACCAAATGGAAAGGAACTTTGGAAATATTAAGGATATTTTTCGCTAGCACAAGCTGATATACAAAAGCCTCTCTCATTTTTGGCACATCCATCAGGGTTTGGAAAATTAGTGCTTACCTTTGAGGCCTAGTTTACATAATTTTTGCTAGTAAGATTTGTGCAGAAATTTTGAAATTCGACTTGGGGAGACAACTCAACATGACAACAGGTCAGAATCCACGTGGCATGATGACACATTAGAAATAAAAAACCTCAGTAGTTGTTTATATTCAATAAGGATCGTTAGCAAATTTTGTTAAATTTCTTAAATGGTGATAGACTCTTATTTGTATTGAAATTCTACAGAACAAAAATATCTCTAAAAAGGCTCCATTGTTTTGAAATTCAATTAGAAATAGGTCTCTTAGGTCGGTATCGAGTCTAGCCTAGATGGTAGAATATTTTAATAGAGGCCTTACTCTATATATTTAGAGCCTTTTCACTTTGGGGAAGGGGGGCTGGGGGGAACTTTCAAAAGAAAACCTGATTATTGTACTTTCTAGATATCAATAAAGACTCTTTTTCAGTGTAGAAGTATATTTTATCTTTCTAGAGATTCCATGAGATAATGTTGTGTTGTTCATTATATGTTTTCCCCTAATGATTGTATGTTTTTATCTTATGATTTTTGTGATTGTATAAATATTTGATGGAATGAATATACATAATTCATTGTTTAATGCTCTGTATTTCATTTAATTAAATGCTCATGTGTTCTTATCCTAGCAGATTTCATTTAATTCATCTTTTAGATGCTCAGTGCTAGTTATTTGTTGTCATTATTCTTAAAGGAACTATACATAATTCATCCTCTTTGATGCTATGTACTAGTTTGAAGTTGTTGCATTCTTAAGTTATATAATTTACCAATTTGGTGCTCTGTAACAGTCCACTATATGATTTTCTTTTGTTCTATCATTTTCTACAACGACCAAATTATTTTGAGCACACATTATCTTTATTGCATCCTCTTACGCGATTATTATCACTAATCACTGAGAGTCTTTCATTATGTTTCTGAGCTCATGACTCCATTTCCCAATGGTTTGACTTTCCTTAAGTTCCACCACCTACATCTCTGATATTTTTTCCTAAAATTATAGACCTAGCATCTGTATGAATTTCCTGAGCATCAATGTTTCTATGTTGAGTGAATCTTGAAAGAGAGATCCATCTATGATTCAAAAAGGTCAGTTTCTAGTCTAAATTAGTTTGAAATGGTTACCTTGGCCATTTTTTTGAAGCATCCCAGTAAAATTTCCCAGTGATAACATCTTGGTGCTGTTGCTGGGGATTCGAAAGATTTATCCTCCCTAGAGAAGAATAATAAAGATTAGCTCTTATTACTGATGGTGAATAACAATTGGACATTAATAGGATGTATATCTTTCACCTGGCATCTCTAGTGTCGAAAAATCCAAAGTTCAGATTTTTCATGGTGACTCCACTCATCATAGAACAATAACTTGAAGAAGATGAGTTCAATTGCAAGAAATAATGCCATGTATGCCCCTATGAATCAGTTTCACATCCCTAGTTTTCCAAATAATTTTCATAAAGTTGATTGGTTAACTTATCTTCCTATATTTAAAAAGGAAAATAAATATAATGTTGCTCTTCACTTGGTTAGATTTGAGTTTCTTGAGGATTGTCTCATGAAAAGATTTACGGCCACCTTAGAGGATAAAGCTAGAACATAGTATGAAGGATTGTAACCGGGAAGCTTGTTCTCTCTTAAATATTTCCATAGAACATTCTTTGAAAATTATGATAAATCTCATTCTTCTTTATCACTGTTACAAGACTATAGTGATTTTTGTGAGGTTTACTCCATATCTTAAAACTCTTGATGATAATGGAGAGTGCTTAGATGAGGATATGTTAGAAGGACATTATGAATTTTTTTCTCAGGTCAGTTTTCATGATAATCAAGAAGGTTTCCAACAAGAAAATGTGTCTTATTTGCTTAAAAATGAAATAGATCAACACTTTGAAAACCAAGTTATATCCCATGAAATTCATGAATATTTGCAGTAGCTTTCCCAATATTTTGGTGATAAAGAGGAACATAAATATGGTCAGCTACATGTCTCTTCACTTTCTTTATTTTCTGAACTTTTGTTTCAAGAACATTATACCCAAAAAATTGATCATAATCCTTGAGCATATAAAAACTTTCCAAACATATGGAGAACAAAAAGTTGAATGCTAAGCAACATGAAAATGGGAAGGAGAAAGGAGAAGCTTATGTGAAACATGTTTGTTTTCATCATGAGCAAGAGGTTGATTCCTTGAGTATGTTTGAAGGATGTCATAAGGAAGCACTTATAGAGAATAAATACAAATTTTTGATCCACAAGTTGTTGTCCCAAAATGTCTTTCTATAGATTTAAATGATCAAAAATTTATGTTTGTGCATGATGATATACATAAATTTCTCATTGTAATGTAGGAAAATTCATTTTTAAACATCCATGTAGCACATGATATGGTTGATCCCATTGAATATTTTCATGAACAGTCAAAGTCATGTCTTAAGAATGATGTTGAAAATGAAGGCATCAAACAGAGACAAAATGCAATTATGAATGAATATTATCATTGGGATCACTAGGAGAGGATAATTTTCAATTTTTTCAAGTATCATTTTACTGATTTGGTGCTTTCATCAAAAGAGGAGATTTTTCATGGTTTCCAAGATCCAATGGTAAGTCTGTTACAGTCATGAGTCAAGACAATATTTTTGTTTTTTATGGAGTATGGATTTAATTTTCATTCTAAGTTGCCAATAGATGATCCACTTTTGATTTTGTTCAAGCACAATAGAGAAGCCCAAGTGTTGGATCAACTCTTTGACTGGTTATACTGGAGGTTTCAGATTGCTTGAGTTAAACAGGTGCATTTTCAGATGTTAGAGTAGGGTTATTGGTACATAAATAAGATTTTTGGGAAAGCATCTCTTTCATCATCTACTTTGAATATTGTAATTGAAATTTTTGGTTTGTACAATGTTTTTTCTTCAATAACATGTCAAGGGTCGAATGCAGGTTGAAGAATATGACAAGTGGTTGGGAACTGCCCAATGGATAAGGCAACTGGTCTGATGGTTCTTTGCTACACCATAGGGGAGCAACATCCCCATTTGCACCATTATTATCGAAGATAACACTTAGAATTAGTCGTTGAGTAAATTAGTTGAAATAGTTAGAGTTTTGAATTTTCCCAAAATAAAATCACATGTACAAAAGTATTTTGGGTCATATAGTTAGTTTCTAGGGCCATTTTGAGTTTATGTGGGGTTATTAATAAAGGTAAAAATCCATTTCCATGTGTATCGGGTTTATCTAGTCACAATTAGTATTTTGACGGTTTTGCAGAAATCCCTAACAACTCTAGTTAGAAAAACAAAGTATTTGCTATGAAAGTTCCTGAAACTTCTGTAGCAAATATGTCACTTCTGGGCACTTGTTCTGCTATGAAACTATGCGGTTGTCAGTAATGGTCAAATTTCTAAAAACACGGGTCATAGTCATGGTGGGTCATAAATACATGTTTTTTTCCTTTATCCATTATCCCCAAAACACCTCACCGTATAACTTCATTTATTATCACGTTCTACTTTCACTTTGACTCGGTCTTGTTATCATTCGAATTATTTTTTTGGTCTTGTGAATTGGTCTTGATGTCCTTAGGAAAGGTCTGTTGGTGTCAATATTAGGTCTAGCTGTCTATAGGATAATTTGCAGGTGGCAGGAAGCACCTCTCAACGTGTTGAAGCCATAACAACTTAGAAAAAAACAATATAAAGGAGGTTTAGTTGTGAGATATGAACTAATGGATATGAAGCTACTGGGAGAGGACATTACCTTCACATAGAATGATGAGACAATTTTGTAGAAGGAACAGCTGGTTATAATCAGGCATGAAAAATTTGCAGGGGAAATTCAAAACTTTAGAAACACAAATTGAAATGATACAAGCTGATCTTTTGAAGAAAGGTCTCAAGGTGACTGTTGAAACTGATGACACTCCATGAAGATTTTACGACCATAATTTTTTGCTTATGTTATGGATAATCAATATGTTTGGTAATATATAGGCTTGTATAGGCTATAATAAGTGTTTTGGAGGTGAAAAAATATTGAAAAGGAAAAATCTAAGAAACTAGGCAGTTTCGTAGCAACTCTCCATATTGAAGGCGAAAATTTGCTACGAATTTGTTGTAGCTTTCAATGGAGAAAAAAAAAGTTTAAATATCTGCAATGGAAGTTCTCAAATAATTTTTTTTAGCTTATAAACATCATATAAGACCCTCTAATAGTCAGAAGAATTAGATAACTTGCAGGAGAGTGTTTTTGGCATTTGTTACTAAATTTTTACTACAGAAATTTTGGAAATGATTGTTTTAGTAGTCAAATTCAAGCTCACTTTCTAACCAAATGGAAAGGATTTTTGGAAATATGAAGGAGTTTTTTCTTTAGCACGAGCTCGTCTACAAAATACTCTCTTAGTTTTTGTATAGCCATCATGGTTTGGAAAATACACACTTATCTTTGAGGCCTTTTTTACAGAATTTTTACTAGCCAGATTTGTGCATAAATTTTGAGCTTTGACTTGGGGAGACAACTTAGCAAGTCAATAGGTTAGCATCCAGGTGGCATGATGACACATCAGAAATCCAGTACCTCAGAATTTTTTTATATTAGATAAGGATCATTAGAAAAGTTTTTTAAAGTTCTTAAATGGTGATATACTCCTATTTTCATTGAAACTCTACAAAACATAAATATCTCTAAAAAGGCCCCTTTGTTTTGAAATTCAATTAGAAATAGGTATATTAGGTAGGCATCGAGTCTATCCCAGGTGGTAGAATATTGGAATAGAGGCGTCACTCTATATATGTGGAGGCTTTTCACTATGGGGAAGGCGGGGGGGGGGGGGGGGGGAATTTCAGAAGCAAACCTGAGTAATGTACTTTCCACATATCAATAAAGAATCTTTTTCAATGCAAAATTATATATTCTCTTTCTAGAGATTCAGTGAGATTATGTTGTGTTATTCATTATATGCTTTTCCCTAACGAGTGTATGTTGTTAACTTATCAGTTTTGTGACTAGCTAAATATTTGATGAAATTAATATACAGAACTCATTGTTTAATTATCTGTATTTCATTTAAGCAAATTCTCATGTGTCTTTATCCTAGCAGCTTTCATTGAATTCATCTTTCAGATGCTCAGTGCCAATTATTTGTTGTCATTATTCTAAGATGAATCATACATAATTCATCCTCTTTGATGCTCTATACTAGTTTGAAGTTGTTGCATTATGTTATTCATCAGTGTTTTTCATTATCTGTAGATGACTAAAGATTGGTTCTAGATTTCTGAAAACAAACTTCCTTGAAAATTGTGAGTTTCAGAAATCTCACTGCCTTCATTATCCTTGTGGAAAATGTTTCACTATTTCATCAGCTTTCCATTCCATAGTCACCCTATCACTCCTACAAACTCTTTATGGGATTTTACCTATAATTTTCAGCCTCCTTCCCTTCCTATAACTTCATTGGCCTATTTTTACCTTGCCCATAAACCCCACTTTCCCTCTAGGGTTTCCTATAAGCCTAGTCATTACCATGTTCCCCAAGGTCCTCAAGCATTGATGGTCTCAAAATTGTCTCTGTAGGATCTTTAGATAAATCAAGTACATTTGATTTTGGATATTCAATGCAGCACTTTGACAAATACTTTGTTTTTCACTAGAGGTCCCCAAGCCAAGTTATCAGGTCATAGAACAATCCCACTAGGTAAATTAGGGTTTCATATGTTCCAAGGTCATCATTGGTGTTTCAGACACTGTTTTTCTTTGTTAGAAACTAGCTTAGATGTAATAGAATGTCGAGACATGGTTATTCAAGAAAGATCTAAAAATTTCCAAGGAAGACTACCTTAGAAAGTTCAAGCTCTGCAAGAGGTAAATGTAAACTTTGACACTTCTGTAGGAGTGTTAAAAGGTCTATTAGTAGAAAGCACTAGTAAGGTAGGTGGTCTGCTCCTGAATGAAAACAACTTTCAACAAGGAAGAGAGGCAACACTTGTTCTTGTAGATAATTAGGGTTTTTGAGCTTGATGGTCCAAGTAGAGTGCTAGACAATGATCAATTGAAGAAAGGAAATGACATGAAGGTACACAAGGCCAAACATGAAGAAAATTCTATCAGAGATTGTTGATAAGATTTAGAAAAAGGTAAGGTGAACTAGATAGAAATGAATGAACTTGAAAGGGCTATAGAGAACTTAGAAGACAACACTGATGATTTTTGTAAAGCAATCCAAAAACCTAAGGTTTTGGGAAAGTGGCCATAGAAGGTGAAATGATGAACTAAACTCCATGGTGCAGGCAAAAGAAGGTTTTGAAAGTGCTTCTATGAGAAATCCTCCCAAAGGTGTTTAATGAGCTCGTCATGCCTAAATGAGAAAAATGAGTTCAAATTCGTGGTACAAGCAAAAGAGAATTTTGAGGCTGTTGCTTTATAACAATAAATATGTCAAATCTTCAGGATCAAAAGGAAAAAAAATTCATGAATCCAACAAACTTCCAGCCAAGGTGAAAAAGGTAAGTTGAGTATTGTAATGGAAACCACAGAAAGTTTTGAAGATGCCATCATGTGTAATCTAGCCCTAAAGTTGTTAAAATCAACTTTCTATGCCTCAAGGAGCAAAAAAGAGGGTCAAATTCATAATTTTAGTCACCTGCATGCAAACAGTGTAAAAGGTTAGTGAGAAAAGGTGAAAAGGTTAAGTTGAGTTTCATGGTGGAAATTACACAAGAATATAAAGAAGTTGGTATTTGGCTAAGTCACAAAGGATATCAAAAGTGAAGTCATCATGCCTCAAGAAGCAATAGGAAGAGCCACCTCAAGTGTTCTCAGACACTTGCAAGAAAAAAAGTCAGAGAACATTAGTGAGAAAGTGAAAAGGACTTAAAACATTAGGAAGTGGGTTTTCAAAAGTTTAATTAAAATTCCCAAGTCCATAAAAGCTCATCTTGCATTTAAAAAACCTCATTTTTGCTTTTCATAAGATAAAGAATGCTCAAGACAAGGAAATTTGTGAGGTTTATAAGTGAAATTGGGAAAATTAGACCGACGTTGCACACCTAGAATCGGGCGTTGCGCCCTTGGCAGTTTTTTCCCATAAAAAATACAAAGGCACTGCGTGCCTGGAACTGAGTGCTGCAATATTTCCCTTGAAAAACACAGTGAGTTTCTATTGGCGTTGCACGCCTCAGGATTGATCACTGCCTGCTTGAGATTGAGCACTACGCCCTCAGCTTGGGCGATGCCTTCTTGGCTTGGAGGGCTTTCCAAGAAAAACAACCACTTAAGTCACCTCAAATATTCTTTAAGGTTCCTCCAAGGTCCTCCAAGAAAATGATAAATGGTAAGTGGATTCCCTAACCACATATTCAAGCTTTTTTTATTATTTAATTGGGATAAATTGAAACCCTAAGAGGCAACCCTAGGCTACAAACATGAAATCACTAATTCCACCATTACTTCATCTGCCTACAAAGAGTATCATTCAAGACAAGGGTGCTTACATTGGTTTAGTGGTTGTCATTTATCCAAGTTGGTCATAAAACTCATTCATAATTCCCCTTACATTGCAAAGGTTGCCATTCCATTACCCTCTTTCATCTCAATTTCACATTTAGCCCTAGGATTTCAAAAACAGAGTTTAAACATATCAACATAGGGTTATCATTAATTTATTAGCCTCTCACTCATTCTCATACACTTATAACCTCACTCACTTTCAAAGTTTCCTTTTTCATCACCATCCCTTCATCTCATTTCCTTTTACAGTCCTAGGGTTTTTCAAGGCAGGGTTTAAAATGTAAAGAGATGGAGATAGTGATAGTGTTGGAGAGGCTCAAATTCCAAGGAGGCATGAGCACAAAGGTGGAAAAATCAATAGATTTGAACCCCCCAACACAAGGGAACTAATGGCATCTCCCCTTACTGTTTCATGTTTCAAGCATGTAGGATGCTTTGATTTTTGTGAGAAGGTAAAACAGGTGCAAAACCACCCTAAACTAACCAGGCTATTTATCATTAACTTGCATGAGAAACAAGTTAACCTTGCAGGGGTCACCTTTTAGCTATCTACAGATGCTATTGCTAATGCCACTCGGATGCCAAGTGTAGGTGAGAAATGGTTCAAGCAGGCCAATCTTGACATGAGCTACTTTGAACTCTACCTATAGCCTAGATATAAAGATCACAAAAAATCCATATTTCCTTTCTCACATTTTCTTGATCGATATGCACCTATGATGAGGATCATTATGAAGTATTTTAAATGTGACGGAAGGTTCTCCTAGCTTTATTCCTATCACATTAGTCTGCTTATGCACTTTACTAGAGTGAGGATGCTACACATACCCTATTGCCTCTACAGAAGCATTGATAAGATGTCCTATATTGTACAAAAGAGAGACTATCCTCAGTAGATGCAAAGCCTCCTTCATCACTCTCTTATCAAAATGGTTTTTATGCATCAATTGCAGCAGAAGGGAATTCCATGGGAAACCTTAATTTCCAATGAGGTGTTCACCAATCCACAAGGCCAACAACAGTAAGATGTCCCTTCATCTTCTCATCCTCCCATTCCTCCTTCACCATCACACCCCACTGCACGTACATCACCATCTAATCGCATTCTTTCACCTCAGGATAATCCTCCTTCATCACCTTCTCACAATCCCTCACCATCATCTCATAATACTAGTGCATCAAAAAGTGAAGAAGGTAATGAGGCAGAAAGCAATGAGGAAGAAAACAGTGAGGCAAATGTCAGTGAGGCAAATTCCAATGAAGAATAAAGCAGTAAGGGAGATGAAAATGAGGAGTCAAACAATCAGAAATCAACTAGTGAAGAAAAGAGTAATGAAGGCAGTGAGGCACATATCAGTGAGGATGATGGTAGTGGGTCAAAGAGCCATGAGAGAAATGATGATACCAATGATGATGGCAGTGATAAAAATGGCACAAAGAGGAGTAACAAAGAACCTTTTCCTTTAAGCTACCAGAGGGGAAATAAGCATGTGTTTGCTGCCCTTAAGAGGCAAGGGGCCATGCCTTCTACATCAACCAAGCAACTTGATAAAGGTAAGGAAAAAGTCATTGATGAAGAAGAAGAAGACAAACATGAAACTGAGAAAGAGTTTCAACTTATTCACCTTGATAGTGATGATGAAAATGAGTAAAGGATCACTAACCTGCTGCTCAAGAGAAAAGATGCCCAGATTAAGGATCTGAAAAACAATCTACGTAGGGCTAAGAATGTAATCCACTATTTTGAGGTTGAAAACAAGTAGCTAGAGATAAAGAAGGCTATCTATGAGGTCAGAGCTATCATAGCTCAGAAAGGGGCTAGAAAATCCAAGGCTAAGCTAGATGAA
Organism: Pinus albicaulis; assembly: GCA_034641835.2. Classification (NCBI taxonomy): domain Eukaryota; kingdom Viridiplantae; phylum Streptophyta; class Pinopsida; order Pinales; family Pinaceae; genus Pinus; species Pinus albicaulis. The sequence goes on from CM076579.1 coordinate 959,251,055, forward strand.
GTCTTGGGCACTCATGATGACACTGAAGATGAGGAAGAACAATTTCCTAGGAGGAGGCCAAGCACAATTGGCATGAAGAAGACCTTAGCCAAGGAGAGAGAGCAAGAGGCAGCCTTGGCAGAGCAGCTCACTCCAAGTGTGCTACTTGCCATGGAAATAAACTATGATCAGGAACCTTGGCTAGAGAGGGAAAATTTGCACTTAGAAGGTCAGTTGGAGAAGACCAAGAGAGACCTTGACTTACAAAATAAGATGGCAAGGCATTATGCCTTGAGGAAAATGATTGCAAGGGCCAAGGTCAAAAGAGCCCTTGCAAAGATTCAAGACTTAAAAGAGGCAAAAGGTAAAAAAACCTTGAAATTGTTGCTAATTTATCCCTACAAGCGTCCGAGACATGATCAGCAAGACAATTTCAAGTTTTGGAACATTTTTGAGTTTTAGGAAATTTTGAATATTTTGAAGGGCCAAGCGCGCAGTGCCACTGGCATTGCACCATTTTTTGGAGCACCCATTAGAGGAAAACTTAACATTTTCAGGATCCTTAGGCCAAGTACATCACCCTCACAAATTTTCAGCTCATCTGGAGCAAAAATGGTCCTCCAAAAGTGCCAAAAACATGCAAAAAATCAACTTTCTACCCTATTTTCAGAGCTGGTGCTACGCCCTGAGGAGTCTTGGGAGAATTATTTTTTGAGTAGGTAAATGGAATCCAATCAGGAAACCAAGGGTAATTTTGGAAAATAGACAGGACAAAATTTCTAATGAGCTATCATGGAGCTCATTTGAACGCCGGGAAGGCCTTCAAATCTTAGCTACAAAATAGGCTATAATCCGAGAGTTGACGCTGCAACCTTGGCCTTGGCACTGTGCCCTTGCCAGAAAAACAACAAAAGACACTTGGAGTTAATGAAAAATATATTTTAAGGTTTTTTGAGGTAAATCACTCCAGAGTTAGCTGAGGAGTTATGTTATCATTTATTTTTTCATTTATTAAGTTAGGATATTTGTGCCTTGGGCCTTGCATGCTCTCATTGGACAAAAATGACATTTATGATGTAATTAATGACATTTTGGAAACCTGGCTAGGGTTTTGGTCCTCCTTTGAATGTTAAATATTGCATGGAGGCCTCATTGTAGTTTTTGTTTTATTGTTAAACTCAATATCATATACTTGGAGTTGAGGAGAAATTGGCTTTGGATTTTTGTGAATGCTTTGATTGGAATGTCAATGGAGCAAGCACATTTGTAGGATTCATGAGCATGGCTGATGGTGACATCTTTCTAAATTAGTGCTTATCTTCTTATGTTTTCATTTTTTTTCATCTTTCTCATGCAGTAGGACAGAAAGTTTAGGTTAAGAAATGTATTTAAGAGGAACCTTAGCTCTATCTGATTTCTATTGCTTGTATGTTTTCCTCTGCTAGGTTAGATTAGAGAATTCTTAGTTGTTTTCTAATTCCACTAACATTTTTTTATCTCAAGAACGATTTAATGGAGCAAATGACAAATTATTTTATGGTTAGCACTGTTCTTTGGTGTAACTTAAACATTGTTTTTGAGGTCTTTTCTTCAAAGTATTGCTAATTAGAGTTTGGCTAAAGAGGCTTATGATTTTCCCTGCCCTTTTGTCCATCTTGAATGGTTTTTTTGAAGGTATTTGTAGTTTTATTAATGAATTTAGGAGTTACCTTATCTTTTATCATTAATATATGTTATCTTAGAGGTTTTCTTTGCCTGAAGGTGAAATCACTAGAGAAATTAGAAGTTATTTCTCTCTAGGGTTTGCTAGATTGTTGTCTTAATGTTTACTTGCTAGGGTTTGGTCAAAGAAGCTTATGGTATGCCCTTTCTTTGGTTATTTCTTTATGCATAGTGTTGTTAAAGTATTTCCTTGTTATATTACATGTTAAAGGATTTTTAACTTCCCTTTTAACCTACTAATCTCACAATTTATTTTTCACTCCACTCACATAAGCCCTGAAGATCCATTTGGCTTTATTATACTTGCCCTCTAAAACACCCTTGACCTATTGTTGTACCTTTCAAGACCTTTTGTAGACTCCATGGCCCAATGGTCTAAACCTCTCCTACTCTATCTATTCTTCTTGAAAATCAACCCAACCAAACAAAACAAACAAACAAACCCTAATCATTATAACTAGCCTACAATCAAAACCCTAAAATGAATCAAGTTTACATATTTCATACAAATATAGAGAGATCCCTCTCTGAGTCCAGGAAGGCTAGGTCCTAGGACTCCAAAGATTGGTTTTATATTACCCTTGTACATTTGTTCTTGCCAATATAACAAATTGCGGGGACCTAACACGTTCTTCAGTTATAGAATTCAGCAATTTGGTACTCTGTAAGAGTCCACTATATGCTTTTCTTTTGTTCTATCGTTTTCTACAATGACCAAATTATTTTAAGAAAGAATTAGCTCTACTACCTCTACTTCCATGAGTATTATCAATAGTCACTGAGAATCTTTCATTATGTTTATGAGCTCATGACTCCATTTCCCAATGGTTTGAATTCCCTTAAGTTACACCACCTACATCTATGAAATTTTGTCCTAAAATTACAAACCTAACCTCTGTATGAATTTCCTGAGCATCAATATTTCTATGTTGAGTGAATTTTGAAAGAGAAAGCCCTCTTTGATTGTAAAAGGTCAGTTCTAGTATGAAGAAATTTAAAATGGTTACCCTGGAAATTTTTATAAAGCAGCTCAATAAAATTACCAAGTGATAACACAACCTAGGGGTTGTTTTTTATTCTTGATATCCTTGACAGAAGTATGATGATGATTTGGAGAGAATGTGACTGGGAGTCCCTACGTATGGAGATTACAGGGGACCATGCTGCTAACCAAACTTTGGCTGGGTGGGGGTTTCTGAAATTTGTTTAGAACCCGATTTTGAGGTTGTCGAATCGATTCCTGCGCTTTTTGATTCACTGCTAGGATTTGGACTGATAGATCTTCGTGGTTTGTGGGGCTCAGATTTCAATTTCATATCACTCATATATTTACCTTTTGACAGGGTTTTTTCCTGGTGGTGAGGCCTTGTCACATCCCCTGCCAGCTGGGCATGTGGATAGCCATATATGCTCAGAAATGGAGGGCCACCATGGGCCCGACCCGTATGAGGAGGGTTGCATCAAGGTGTCCTTTATTCTAGATCTCATTGAGTGAGCTGCACTAGTGATGATATTCAAGTTGTGGGCCTCGACATCCTCACACCAAGTTTTGGGGCCTCGAATCATTGTTCTATTGAGGTTATAGGCGAGCCACTTTTTTAACTGGGCTCAATTCTTATATAGGGGCATGATGTCCCAGTTGACACAAGTACGGTGTGGCGAGATTCAGATATTCTATTATGCTAGCATCCTCTATAGTATTTTGTATGAGAGGATTTGATGCTCCAACCCTTCTTATCAGTGCATCTAGGGCCTACTAGAGACCCGCGTATTCGACGATGGGCATTGGTGATGCCACAAGCTGGTGGTGATGTTGTGGGGAATTATTGGAATGCTAGTGTGGAAATTTGGTTCACTTCCAACCCTCAGTTGATTTTTTAGTTCCCGTATCATGGCATGGACTTGAGGGGGAATACAGATATGGGGGTTCCTCCGAGTGATGCTTGGGTACCAGCAGGTATGGGATTTGTGAGTTCTTCATTTGTGTATTTTTACATGTATAGATATGTTTTAGATATGATGATGTTGATACCATGTATTTTTAATTACAAATGTAGGAACCAACGGCCAGCCACGGGCCTATTTAGAAGGTCATGATTTGAGGCATATGGATGTTATAGGAGTGGTGCCTATACCACAATAGCCAAGGGATGTCAGACCACTTACTAGGCTTGAAAAGTTGGTGGAGCGGTGTCGGTAGGATATTGGCGGACTGTCAGGGGAGGGTATTAGTTATGGGGCTACTAGGGAGACTGAGCAATGACATTATCATTCCAAGGCATAGGAGGTGTGATCGGTAGCTTTTGACGAAGAGCTTAGGGAGTACCAGGATGCCTGTGGAAGAGCCAAGGCCCTAACGAGGGGGGTTCCTTAGGAGGGTTGGGTAGGACTTAGCAAGGTCATTGTGGGGATGAAGATGGCACATGATCACTCTCGCCGACCAGTTTTGTACCGCATAGCTATGGTGATGGCCATGACTGCTCCTATTTTGGCTCCTAGTGAAGATATTGGACCTTAGGAGAAGGAAACAGGCCCCTGTCCATAGATGTTGATGTTATGATGTATGTACTATGGAAATAACCCATTATGAGGATTATCCGCTGTGTTTTGAGGGCTTATTTTTCCTGGCCATGAACCACTGGATGTATAGTTATTTTTTGTACCGCTATATATTTTTTGATTTATATATACGAGATGATATTTTTTGGTAGTTATCATTATGTGTTTGGTGTACATGTTTATACATATGATGTATGTGATGTATGCTATATTTGTTTCTTATATATGTGGTGGATATAATGATTTAGGGTTCATTCTTGATGGTATACATGTGATGCATTCCATTCTAGGATTTAATTATCTATGCGATCAACTATGTGATTTTGATCTCTTGGTATATTTCTATATGTGATGTGATAAAAAATTCGAGCTAACCTTTGTGCATGTAGATATTTCCGAAAGAGGCAGGATCACGAGCCTAAAAGGTTTCATTAAAATGTGATAGAAAGAACCCATTATGAGGATTATCCCCTATGTTTTTAGGGCTTATTTTTCCTGGTCGTGAACCACTGGATGTATAGCTGTTTTTTGTACCGCTATATATTTTTTTATTTATATATACGAGATGATATTTTTTGGTGGCTCTCATTATGTGTTTGGTGTAGATTTTTATACATATGATGTATGTGATGTATGTTATATATATTTTTTTATATAGGTGATGGATATAATGATTTATGGTTCATGCTTGATGGTATACATGTGATGCATTCCATTCTAGGATTTAATTAGCTATGCGATCAAATATGTGATTTTGATCTCTTGGTATATTTCTATATGTGATGTGATCAAAAATTCGAGCTAACCTTAGTGCATGTAGATATTTCTGAAAGAGGCATGGATCACAAGCCTAAAAGGTTTTATTCAAATGTGATACAACAAAATGGGAATCAAGGAAGATGTGTAGGTGACGTATACATAAAAGGGAGGCAACGACCAAGAGGCCTATGATGACATTGTATTCATATTTATTATTGGTGTCTAACCTAAGACATAGTCCATTAGTGAGATAGGGTGTCTGGTTAGCAGATTATATGGCCCAGGATGTAGCAGTGAGGTTATGCGACCATCAAGAGGCACGATCAACAAATACGTAATGACAGATTGGTGAAAAATCCATCTGCGAAACATGATGAGAGAGAATTTTTAGGGTGAATCCATAATGAGGTGGTCATCATAAAAATAAGTTATGGTACATACATATACATTCTAGTGCACTTTCGAAATTTCTTATGTGTGAATTTTTTTGAGGTAGAGTCCATTGATGAGATTTTTTATGAAATTCCCATTAGGCTATTATACAATGTATGCCCCTTTTACGAGGTAATGTTTGAAAATGTATGGACGCTTCCATAATGCCTCAAACTTCATAGGTCCTAAATATTCTTGGGTGAAATCGTAGTAGAGGACTAACTCTCTTTTAATAAATGATTGAGGGTTGATGTTGCAATCAAATGAGGCTTTTGCCCTCTTTTTGTGTGCTTCATGATGCTGGAGAGACTCTTATCAACTTTCATCGAGTAGCTCTAGCTACATCAAGCTTTGTTTTAAAGGTTTTGTGTCAATGAGAAGTTCGATAGCCGAATGTAGGGTGGGTATTCTGCATTCAATGGGAAGCACATCTTCCACCCGATAGACTAATTGCAAGGGTGTGATCCCTATTGATGCTTTTACCGTTGTGAGGTATGCCCATAGGGCTGAGAACACCATGTGGTTCCAATTGGTTTTGTGATTCTTCACCATACACTGCAACATTGTTTTGAGGAATTTGTTGACAAATTCTACCTGACCATTGGATTGAGGGTAGTATGTGGATGAAAACGCGTGAGAAAAACCAACGCATTGAGTTAATTTCTAGAATATTTCATTTTCAAAATGTTTCCTGTGATTGGATACCAATTCGTTGGGAACAACAATTTGTGTGATGACATGGTTGGAGAAAAAATGTGTGGTGGTTTATGTGGTGTTATTAAATGTGAGCATAGATTCTTCACATTTGATGAAATAATTGATGTCCACCATGTTAGTGTCAATATGTCATTGATCAAACATACTCTTTCAGTTAATTTTCTAGTAGTCATAAGTAAAAAAATTGGTCTTTTAAACAAGTTTTCAAAATAAATTTTGGCCGCTGAAGGAGTGTAGGTAAAAAATTTTGCTCCATTCATCTCATCCATGGCCATAATCACTTTAAAGTTCATCCCATTCATTCTCATTTAGAAGTCTTAGGTCATTCACTCCAACTCATCTAGGTCTATTTTCTAGGTGTCATTTTTTTGCCTTTGAAATGTCCAATTTTTCATCAAACAAGGAAAAAAATCCTTCATTTTCACCATATAAGTCTTCTAAGGGGAGCTAGCATACTTAGGTGAAGTAAGTAAGGAAAGTTGTCTTATTTTAAAATTTGTTTCAATGTAAAAAATTTCAAAAGGAAAAACTGTCTTATTGTTTTCACTACAAGATAAAAAATTCATTTCAAATCTTATAAAGGAAAAAAGAGGCTCATACAAACTAATTATTCTCTTTTTATGTGAGGTGGATCTCCTCTCTTGCCTCCACTAGAATCCATAGTGGTAAAGGGTTCAAAACAAAGGCAAGAAACTACTCCAAAACACAGTTTCTATGATTTTGTTGGGCTTTGTTATGATTTTGGAGCATTGTGTTATGCTTTTGCTACCCTTATTACGCTTCTGTAGCATCGTGTTATGCTTCTACTAGCTTGGAATTCAGATCTAAAAACCCTATACCTATCCTTCTCACTGACATTACTATCCATCACTTTACACATTAAAAAAAACACCTATTTATTGAGCTTACATACCTAGCCTAAGATCAATAGATATTCAGCCAATCCATTGACTGTAAAGTGAACCCGAGAGAGCCCTCTATGGTCCTGGTAGGGCTAGCTACCTGACCTAAATACTAGTCTGTGGTTACCTTCCTTAAATCTCACTTTCAGCCTTGGGAAGTTGGGGGGATTGATAACACACCACAATGTATTTGTGGTTACCAAATGATGGGGGGTTGCAGGTCATGAAGTATATGCCCCATTTGCAGATGGGGCCAGTGAAAATGACTGGGTATCTGGGAGCTGGAGGGGCTTGTGCCTTATGAGAATATTGTTGGCATCACTCACACCTTTTGAATGCTTGGATGTAGTCGTGAAAAAGTGTGGGCCATAAGTAACTAGAACAAAAGACTATTTGAGTGGTGGCCATCCCTAAGAGGTGACCATCGCAATCACCACTGTGATATTCATTCAAGACTTGCTCGGCTTTATCGTGAGTGAGGAACCTACGAAGGATGGTGTCGATGCCTCGTTGATAAAGTAAATCTCCTAGACGGAGGTAACATGGGACCTAATAGTGTATGTGCCTTCGATCTTGAAAAGTGAGTTGAGGGAAATTTTGAGGTTGTAAAAAGAGGAAGATATCTCCATACTAAGGGTCATCCATTGATACTAAGAAAATATGCTCATCTGGTAGTGCATCATTAATGAGAGATTCTTAGGTCTATGTTGGGAGATTAGGTATGAATTCGACGAGGATGAGAACCTTTTTTATTTTATGGGAGTTAAACTATAGATCGAATTCTTGTAGTATAACTACCCATCAAGCATATTTGTGAATAATCATTTGAAGAGTGAGAAAATATCGCATAGCGTTGATAGCTACTACGATGGTGGTGGTTCAAGGGATGATGTAATGCCACAGCTTTTATACTGAATGTACTAGGGCTAAGGCAGTTTTTTCTTCTGGCTCATAATTCAATGCGGGCCTGGATAGGTTCTTGTTGACGTAATATATTACATGCTCCTAGTTTTATAGTCTGTCTTGGACTAAAACCCCATCAATGGCTATATATGATGCAGATAGATATAAGGTGTAGTCTCTATTGTGGTCAAGTGGGCTAATCAAAGGAGTTTAAGATAACACATATTTTAAATATTCAAATGATTTTTGATCATGTTCATCCCATTATAAAGGAATATTCCGACAAAGGAGGTGCTAGAAGACATGTGCACAAGTAATGTATTTGGGGAAAAAGAATCCTAATAAATTGGCCTTACCCTATAGGCTTTGTAACTTCCTTAATGTTTTTGGAGGTGGTACTTCTTTAATGGATTTGACTTTAATAGGGTTGAATCTAATACCTTTCTGAGAGACTATGAATCCTAGTAGTCTTTCGGTGTTGACACTGAAAACAAAATTGAGTGGGCTGAAGCATATGTTACATTATCGACATCTCTCAAAAGCCAAGCGAATATCCTCCAAATGGTTAGCACGCTTCTTGGATCGTACCATGAGGTCATCCAAATAGGTGAGGAAAAGATGGGCTAGGTCATGAAAGATGTAGTTCATGTCTCGTTGGAAGGTGGTGCCAACATTTTTAAGACCAAATGACATAACTTGGTATGTAGATGTACCCAAAGGGTGGTGAATATGGTTTTGTACTGTCGGAGCGGGGTCCCCTAGGTACACTTTTTGGTATACTTTTGTCTAAGTTTTGTATATGCACACTGCGCGGATAGGTCAAGGGGCTTTGGGGTAGGTCAAACTACCTATTTTGATGTAAAATGGTTTTAAGGGTAAAATATGGGCCTAAAACCATGGTTTCAGACCATAGTATCGACACGCTAGATTTGATATAAATAGATAGATAGAGTCTTAGAAAAAGGTAACTTGATGTGATGTTTTGATCTAATTTTATGCATATGTAATACATTTGTAAGGGTTTTCATCTGCGTTGGGTAGCAAGGCTTATGTTGGCTGTGTGCGTGGAGACCTAGTCCTGGCTCTGTGCGGACTCCGCTAGTTGTGTGCGCAGAAGGGTAAAGTGCAAGGGAAAGTCTGATGTACTGAATTGATTTCAATTAATACAAGGACTGGTTTTTGCATAAAGCATCGTGTTGTCTCTCTATGTTATCTATTTACTGTTCTATCTTAAGTTCTCTTTACTTCTGTTATGCTTATTTGTATATGTGAAAATACATTTGTTATTTATGCGTGAAGTTATATTGATGGTTGAATATGTGGGTGGATCTGGATCTGGTTCTATTATGATATATCTGCGATAAAGTGATCGGTGATTCTCATAATTATTTTGTATTTGCGCATATATGTTAAGATCTATATAAATTTTGTAATCCATATGTTTAGGGACACTACATTATTTTCTTCCTTAGGGTGCTAAAACCTAGTTCCAACACACCCCCATACTGTTTTGGGTGAGACTTTTGTCTACGCAAGTAGGTCATTGCCGAAAGGGCCAGTAGTTGGAGGGTTTTTTGGTTGTGCGATAAACTATGAACCTGGGTCAGGACCCCTCAAGCCAAAAAATGGTTCTGTTGCCGGGACCAGGATAATTTTGAGAGAGATTTGATGTTGGGGCACCCTTCGTGGAATGAATTGAAATATTTGTTAAAAAATTATATATATTACAGAGCAATGCAACACATAAAATATGCAGAAAACACAAGCACACAAAAGAAATAAAACCAAAGAGACACAGATATATGTGTTTCACCCAATTTGTGCTACGTCCACCCTACATAGTCAGACCTTACTTTCTATTATCCGGCAAAATGAAGAGACACAACCTACAACAGATCTGCTGTAATATCCTCTTTTCTCTCTCATAGTCTCCCTATCTATTTCTCGCCTTGAGAATACACGTACAATCCACAGCCACAATATAATACCCTCATACAACCGAGGGGTTGCCTTATAGGGAAAAAAACCATAAACTATACATAACTTCTACCATCAAATCATCTGCCTAATGAAGCCCAGATTGACTAGAAATTACTATAATTTTACAAGGCAATTTTACATATGTTTTTAGCTTCGGGGGTGCAGCTGCCCCCCCTGGACCTCCCAGGCAGTGTTTAATTATGGGCGGTGTTACCGCCCCCATTAAGGTATATGGGTCCAATGCTGTGATACAAAATAAACAAGATAATCAGGCTCCACACCCAACAATCTCCCACTTGGAGACAGATTGTAGCAACTCCACTGCTACTTCGTTTGCTGGACAATGACTCCTCTTTGGACCTAGCTATTTCTCATCTTCATCATCATCCTTGAAGACCAATTGAAACTGAGCATGTTCTTAGTTTATCCCTGGTTACAACTTTTTTTAGCATATCTGCAAGATTCTGGCTAGTGTGTATCTTTTCCAGCTTCAATTGTCCATCTTCCATTACTGACCATATGAAATGGTACTTGAGCTATATGTGTTTAGTCCTTGAATGAAATTCTGAGTTATTTTCAAGATGAATGGCACTTTGGCTATCACTGTATAATGTGCCCATATCATGCTTCTTACCCAATTCATCCATAAACCTTTGTAACCAAATCATTTCTTTACTAACCTCAGAAGCAGCAACATACTCTGCTTTTTTTGTTGAAAGTGAAACAACACTTTAGATTTTTGAAACCCAACTGACAGCTGTTCCACCTAAAGTAAATACATATCCTATAGTTCTCATTCTGTTATATCTGTCACCTTCCATATCTGCATCAACATATCCTTGTAGAGAAATGTTTGAACCACTAAAGCATAATGATTGATTTGTGGTACCTCTCAAATATCTGAGAATCCATTTTATTGCCATCCAATGTTCTTTTCCTGGATTGTTCATGTACCTGCTTACAACTCCCACTGCATGTGCAATATCGGGCCTTGTGCAGACCATTTCATACATTAAGCTTCTAACTGCTGATGCATATGGAACCTTAGACATATAGTCCATTTATTCTTGGGTCTTGGGGCACATATCTTTACTAAGTTTGAAATGGCTAGCAAAAGGTGTACTAACTGGTTTTTCATTCTGCATATTAAATCTTTTCAACACCTTTTGTATGTACTCATTCTGAGACAATGTTAATTTGCGATTTTTCCTGTCCCTAGTTATTCTCATACCAAGGATTTGTTTTGCAGCTCCCAAATTCTTCATTGCAAATGAATTTTCCAATTTTCTTTTGAGCACATTTATTTCCTGCATGTTAGACCCTGCAACAAGCATGTCATCTACATACAATAACAATATAATATAGCTGCCATCATTTTTCCTTTTCAGATAAACACAATGATTAGAGTGACATCTAGTATAGCCTTGTTCAGACATAAACTTGTCAAATTTTAGATACCACTGCCTTGGAGCCTGTTTTAAGCCATACAAGCTCTTCTTTAGCCTGCACACTAATTTTTCCTTCCCTTTGACCTCATATCCTTCTGGTTGTTGCATATAGATCTCTTCCTCCAAATATCCATGGAGAAATGTTGTCTTTACATCTAACTGTTCAAGATGTAAATCTTCCGCTACTACAAGACTTAAAATAGTTCTGATTGAAGTCATCTTAACAACAGGAGAAAATATTTCATCAAAATCAATACCTTTCTTCTGTGCAAACCCCTTCACCACAAGTCTAGCTTTGTACCTATGTTTTCCTCCATCTTCTTCCTTCAGCCTGTAAACCCATTTATTTTGCAATGTAGTTTTACCTACAGAAAACTTGACTAAGTCCCAAGTCTGGTTATGCATTAAGGAGTCCATCATTTCTTCCATGGCTAGCTCCTACTTCTTCCTACTTTCAACCTGCATTGCTTCTTCATAATATTCAGGTTCACCAGAATCAGTCAACAATAAATAATATAATGAAGGAGAGTATCGTTCAGGGGGTCTACTTATCCTGGTAGATCTTCTAACACCACTTTCAGGTGTTTGAGGTGCCTGTTGCTATTGTGGTGGTTGTTGTTGTTGTGGCTCTTGATTATTATTATTTTCAGACACCTTTACCTTTTCTGTGATCTCATCAAGAACTGTGTATTCTTTGTTTTCTTTTTATTGTTTCTTTTCCTGCAACTAATTCTTATACAATACCTTTTCATTGAATATTACATCTCTGCTCCTAATGATTTTGTGATTTTCATAATCATATAAGCGATAACCAAAATCATTAACACCATATCCAATAAAGGTACATTTCTTTGATTTTGCCTCAAGCTTTGTTCTATTTTCTTTATTAATGTGGACAAAAGCCTCACAACCAAAAGGATTTAAAAAGGATTAGTTTACCTTTTTACCTGTCCATGCTTCCTCTGGAATACCACCATCCAAGGAACTTGAAGGCCCTCTGTTTATTAGATAAACAACAGTATCTACAGCATCTGCCCAAAATTGTAAAGGCAATCTTGCATGCAATCTCATGCACCTTGCACGCTCCATGATTGTTTTGTTCATCCTTTCTGACACACCATTTTCTTGTGGTGTTCTTGGAATTGTCTTCTCTATGCAAATTCCATGCTCTGAGTAGTACCTATCAAACTCTTTGCTGCAATATTCACTTCCATTGTCTGATCTAAGACACTTCAACTTCTTTGTTGTCTCAATCTCAACCAAAGCTTTCCATTTCTTGAAAGTATCAAATACATCAAATTTATTTTGAATACAATAAATCCAAGTTTTTCTAGTTTCATAATCAATAAAAGTAACATAATAGCAAGAGCCACCGAGAGATGATACTTGAGAAGGTCCCCATACATCTATATGCACAAGCTCTAATTTTTCTCTCTTCTTTTCTTTCCCAACTTTGAGAAATCTGCTCTCTTCTATTTTCCATAAATGAAATTCTCACAGAAATCCAAATCAACATTCTTCAAACCTAGAAAAAAATTTCTTGAGTGAAGAATCTTCATCCCCTTCTCCTCATGTGTCCAAGCCTATGATGCCATAGTGTTGCATCTGCTCCATTGGATGTTAAAGAATTAACAGAGTTAGAAATACCATTTCATAAATACAATGTACTAACCTTTTCACCTTTTGCTATTACCAGGGCTCCTTTGGTGACCTTCCAAGTTTTATCTGTGAAAGTTTTCACACAACCTTCACTACCTAACTGCCCTATTGAAATCAGATTTTTCTTCAGATCTGGAATTTTTCTTACCTCCTTTAATAGCCATTTGTTTCCATTCTATTTTTTTACAAGAACCTTACCCATTCCAACAATTTTACAGGGTTTATTGTAATGTTCCAAATGGGAAGGGTTAAGCATATTAGGGAATATATTAAGATATTACACTATGGGTTCAAAAAAAAATGGGATCACACCAATAGATCTAAACCAAAGATAGACTGGTAGGGAATTTACTGGTTATATCACCTCTAAAGAGAGGGTAAAAACCAGAGGCTTCCTGACTCGTTCCAGACTCTGTCTATAAAAGATTGGTGAAAAAAAGAAAGTGTGGGAATGACACACTCCTCTTAGAGTTTTCTACCCTTGGGAACATTAGATCTATAGATCTAAATAATGGATCCAAAAGAGAAGAAAAACCCAAACAAGTAATAAGCAGGAAATTCCATTCTCAGGAAAATCTACAATAGGCTCAAGTGAAACGTTGTATAAGAAAACCAGTGTAAAAATAACATAGAACGGGGCTGGGTTCCCTTATTTTAGGCTGTTTGGGACCTCCATGCATAGTTTTAGCAAAAAAAAATTGGTTTAGAGGGTTTAAACAAATCTCCCACAATCATCACTAGATGAAAATCAGCTAAAGGAGAGGGTTGAGTTAATAAAGAAACCCTCCTTCAGGAATTGCACATTTTCTACTGGGAGTCACTGGAAATCAGCCATTAAACTCATATTATAGTATGGCAGCAATAAATCAGATCCATAATGAATTTCCTTTGTATAAGCATTGAATTTACATGAAGAAAGAGCAAGAATTCTTCAAAAATTTAGTAACACATGTAAAAGCTGCAGAAATGATTGAACAACATTTTATTTGAGGAGCTTCAGCTAATGTAGGTTAAAAATAAGATATAAAACTGATATATGGCTGAAAAATCAGATCCATACCATATCTGGAAACTACACAACCTTCTTTATGAGATCCCCTTGGGGTTTTAACCGAATAATGCATAATAAAGTGTAGATCTAGCTTTTAATACACTGAACTGTAGAAAACTTCAGATATTTATGAAGTTGATTTTCATTACATTATATATCAAATCTGAATATGAATAGATCAGAAAACTACTTTACAAATCTTCAAAGTGAGAGGCAAGCCTCAATCACCAGAAAGTAAATACAATGAGAAATATAAACAACAGTGAAACATGTACATGGAAATAACGTAGTTCCCTAAAGAGACAACGTTGTAGCTTGAACATGATCTTACAGTAGATAAACATTATAGATCTAAAACTAGAAGATGATGGAGACCCTCTTCCGGGTGGTCACAAGACACCCTCCCTGAGAGGAGACTCCACAAACTGCTAGATCTTTGCAGATTTAGTTTCCCCCACTTGCTGCACTCACAGTAGCTACAAAACCCTCAACATGACCAGCATTGCTATAGAGATGGAGCTTGGCCATAATGCCGGATAGTGGAGAGATGCATCAAAATCTCCTCCAAAGAGCTACTCCATGGAAGGAGAGAGGGTTCCTAAATAGGAACCCTCTTCCGTTTGGCTAAATAGATAAGAGAAATTGAGTTGCTGCAGAAACCTCTAAAATTATGAATATCATCAACAACCTTTTCTTGTTGTCTCTCCTTCCTTTTATAACATGAGGGCTTGCCAAAACCATAAACCACCTTCTTCAACTTATCCCTTTTCACACAAGAGATCCTCTTATAGGAGTACGTTGTGCTTGATAGATAAGCTTCCCTCTAATCTGCACTGTAGGTGGGGCCAATATTGACCCATTCAAATGAATTTCCCCTTTTCACACTTAGGGTTGTTTAATATAATAACCTAGATTTATCCCCTTTCACATTGAGCATGTATTTATTCTCAACTTAGAAGTTTAATAAACCTCCTTCCCATACTTTTATTCATGAATAAAGAAAACTGAAAATAAAATGCAACGTTCCCATGAGCTGCAAAATTTGGGAATATTACAGTCTCCCCCAGCAAAATGTTGCTTGCCCTCAAGCAACTCTTATTGTAGATACAAGCCATCTATTCCTTCCAAATGGCATTCACATAAGGAAGGCTTCCTCCATTTTCTGCAATAGGTTATGTATGTTTGGTTCCAAAATTGTCTTCTACCCATGCATGAGATGACTTCCGACTGTGAGGTCAGATGTCCTCTTCTTACCATGAAGTACAAGATGACAAATACATGATATCCAACACCATCACAAACACATCTGAGACATAAAGTAAGGTAGCTCCTGCCATAAAGGAAAAGCTTCGTCATGCATAACATTCCTCCATCCCATGTTTGTGAACTTGAATAAGCATTGCTATGCCTCCATTCTTAGCCCTGTTGGCCTTGTTGGATCCAAACTCCATCATTTCAGTGTTATGCAAAGAAGAGGGGAAGGAGTAATATGGGTAAAAAAAAGATGTCAAACCATATTCTCCCAAAATCAACCACCATAGCAAGGCCCTTTGCTGCCATCCCCCATCTCCTCCATGTAAGATGGACAAGCCATGCTTCCCAAAAGATGATGTGCATGCCTTTCTTTGCTGCAATTTATCTTTGATACATAAGGCATGAATCAAAAAATTATGAGCCATGGGGTGGTCAACATACTCATTCAAAGCACCAAAGCAAAAAGTGATATTGCTGCCCTCTTTCCTCCTCATGTGCATCATGAAACCAAACCATGCTAATGGGCATATGATATGTCACATCAGCCCAATACAAAGTATCATCATCAATGCACATCTTGAGATAATCATGCCAAATTTTTCACCATGCAAAACACATAGACATGGGAGATGTCATGTGGTGGCCATACCTTCTTGAGTGAAAAAAAATTGTACATGACTTCTCTTGCTGCAACATAACATTGAAATCCAAGGCATGATTCAAAGAATAATGAGCTATTCGGTAGCAAACATACTCACCCAAAATTAGCCATAGAAACAAGGACTTTGCAGCCTTCTTGCCTCATCAACATGTGGATCTTGGAGCCACAACACAATGATGAACATGTAAAATGCCTCATCAACATAGTACAAGAAATATCCTCATACCACATCATGTGGGAGTCATCCCTCCTCCCAAGCCAAATTTCATGCATGAAATATACCTCCAACAGAAATGCATGTGGACATATGAGACATACTTCAAGCATAGGTGAATACATGGACATAAGATTTAACTTGTGATGTCCAACTCTCCTTCTAACAACCACATCATCCATGCTTCCTCTTCATATAATATACTAATGATGTACCAAGCATGAGATAAGAGAATGAGAATCTTTGGGTAGAGATCACGCTTACCCCAAAGTAACCAGCGTTGCCATGCCTCCTTATACATTTCATAGCTGCTCTTCAAGGCATAGATCAGAAAAATAGGTACCTTTGGAGAGTGATAGGAGTCTCCCAAGGGAAACCAACATAACCAAGCTTGTTGGTCCATATATGTTTGCAATTGATCATCTGACCCCTTGCTCACCATCCTCATCCACTCACTCAAATATGGAAGTTGAGTGATGTGCTGCATAATCATGGCATTCTCCATTTCTAGAATACCATCTCCTTTAACCCACTAAAGAACTTTGCATCTCATGGAATACTGAAATGCATATCTGTTGTGATCTCTTAGTGAGACCTTCTTCTCATGTATGGTCTTCCAAAACTAGTGAAGCTTTGAATCTGCATAACCTCCAACATGCTCCAAGAATGATGAAGCCTCTTTGTCACAACCACTAAGGGACAACACTGTGATATACGTTTGCTTCAAATCAGCACCTTGATCTAACCCTTGGCTATGCATGGATCTTGAAATAATATGTGCTGAAATATTACGCATACCTTGCATCAATTGATATGTAGGAACCTCTTGACAGAACACAAGAGTTCCTCCATCTGGATCAATGATGTCTCCATCTGCTGGCAAGAATGATGAACTCCTTCCTTCAAGTATACCAGCGCTGGTATATTCCTCCCCTTCATTGCTATACCTCTTACCTTCTTCAAAGAGAGTGGGCATATTGAATCTATGAGGATATTTAGGATTCTCCGGTATTTTACTTTGCTGATAGGAAGTGCTAGGGCTTCCTTCTTCTTCTTGAAATCTCATGCAGCTCTCTCTGCAACTTGCTTCTTCTAGAAACCCTCTAAGAGTCTCAGTGCTTCTTCTATTTCTCTTCTAATTTACCTCTTGTGAGAATCCCTTCTTAGATCTGAAAAGTGATGAGAATAATCTCATCTACTCCATCAATTTGATTTCTACCTTTTCTCTTTAATCCACTGATAGCTTGATCTCATAGGCTGTGCCAGAGATCATGCTTTGATACCACTGTAATGTTCCAAATGGGAAGGGTTAAGAAAAGTAGGGAATATGTTAAGACACTATGGTTTCAAAACAAGATGGGATCACACCAATAGATCTAAACCAAATATAGACTGGTAGGGCATTTACTGGTTATATCACCTGTAAAGAGAGGGTGAAAACCATAGGCTTCCTGGCCCGTTCTAGAATCTGTCTATAGAATATTGGTGAAACACAGCAAGTGTGGGAATGAAAAAATCCTCTTATATTTTTCTACCCTTGGGAACCTTAGATCTACATATCTAAAGAATGGATCCAAAAGAGAAGAAAAACCCAAACAAGTAAGAAGCGGGAAATTCCATTCTGAGGAAAATATGAAATAGGCTCAAGGGAAACAATGTATAAGCAAACTAGTGTAAAAATAACGCAGAAAAGGGATAGTTTCCCTTATTTTAGGTTGTGTGGGACCTCCATGCAGAGTTTTAGCAAAAAAAAATGGGTTTAGAGGGCTTAAACAAATCTCCCACAATAATCACTAGCTGAAAATCAACTAAAGGAGAGGGTTGAGTTAATAAAGAAACCCTCCTTCAGGAATTGTGCAGTTTCTGCTGGGAGTCACTGGAAATCATCCATTAAACTCATATTACACTATGGAAGCAATAAATCAGATCCATAATGAATTTACTTTGTACAAGCATTGAATTTACATGAAGCAAGAGCAAGAATTCTTCAAAAATTAAGCAATAATACATGTAAAAGTTGCAAAAATGATTGAACACCATTTTATTTGAGGAGCGTTAGATACTGTAGGTTAAAAATCAGATCTAAAACTGATCTATGGCTGAAACATCAGATCCATACCAGATCTGGAAACTACACAACCTTATTTATCAGATCCCCTTGGGGTTTTAACAGAATAATGCATAATAAAGTGTAGATCTAGCTTTTAATACACTGAACTGCAGAAAAATTTAGAGATTTCTGAAGATGATTTTCATTACATTATATATCAGATCTGAATATGAATATATCAGTAAAATACTTTACAAATCTTCAAATTGAGAGGCAAGCCTCAATCACCAGAAAGCAAATACAATGAGAAATCTAAACAGCAGTGAAACATGTACATGGAAATAACACAATTCCCTAAGGAGAAAACACTGTAGCTTGAACATGATATTACAGCAGATAAAAATTACAGATCTGAAACTAGAAGATGATGGATACCCTCTTTTGAGTGGTCACAAGAAACCCTCCCTAAGAGGAGACTCCACAAACTGCTAGATCTTTGCAGATCTAGTTTCCCCCACTTGCTGCACTCACAGCAGCTACAAAACCCTCAATAGGACCAGCTCTGCTATAGAGATGGAGTTTGGCCATAATGCTAGATAGTGGAGAGATCCATAAAAATCTCCTCCAAAGAGCTACTCCATGGAGGGGGAGAGGGTTCCTAAACAAGAAACCCTCTTCCCTTTGGCTAAACAACCAAGATAAATTGAGTTGTTGCAACAACCTCTAAAATTATGAATAGCATCAACAACCTTTTCTTGCTGCCTCTCCTTACTTTTATAACATGACGGCTTGCCAAAACCCTAAACCACCTTCTTCAACTTATCCCTTTTCACACATGATATCCTCTTCTATGAGTACGTTGTGCTTGATGGATAAGCTTTCCTATAATCTACGCTGTAGGTGGGGCCAAGATTGACCCATTCAAATGAATTTCCACTTTTCACACTTAGGGGTGTTTAATATAATAGCCCAGATTTATCCCCTTTCACATTGGGCATGTATTTATTCTCAACTTAGGAGTTTAATAAACCTCATTCCCATACTTTTATTCATGAATAAATCAAATTGAAAATTAAATGCAACATTCCCATGAGTTGCAAAATTTTGGAATATTACATTTATCATCACCCAAACAGACTTGTCCAAAATCTCTTTGAACATAGTCATGAAGATATTTCTCATCAGGTGTGGCATGGAATGAAGCCCCTGAATCTACTACCCAGGAATCAGTAACATTTTCGAAAGAAAGAATCAAGGCATCTTGTAACACATCACCTATCACATTTGCTTCATGATTATTTTCTTGCTATGCATCTCCTTCTTTTCCCTTCCGAGATCTACAATATTTCTTCAGGTGTCCTTTCTTTCCGCATTTCCAGCACACTATCCCCGATCTAGACTTGGATCTTCCTTTCCTTGATTTACGACGATATCCTAAGCTCTTTCCTCTTTGCATTTTTCTTCCCCTAGACTCTGCACTCAAATCATTACTCGATGTCTCACCTGAGATTTTCTATCGCATTTCCTCACTAAGGATAGCACTGATAACGTCATCAAACTTTAAAGTACTAGATCCACTGACAAAGTTACTAATGGCCATAACTAAACCATTCCAGCTTTCTGGCAATGGGCACAGAAATAAAAGAGCCCTAAATTCATCATCAAATTTTACCCCTACAGAAATTAATTGACTAGGAACTGTATTAAAATCATTTAAATAGTCTGCAACAGATCCACCTTCCAACATCTTCATATTAAATAAACGTTTCATAAGAAATACCTTGTTTGAGCCTGAGGGTTTTTCATATAATTTCGCCAATACCTTAATCAAACCATCTGTTGTTTTTTCCTTCGAAATATTGAAGGCTACCGATGCCATGAGGCACAACCGTACTGTTCCAAGTGTCTTTCTATCCATAATCTCCCATTCTGTGTTTTTCATAACCATCCGATTCTTTTTTTTTTTCCGCTCAATGGTAGGTACAGATATTTTCGATACAGATAGTCTTCCATCTACATATTCCACAGCGGAAAGTTTTGGCTGTTAAAATTCTCGACCCTAAATTTACCATCTTCTGCCATTGCTCCCAATCAAACCAAGAACCCTTCTTTCCTGTGAGTTTATCAGCCAAATAGACGTTTGGCTTTGATACCAGTTATTATAAAATTATATATATTACAGAGCAATGCAACACATAAAATATATGGAAAACACAAGCAGAGAAAACACATAAAACCAGAGAGACATAGATATACGTGGTTCACCCAGTTTGGGCTACGTCCACCCCGAAAAACTAGTCCTTCCTTTCTATTATCTAGCAAAATGAAGAGACACAACCTACAACAGATCCATTGTAATATCCTATGTTCTCTCTCATATTCTCCCCATCTGTTTCTCGCTCTGAGAATACACGTACAATCCACAGCTGCAAAACAATACCCTCATACAAGTGAGGGGTTCCCTTCTAGGGGAAAAAAACCCTAAAATAAACATAACTTCTACCTTTAGATCATTTGCTTAATGAATGGCCCAGATTGACTTGAAATTACTATACTTTTACAAGGAAAATTTACATCTATTTTTAGCTTTGGGGGCGCTGCCCCCGAAACCCCCCCGCCAAGGGGGGGCTCCATAAATTCGCAGTCGCCCCCCCTGGACCCCCCAAGCAGTGTTTAATTACGAGCGGCATTGCCGCCCCCATTAAGGTACATGGGTCCAACACTGTGATACAAAATAAAAAAGATAATCAGGCTCCACACCCAACAATATTGGCCGAATAGAAACATCCTTGAATTCACACTCAAAGAGAATCGAAGTACTAAGATATCTGATGAAAAGTGGGTACAAATACACATCTATATAGAAGTTCACAAAATATTCTTTTGCTCCTTTTCAACTGAATTGCAGGGGTGGTCATCACGATTGACTGAATTCAATACCTGCATGAAGGATGACACAGTCACTGAGTGGTCCCCTGAATTGATTCAAAAATTATAAAAGTTAGACAATAAGATCACCGACACATTAGATCACTGTATCGATCACCTCTTGGGAGGATTTTTGATAGAATTCTCCATTGACCAATTTGTGTCATATTCTGAAGCAAAGAGAAGATTTTTCAAAGGAATTGGAGGTAAGTTCTGCCGCTCTTTGAAGTTCTTGTTGAAGATGCTATTATGTGAACAGGGCTCTCTGTGTCAACATATTGCTTGAATGCTACGAATAGGCCCGACTACACATAGTGGAAAAATTTACTGTGAAGATCCAAAAAAAATTATTTATAGCCCTTTGAAGCATAGATCTGATAGTGAAGGTGAACCAAAAATTAGTATCTCTAGTGACTCTAAAGAAGAATTTTCATTAAGCTAGAATGATCAGATAACCTTGATCCTTTTTCCAACCTATCCACTCCACTTCTACACTCATCTAACAAAGAACCCACTCCACTTATACACTCATCTCACAAAGAACCACTCCACCGCGCAGTCCATCTCCACCACCACCTCCACCTCCCCCAGGCGTAGATATGGTAGCATCGATGAAGCTACCTAATTTCAGAGGTATTGGAAATGAAGATACTAAGCACTTTTGGTTTTTGACTGATGTTGTATGGTAGGCTCAATAGGTTAATAATGGTGCTATTAAGGAAGAATAGTTGGCCACTGCTTTCCAAGATTGCGCATTAGATTGGTATATAAATTATGTTCAAGAAAACACTAATGCCACCTTGGAACAAATAAAAGATGCCCTAAAAGAAAAATTCAAGAAGCCTAAGTCATATGCGTAGTTGGTTATAGAAAATAAAGAGATTCATCAGGAGGTTAATGAATCTGTGTGGGAGGCAGATCAGAGGCTGAAGTGCACTATCAGAGATGGTGGATTTGTCACGATGATACTCAACATAAGGAATGGATTATTTCTATGCCGCTCCTGCATATGTTCCAACCCTTGGGTCAACCAAAAATTGCCACACAGGCTGACACTATGGATATTTCCACGAAACTAGAAGCTACCCCAACACCTGTTGTGCTTGAAAACCAAAAAATTCAGAATCAGTTGGAAGCCATGCATTTAGAGATTCAAAGCCTACGCAAAGACAAGGGCAAGGAAGTATGGGCAAAGGTCTAGTTCATAAAATTTAAAGTTGTTGGGAACCATAAGGATAGATGTCTTGTCTTCAATAATTATCTGAACGCTGGATTTCCTAGTCCATTGAAGGGCACAGTCTGGTACAAAATCTGTCAAGTTTCCAAATTGCATGAAACATATTTCTGTCCAACAATGGAAAGTATTGGTCTGAGTTGAAGCAGCTATTCTATAGATTTTTTTCATCACTAGAACATGATGAGCAACATTGTATCACTTATGATATGATTTTGGACAAAGCTGAAATATATAGAATTTAGGTTTAACCTACCTCACTAGCGTCCCCCTCTAGGTGTGGTGGGTTACAGGGAATCGGAAGAGGATGAGGAGGTGGATCAGTTGGTCGAGGAAGAAGACAAGTTATTCGCTATAAGTGTGGATATGTTGGTCACTATGCGTGTGACTATCCAAATCTAGCACGACAATCATGCAGGTATTGTAGACAATTTGACCATGTGATAGAATATTGCCTTGTTTTGATTGCTAAAATGCAGGAAAAAAATATGGAGACTCCAACAAATAATCTTGAGATGGTTCAATAAGAAATCCGTGAATAATATTCCAGCATGAATGTGGTCACTAGGAGCAGTGCAGTCACTATGAAGATAAGGGAAAGAAACCAGCTACTAGACTTTAGATCCGTAAGGCACCTAAGAACAAAGAGGGATTTTATTTGCAGCGTGCAAAGGATACTTTTGTGAGGCACTGAAACAATTTTCAAAAGGAAGCACATCAACATTAGGTAGACCAATGTAGGAGCCAAGAGGATATGAAGAGATAAAACCATTTCTACAAGTGCGCATTAAGTTACTGTAAAAAAAAAGGGTAGTAGAGAACCTTCAGGCTCTAATAGATAATTGCGCAGAGAAGGAAAAACCAATGGTAGAACATCGAGCTATCAAAGCAATATATAAGAATATGAATAGAATGAGTACAGAGATGCATATGACCATGCAGATCGATGCTTATGAGATGGACCAGGTCATTCAAGATCTGGGATTGGATGCAAATGTTCTACCTAAAAAAACTTCACAGCGCATGGGAAAACCCAAGCTATAATGGTATACCATTCAACTACGCATGGAAAATCAGCAGAAGATCATTCTTTTAGGAAGGCTGTCACAAGGCGTAGTTAGTAGCAAGGGTGTTAAGGTGATGAAATACTTTGGAGTTATAGAAATAGTAGATGATATTGATCCTTATCCTGTGCTTCTAGGGTTAGAATAGGCTATTGATATGGATGGTGTCATAAACCTAAAGAAGAGAAGAATGGAGTTTGAAAGAAATGGAATCAGGGTTATCATTCCTCTAGACCCCACATAACGACAAATATATAAAGAGCCTGTGCGCGCTTATGATGATATTGATCATATCTACAAGCTGACTTTGTGTGAGGAAGATTGGATCAACCCAATGACGGATGGAAATCTTAATTGGGAGAAGGACAGTTCATATTTGTCAGATTCTGATGAAGAATTGCAAAATTGGCAGAACCTCTTGCATGAAGTGTTTGTGTTGCGTTGTAATTGTGTGACTAGATCGCTTCGATGCATAACATCTAAGGTATGTGAATTACCACATTATGATGTTCTAACTGACGTAAACATGTTTATAGGAGAACTTGAAAGAATTGTACCAGAAGGATAACAATTCTAGGCTTTGGATCTCAGACTGCATGCTACTCCGACAAGATGGTGGGAAAATCATAAAGAAAAAATGGAAAATTGGGATGAATGTGCGTGCATGATGAGGTTACGCTTTGAGTTGCCAACCATCAGAATGGAAGAAGTCTACTCTGGAAAGGATGACCCGTGTAGGAATTTGGCTAGATGGAATCAGGTATGGGGCATAGAAGCAAGCTCTAAATGGCTCCACATGTTTATTCATATATTTGGGAAGGTACCTACTGACTGGTATTTGGATATAGAGTTGCGTTGAGGTACTAGTGAATGGTCTGGGTTGATGGAGAGTTTTATCCTAACATTAAACTTTGAGAATGGATTTGATAAGATTGGAAAATCTTTGCATAATATTCAAGATGTCATCTTTGATACAACAAAGCATAAAATCGATTGTGCTCCACCAACATGGGATGTAGAATAAGTATATTGTGAATTGTAGAAATCTAAGAGTTAAAGAAAGTGAAGAAAATCAAAGGAATATCATGATTCTAGAATCTGAGGGACAATGCGCAGTGGCTGGGCCCTCAATCACTTCACTAGATGTGAACAGATCCCTAAATATCCAACAGGTGAATATTGGATATGAAGAGAAACCTAAGTTGGAAAATTTTGGAGACAACTGGTATGATGATACAGTAGGAAAAGTCGCCGAGTTCCTGACAGAATATCAGGACTTGTTCCCTACAAAGTTCTCAGAGCTGAAAGGAATAATTGGGGAACTTGGAGTCATGAAGATCACTTTGAAACCTGATGTGTTCCCGATGAAGCAGTACCCATATAGGTTGAATCCAAGATATAAGTAGAAGGTGAAAGGAGAGTTTGATACAATGGTTGCTGCTGGCATCATAGAAACAATAGAAGAGTTTGATTGGGTAAGTCCCATGGTAGTGCGAAGACCAAGGGAGAAATCATAATCTATGTGGATATGAGAAAATTGAATGATTCTTATGTGCATGATCCATTCCCAACTCCATTCTCTAATGAAATATTGGATAATGTTGGAGGCTAAGAAGATTATTCATTCACAGATGGGTTTTCAGGGTATCATCATATATGGATTGTGCCAGAAGATCGCAGTAATACCACCTTTTCAACTAAATGGGGATGTTTCCAATATACAGTCATGGCCTTTGGCTTGAATAATGTGTTTGCCATCTTCTCACGCATAGTAGTAGCTGCTTTCAAATAATTTATCCACAACTTCTTGGAGGTATACTTTGATGATTGGATTGTGTTTGGACTATTGAAGAAGCATGCTTCAAATCTGTGCTTAATCTTGGATACCTGTAGAAAATATCAGATCTCATTGAATTTGAAGAAGTGTATATTCTGTGTGCCATTTGGGATACTATTGGAACACATTGTCTGCCAACAAGGGTTTATGGTAGATCCTGTGAAGTTCACAATAATAGTTAATCTAGAGATACCTTAGAATGTTAAGCAATTGTGCTCAATATTGGGGAACATTGGGTATTATCGAAATTTCATTTAGGGTTATGCGATGATAAATACGCCCATGGAGAAGCTGCTCAAGAAGGATGTGAAATTCTGCTGGAATGAGGACTGTTAGAAGAGTTTTAAATTATTGAAGGAAAATATGGTCACTACACCCATACTGGTCTTTCCATATTGGTCAAAGGTGTTTCATGTGCATGTTTATGCCTCTAGTATCACGCCCGAAGCTATTTTAGCGTAACCAAGAGCTAGAGAGATTGATCACCCTATTTCCTATGTCAGTAGAAAACTCTCAAGCGCAAAACGTAACTACTCAACCACATAAAGGGAATGATTAGCGATGGTGTATGCGCTACATAAATTCTGCTACTACCTGTTAGGAGGACATTTTTGGATGTTTACTAATCATTCTACTTTAAAGTACCTGGTCAACAAGCCTTTGTTGGGGGGGGGGGAATATATATGTAGGTGATTGTTTCTATTCCAAGAGTATGACTTTGAGATTATGGGAAAACTGGGAAGACTAAATGTTGGGCTAGAACATTTGTTGCACATTGAGACTCGTGAGGAACCTCCAAACTTGGAGGATGGATTGCTAGATGTGTAGTTGTTTGAAATCAAGGTAGTTGATTAGAACCTCCCTAATATTATTCAGTTTCTAACTATTAGATGCTCGTCTGAAGAATATACAGTCTAGCAGAAGAAAGAAATTTTGGCGCGCACAACATACTTCACTATTATTTTTGGACAATTGTACAAAATGGGTGTAGATGAAGTCCTGCGAGGATATGTTATGGACTATGAAAGACGTAAAATATTAGATGAAGCTCATGGAGGGGTTTCTGGAGGTCATTATATAGGTAAGGCAACTATGCAAAAGATCTTTCCAGCTAGGTTATGGTGTTTGGCATTGCAAAATGATGCCTTTGTGCATTGACGTGCATGTGATGTATGCCAAAGGACTGGAAAGCCATCACACAGAGAGGAGATGCCCTTACATCCATAGATGGAACTAAAAGAATTTAAGAAATGGGCTATATAATTTGTTGGACCTATCAATCCTCCAGGAAAGAAGAGTGGTGTGCGTTACATAATCAATATGGTGGAATATGTAACCAGATGGGTTGAAGCTAAACCTGTGAAGGATTGTACTACATATACCACTGCGTAGTTCATATTTGATAATATTGTGACTCACTTTAGGCATCCTAAGATTCTAATAAATGATCATGGTATGTATTTTGTGAATGAAACCATTGAAGCATTGATGGAGGAGCTCTAGATGCATCATCAGAAGAGCTCTCCCTATCATCCCCAAGCAAATGGCGCGGTTGAAGCATTCAATAAGATATTGGAGACTGCGCTTACCAAGGTGTGAAAGCTAACTGGAATGATTGGGATGAGCACGTACCTAAAGCTCTCTGGGAATATAGAACCGCATGTAAGAAGCTGATTGGTAGGACACCTTTCAAGATGGTATATGGGAAGGAAGATGTGTTGCCAATGGAGTTCATTGTTCCTAGTCTACAGTTGCCATGGAGGAACGGTTTTCGCAGTTAGTCACACTGGAAGAATATGACTTTATTGCCAATGATCACTAGAAAGTTCAGAAGGCACCTGAAAAAGCATGGCATGATAGGGACATCAGGAAAAGGTGTTCAAAGAAGATGATTTGGTATTTTTGTATGATATCAAGTTTTCCCGCCACCCAGGGAAGTTGAAGATGCATTGGCTAGGGTCATATGTTGTTAAGGAAATAAATGATGGAGGTGCAGTGTGCCTAGCCACATTAAGCAGAGAATACCTTCCTGGGTATTTCAAAGGTAGTCGATTGAAGCTGTACAGGGATGACCCTAAGCGTACTAAATTACTATATGGTCGGAGTATCAGATATGCGCAGATGGGATGGAAGATGTGTAGAGAGGTGCGACACGTGCGTGGTAGCTGCGCGAGGAGGTTGAATGGGTCACAAAGCTACCAAAAACTAGTTGTTGGAATAGTAAATATGGAAAATATAGCTTTATTACCATTTATGGGAGCTTCTAGGTTGCATTTAATGAAAGGATTTTTCCAAATTTGGAACCTTTTTGTCAATTACAGAGACAAATTAATGTAGAAGGAACTGTTGAACATGCACCACAAGTATAAATATGACCTATGGGGTAGAAATAGTTCCCTTTTCTTTTTGAGTGAATTATTTTCCTTGATAACTTTGATTTTTGTTGCATACTCATTGTCTATGTCTAGTTTGGATTTGAGATTCGAGGAAGAGTTGCACCAAAGAGAGTTGGTTTATGTAATTCCGCTAAGTATGACAGCTACATGACCTGGAGATGACCATGTTGCGCTAATTTCTGAAGCACCGGAGATTTGTGATTTCTGAAGCACAAAATCTAAGAAGGGTCAAACATATGGGACAAGAAAATCCCCAAGGGAAAAGACTCCGAAGCCACACTCCATTACGGTTGAGTGTCTTAAAACACCAATGATAGAAATCTCTGAGAAAATTATGAAGGAAGAGGAGGATGTGGTCGAAGTGGCTCCATTTGTGTGGTTGCTGACCTATGTCGTACCATGCAAACTAATCGTAAAAATTCCCAAATATATTGAAACATGCAATCAAGCATCAATATGCCTTTGATCCCTAAAAAAGTCCCACTAGAAGGTGACATGTTTGCAAAAGTGCCATAGCTCAAAATGGAGGATTGGGACATCACAGACATGGATAAATTTCCTGAACTTATGCCATAACTATACCTAGACCATGTCCAGTATGAGGGAGGAATCATGCGCCTAGATATGAAGAGATGGGTGTATTGTTTGCACAAGGTAGGCTTGTTGAATCTATTGCAGATCCCTCACTTTGGGCATAGCCCAATAAACAATACATGTGTCTGAAAATTGTTCACACTCGTGTAAGATGATGCACTATGGTTGGGAGAGAGAATTCCCATTGATGCTGCACTGATCCATAGGATCACTGGCCTACCTGATCAAGGTGTAGATCCAATGGCTGACTTTAGGGGAAAAGTACAAGAGAAAGTTGTCACAAACAAGATAAAAAATAAATACCAAGTCTCGCGCAAGAGTAGGGGATTTGTGGTGAGTGATATTAATGATCCCGTTGTTTAGTTCAGAACACTCGTCTTGGCTTGCAATATTATGCACAAATTTAGACAAAAGGAGTGCCCGCGCAAGTGGTTTCTCTCGCAGGATGATGTGAAAAGGGAGTGGTCTACAACTAGTCAAACTACTTATGCAAGAAATTTCTGGAGAATATGTGCGAAGCACAGGAAGAGGGCAATCAATTTCATTATGCTTGTTTTTTGTTGTTGATTGCATTCATTGGGTGGAAGACCCCTGATGACACCTAATTTCCCGAGATAGAGCTTGATATGTGTGAGGTCGTGTAGTATGCTACTCTTTGGAGCTCATACACATGTCACGAAGAATAAGATTATCTGGGTGCTTTTCAATGCCTCACTCTATCAAGTGGTGCAGTCTAAGTTGAGGTTGTCTCTAACACTTTATGATCAGTACAAAATGATATTTGAGTTTAAAAAAAATTTCCATAATATTCACATCCACGCGAAAGGTGTCATGGAGGGATTTTGGTATGACTTACCATATTTAGTCATGGAAGATGATCTAATCCGCATCACTGCAAAATGGCCACTAGCGTGGTTAGAGCCTGGTGCATCCAAATCCATTCCTAAAACATCGACAAAGCTGCACATTGTTACTCAGCCAGAGAAAACAAATAAGAAGATGATGGAGAAGGAAGCCATGCCAAATACAACTCGCGAAACTATTGACATGGAGAAAGACACTGAACTGGAGAAAAATGGTATTTTTCTAAAGGAGACCGTGGAGCAAGTAGAAGCACAGACTTCCAAAGGAACAAATCATGGTTCTCAGGCCGATATAGGATGCAGAAGAAGAGAAAAGGTCCTAAGGACACTAGAGAGGAGGTCTTGGTGTTGACTAAGGATGACTTAAATGAAATTTCAAACATGGTCATGTACGCGACATAGGATTGATGGACAGATATGGAAGTGTAGTATAAGACTGCACTCGAGGTGGTATAGGTTGGGATCCAAGAATTAAAAGTGCAAGCGAGCCTGATTCAAGTGAGCGTTTCTCAAGCGAGCTAGACACAAATGGGCACACATGTAACCAGTGCACAACCGCTGGACATAGCCTTACCAACGACCAAAGATGTTCGTCTTGTGCATATCCCTGAGTCAACCTTCCATGTAGACCCCTGTCGGTGTGCCCAATTTAGAGGTGCAGGTGATATTAATATTAAATTATCCGTTTTACCTGTAGGAAATATGCACATGATGCATAGTATGATTATCGATGAACTTCAGTTCTGTGAGGCCCATGCTCACAAAAATTTTGTAGAGTCAAAGAAGCAGGCTGTAGAAGCACTATAGAAAGAAAAAGTAGCAAAGGAATCCTATCGTGCAGCTGAAGCCCAGCGTGCTGCGCTTGAAGAAAATATCAACCAAGTGTGCAGAGAAGTTCCAATAGTCTTGGCCACAGCTTCCTCGAAAGAATAACTAGAAGGACTAGCTATCACATTGAAGGCTTAGCACACTGAAGTCCAAATGGTCCGTGTTGAGTTCGAGCACCAAATCGGTGATATCCAAACGAAGTTTTAGCCTCAAACTCTGCCTGAAGTCCACGTGAAGTGAGTTACCAAAGTAAAACAAGCTGCTGGTAGTATTGCTGTCACAATCATGCAATATGACAAGATTTTAGATGAGTCTATGGGCATCTGGACGTCCGTTCAGAATGAACCTGTATTGCAATATTTATGTAGTGAGCTGCACCTAAAAGAGAAATAATTTACTAAGATCTAGACAATGACACTGACCACTGTTCTTCCACAACGCCTCCCCCGCCTACAGGAGGGCCGGATAATCCAAACGAAGATTGAGGACCTGCATCACAAAGAACAACTATTGGAGGCACAAATGCAACCATGGGCCGAGGAGGCTCTTCAGCTATCACATAATTTTGACACTACATTGAAGGCTATTCACCAGACGCAGCAAAGTATCGAGTTGGCCACTGAAGGTTGTTGAGGCATAAAAATGTATCTTTTTAACACCTATTTATCTCACATTAATTATCAATCTGGGAGCAAATTTTTATTTCAAGAGTGTACTCAGTCTGAGGCAGTAATTTATCCAAGAGTAATGCTGTGAAGATGTAGTACAGAACAAATGCAAAGGTAACAAATGCTTGTAAATAAACCTACTTACACTGACATGAATGGAAAGATTAAACTACATCAATCTTGCAAAACATCGATCAGGGATGCAGTAGCAGTAACTCTTTCCCTTAGAAATCGATGTAAGATAACCAATCTGGGGACTTGGAAGCAAAAGCCTCTATCCTCTACAGTTGGAGATCTTAAAGCAATTGAAACAAAAACAAATTCAATAAAAGCAATGTAAAGGAAACGAAAGCTGGAAAGGAACAACAACATGTAACTATAACTCATCTATTTGCTGATGTAAAGCTATGAATAAAAAATAAACAATAAACAGAAATGGAACAGAAATAGGAACAAAAATAAAATAACTATGTAAACGTAATAAATCTAAAGGCAATTATCACACAACAGAAATGAAAGAATAGAAATACAAACAACGGATCGCTCCACCAGGGTCGGGCCCTCAACTGCCAGTGAAAGCGATGCTGGGCTACTGTAGAGCTTGAGAAATGGAATGAAAACGCCTCTTTGTATTAATCAAACATGAATAGCTTTTACATCAGTTGCTCTTTGATCACAAGAGTCAAGGTGTTACAGTGTTACAAGATGAATACTATAATCATCCATTCTCCTCCATCCTCCCTCAATACACAATACATGTTCTCCTTTTATAATCAGAAGGAGGAGAAATTAAATAGCAAATATAATCTTCCATAACAATATGTTCAACCAGAAAATATATTTCCAACAATTTTTGAACAAGAGCAAGGCGAATTTGGCTTTGCAGCTGAGATTTGGACGGCCGCAACAACAAATCTGAGAAAATCATGCTCAAAGAACCCTGCGTTTCTCTCAATACAGGCCGAATTTTGGCAAACCGTTCTTTGAATAAGTTAATTGGGCCCGTTCTAGACAAAACCCATGTTCCATATTTTCCATATTCTTCTTCATTTGCTCAAAATATCAACCGCAAAACTGTTACTTCTTATTTCAACGAATTTCTGAGTTGGAATATTTCATGATGATTTGGAAATCAAATTTGCAGTCTGGCAAATATCTTGAAGGCTAAAATGGTGAATGATATTAATAAACCATCATTGATAAAATTATGCATAATAATCATCAATTTATTAAAAATAAAGGAGAAGAAATAATATTCATCCATAAGAGCATGAATCATTATAAGATGGATTCATATGATAAATTATAATAAATGATATGATAAATAAGAGTAAAAATGGATGAAATAAGTGTTAGAAAGTGGTCGTATTCACAACCCAACATACTCTCAAATTGAATATATTGCATGCCCTCATGCAATCCAAAACTGAATATATTGCATGTCCTCATGCAATCCAAAGACAAAACTCATGTGTTAACCAAACAAAGAAAATTGTTCATCCCAACTCATGAAATGGATGGAACAAATGCATGTTTCCTCAAATAATGAATATTCAATTTAGAAATAGAGGCATAACAATTTTTACAATTGACGTTCAACTATATGTATATGAAGTTGAAGAAAAATGTGACATAAGTAACAACAACCTTCATTAATCATTTTCTCAAAAATCAGATCGTTTGGATACACGGATCATGAGATATAAAAAATGGTAGTAGGTGATAGTGCATAATTTTCGAAATTTAATGAACTAATTTAGCGTGAAATTATATGGGTTTGTGTATTTTAATGATACCTCTTTACTATCCAGAAATCACAAGAATTCAGTTCATAGTTTTAAAGATATATGCGAAACAATTTCTACACTATATACAAATGAAATTGTATGCCTTAAATGAGAAAGAAAGTGAAAAACATCCATCATGTGTAGCAATTCCCTCCCCCCAAACTGAAGAATTAGCATGTCCTCATGCGATGCTAGAAACAAAGAGAGGTGGTTGCTATAATCTGTTGAAATCTATGCTTGGTGTAAAACATGGAATAAGGGAGGTGTTGAGAATGAATAAGAATATAAAGAATATTACGGACATGGTCACAAGAAAGAAATGAAATAAATCAACACTCCCCCAAACTGAAAGATGAGACGTGTCTAAAAAATGGGAAGTGGTAAAGATGTAGAATAAATAATGTTCAATGGATGTTTATGAAATTCTCCTAAATTCATAATAAATTAGAAAATTATGCTATTTTACCTCAAGTGTTACCTCCGAAAAAAAATGTGGAATGACATGTAGTGACTGGCCTTTGTTGAAGCTGATGTAAGCTGAGTGAATAATAAAAGTGATGCAAAAGATAGAAGCCATGCAAGCACATCATGTATGAAGAATTGTGTGCATTTGCGAGCCTTTGCTGTTTAGTTGCAATAGTGTGATCATGATGCGAATAGAATTTTCTTCCATACTTGTTGTTCTCTTGTAAAAAAAATCACAATTCTGTATGCAATTTTCTTGAATCCACAGTTTTAGTTTTGAATGGCAACAGATAAGATGCATGCAAAAAGTTCAATCAACAAAAATTCTATAAAAATGCAATATCAACATTGTGGCAAATCAACAAAATAAAAGAGTAGCGTACTGCACAGCAATTGTACAGCATAGAAAAGCATACATACTTATGATACATTCAATGAAATTATAGCATTTACTGAAATCCATGCATGTGATAAATCGTCAACATATATAGAAGCGTTTTGTAATGATTCAAGGATAAAGAGAAGGGACAACTTAAGATAAACATAAGTACAAATGTGTTTATTACCCACTTAAACTAATGTGATCGATTTATGATGATTTGCATGTATAATAGGTTCAAAATCAAAGGTTAAGGATTCAACTTTCATCTGATATTTAAATAGAGATATAGGAAAAATGGTTTAATATTACTATTGATGTGTATAAATGTGACTCCAATACCATCAGCAGAGCTCTGTTGCCCACAGATGTCCATAACCTTGACAGAGTTGCTCTCTCACCCTTAGAACCATTGTCCTTTATTTATGCTGAGGAAGTGCTTGTTAATTGTCAAAACGGAGGCCATTGTGCTGGCTTGGTGACCAGATAAATCACAATGCCATTCACTGGGAAGAAGTGAAAAGTGGGCAAGCCGGCTCGTGATGAGACCTCCTATTCCAAGTACTTCTTAATTTTTTTCAATTGTCCATTGGACCATATCCCTGGTTTGGTGGCCATGATGGGAATGCCACTTCACTTGCTTCCTTATGAACATGGTAGGCCGGCTCTTGATGAGACCCCCTATCCTCCATCTACCAAATTATAAAATTATTAATGAAATATGTAAATATTTTTCTTTTCATATATAGCTCTTTCCTATTTATTCATAAAGGATGGCTCAACACTCCTTAAGAGTAGGAATGGTGGAAGAAGTCTGAACAACTCAATAGAAAAGAATATGCCCTTGTTCCTACTCCATAAGTAAAAATAAAATAAAGTTATAAAATATGGGAAAGAACCAACATGATAAATATAATCGATCATATGAATTTAGTGGTAGTATAACAACAAGATCATGTTATTGATTATGTCCCTTTTTCCTTTTTCTTATCATTACTAAACAACTTTCTTAAAAAAAATGACGATTTCTTTTGATTTGCTGATTACAGTAAGCTTTAATTTGTATGATTGTGTATCCTTCCATAAATTGTATGTTTGTCTTTCAAAAAGTCATGAAAAAATTCAAAAAAATCCTCAAAAAAATTGCTCACAAACAAGAAAAATGCAGTCAAAAAGTGTTGCTCCTTTGAAAAGGAACATTAAAAACAATTTGCGAAAATGTTGTTCCTTTGGAAAGGAAGTGTTGTTCCTTTTAAAAGGAACAGAAAAAACATGCAACAAAAATGTTGTTCTTTTTGAAAAGAACAACAAAAATAATTAGCGAAAATGTTGTTCCTTTTGGAAGGATCAACAAAAATAAACACATAAACACATTGCTTCTTAAGAGGAACGAATGCTGTTTCTTAAGAGGAAAAACAATTGTTCCTTAAGAGGAACAAAAAACAAATATAAACACGCAAAAAAAGGGAAAAAAAATAGAATAAAGAACAAAGCTAATATGCAATCCATTTCCAAGCAAATCCAATCAAATAGAAAGAAAAGTTTATGTACAAGTTTCAAGAAAAAATATTTTTTTACAGAATTGGTGCCACTGAAGAATTGCCTTCTGCAATTGAAACTTGCATGGTGGGGTCCTTATTGTTTAATTGCAAATGGAGCAGAAACTATAATTTAGAATAATCAACACCTGAAACAAAAAAACATAAAGAAATCAGAAAAGAAACAACACTTTATTAAGTTACAACAGCTATGATGTTATTTCTAAGAGAATATCAAATCTATTAATGGAAAAAAATGATCTTTTGAAAAATGTTTGGCAGCAGTGGCATGTATCTTCAAATGGGAACCAATTCTTCATTTCTTCTGTTATGAATCCGTTAGGTAATGAACTGGATGAAATGCCCTTGTTTTACTAAAATTTCTTTCAAGAATCACTCATCCATAAATTGACCTTCTTTGTTCTATTGAGACCTGCAAAAAACGAGTGTCTACCTGCAATAAAAATTTAAATCATGGAGAAAGAGAGGTGATCAAGCTCCCCTAATCCAATAATTATGCAAAAAAACTAACAAGTAGTTACTCTGTAGAACAAATCCATGGACAAAGTAAAATTAATTTATTACCTGCGGGAGAGCAGTGGCCAATCATGCTAACCTGCAATGTTTCAATCACAACTTCTTCTTTTTTGTCCGATTCAAGTGATTCCAAAGCCAAATGAGAGCTAATTCAAAGGCCTATCTCCAATAGAAACAGGTTTTGAAAATTACATGTAATGGTATGTTAAACTTGCTTAGAACAACCTGTATAATGGAGTCATTTTCGATTTTCCACCTCAGACCAACAATTGGTATTTCAAGCATAAATTTTTCGTTTGATAGCGGATTGAACTGATTCAATATGAATATTAAATGATATTAAATTATTTATCTCTAATAGAAACGGGTTTTAAAAACAAGAAGAATTGATGGGTCAAATATGTTAAGGAACAGCCGAGAAAACAGAGTTTCAAGAACGCTGATTTATGATAGGTAGTCAGTATTTTGGTCATACATTCCTCATATGATATCAAAATTGAGTGATTAAAATTATGTTTTAAACTAGATTCATAGAGGAATCTACCATAGAAACATGTTTTAAAAATATAGTCATTTAGACCTCCAAAAACTGACTGTCCCAACTCTGTTCCTGAGCTTCCTACTAGACACCCTGTCAATATTTTGGTTCTAAATTTTTCGTTTCAAATCCAAATTGAGTGATTCCAATTGGGTTGGAAAGTATACATCAAGGGCTACTTAGGATAGAAACAGGTTTTAAAAATATTCAATTTTGGTCCCCCAAAACATGACTGTCCCAACTGTGTTTTTAGGAATTTCATCAAGCCCGCAAGCCAAAAAAATGATATTCAAGAAATTTTTTTCATATTGATGATAAAAATGAATATATTTGTTTGTATAATTTTTATTTTCAATATAATTCATCCTCATACACAAATAAATTAAAATATTTATCATCAATGTTAATTTCATAGCGTGATGCAACAAAGAAACAACTATTTTTACAAAAAAAAATAAAAAAAAATGTGTTTGTTTAATTTCCTCTTTTATTTATTTCTCCACTATCCTACTCTGAATTGGAAAATGAATATGATTAGGTATAAGATTATTTACAGTGGAGCCATTTCTGAAATAAGAAATTTAGTACACACATGCCCAAATTTGAAAAATGTATGTTAATAAAAATTAGGGTATGAGAAGCCAACTTCCCTTGAAAAGATGGTTCCAAAAATTGTTGAAGTATGGAGTGATGTTGCAAACAAATGATAGAGTGAAACCAATCTTCAATATATTCTTTGCTTCCTTGATTTCCCATAGCCATCATATCATGAAGTTCTTGAGCTTTTAACATGGTTTGTTGGTGCAAACTAGAAGAAACCTCATTTTCTTTCATAACTTCTACAATCTTTGGATTTGATTCATTCTGAGTCTCAGTGTAGGTTTTCTCCAATGGTACATGTGAGAGAGAATGGGTGGGAAGGGTAGGTGAATTTTTCAGTTCAACATTGTAAGCATGTTGTACTGGTTTATTATCGTGTGGGTGTAAAATGAGTTGAGCAGGAGATTGTGTAGGGAATGGAGCCTCTTGATGATGTAGTTGATTGTGTTGAGTGGATGATTTTGATAGGAAAAAAAGGTGTTGTGGAAGATCTGGAAGATGTGTTTGTGCTACAAGATGAGGGAGAGTAGTCATGCAATCATAAGGTGAACCATGCCAATCTTGTAGACAAGATTGGTAGTGGTTATATTGAGATTGGCATGGCTGCCCTAACATATGAGTATTCCATAATGGATTATGCAAGTAAGAGAATGGAGAGGAAGTTTTTTGAATCATACCTGTAGGCCATGATTTCCATGGTTTTGACCTTGTTGCAGCTTCCGCATCTCTTTGATATGCTACTTCCAAATTAAATAAGGAAGAGTGATTATCTATGGGATGCTCCTTTTGGTAATGAGGGCAAAACACTTCATGAAATTCTTGATTTCTCTGAACCTACAAAACATTCAATTGTGACTTTAGAGAGCTAATAAAATCATATTTAAAATTTTCAAATAAAACCTTGATTTCAGCTCTTATGTCTCTTGTTCTTGTAGTACATTTGGAAGAGAAAGAAGAAACTTCTCTAGAATTCTTACCAGCCTTGGAAATTCCTCTTGAATACCTTATGCACAATTCACAAACATCATCATATGATAACTGAAAAACATCACCTTTTCCTATCAGATTTAAGAGTCCTAAAAAATCATCTTTGATTCCTTTAAGAAGGAGTGTTTTCAAGATCTCTTTTTCCAAATGCTTATGCCTTGATTTTTGAAGGTTGTATCGAAATCGCTCTACATAGTCCTCCAAGCTTTCATCTTCCCTTTGTGTCATACCAAAAATATCTTCATTGGATTTGCAGTAGTCTTGGTACTTCGTCAAGAATATGTTCTTCATGTCCTCCCATGTTTGGATGCAGTTCCCACCTAGGCTCATGAACCATCGGAGAGCTACTCCTTTTAGATTAAGAGGAAACACTTTCAATATTTGATCATTAGTACAATAATCATATCCTCTACAAAGTATTTCAAACTCAAATAAGAATGTATCTGGATCTTCATTTTTCAAACCATGAAAATTTGGTAGAGACAATGGGGGAATTATGTGCATTTGTGTCACTCCTCCTAGATCTTTGATAGGGAATTCTAAAGTTGCAATGTCAACCATTTCTTACCATAATAGAAGATGCTCTTCATGTGTTTCTTTAAGGATCCTCCTTCCAATGTTCCTTTCAATTGATTAGTGAAATGGGTGGTGCTTACATCACCACTCGAGGGGAATTACAAGATTTTTTTCAAAAAAAGACTCTACCTCTAAAATTAAAAAAAAACGCAGCATTAATTCCTACCTTAAGCTTTCACTCAATTCTGCTGTGAAGCGGGCCAGTGAACAAGTGTGTTTCTTGCTCGATGTGCAGGTTCTTACCTTCCGTCTTTAATACCCAATTCTTCCCAAGCAGAAAAAAAATTAAATATGCATCACTCTTTCTAAATTACATACACTCTCCCCAGCAATGGCGCCAAAATGTCGAGGCATAAAAAGGTATCTTTTTAACACCTATTTATCTCACATTAATTATCAATCCGGGAGAAAATTTTTATTTCAAGAGTGTACTCAGTCTGAGGCAGAAATTTATCCAAGAGTAATGCTGTGAAGATGTAGTACAGAACAAATGCAAAGGTAACAAATGCTTGTAAAGAAACCTACTTATAGTGACATGAATGGAAAGATTAAACTACATCAATCTTGCAAAACATCGATCAGGGATGCAGTAGCAGTAACTCTTTCCCTTTGAAATCGATGCAAGATAACCAATCTGAGGACTTGGAAGCAAAAGCCTCTATCCTCTACAGTTGGAGATCTTAAAGCAATTGAAACAAAAACAAATTCAATAAAAGCAATGTAAAGGAAACGAAAGCTGGAAAGGAACAACAACATGTAACTATAACTCATGTATTTGCTGATCTAAAGCTATGAATCAGAAATAAACAATAAATAGAAATGGAACAACAATAGGAACAACAATCAAATAACTATGTAAACGTAATAAATCTAAAGGCAATTATCACACAACAGAAATGAAAGAATAGAAATACAAACAACGGATCGCTCCACTAGGGTCGGGCCCTCAACCACCGGTGAAAGCGGCGCTGGGCTACTGCAGAGCTTGAGAAATGGAATGAAAACGCCTCTTTGTATTAATCAAACATGAATAGCTTTTACATCAGTTGCTCTTTGATCACAAGAGTCAAGGAGTTACAGTGTTACAAGATGAATACAATAATCATCCATTCTCCTCCATCCTCCCTCAATACACAATACATGTTCTCCTTTTATAATCAGGAGGAGAAATTAAATAGCAAATATAATCTTCCATAACAATATGTTCAGCCGGAAAATATATTTCCAACAATATTTGAACAAGAGCAAGGCGAATTTGGCTTTGCAGCTGAGATTTGGAGGACGGCCGCAACAACAAATCTGAGAAAATCGTGCTCAAATAACCCTATGTTTCTCTCAATAAAGGCCAAATTTGGGCAAACCGTTCATTACTAAAGTTAATTGGGCATGTTCTAGACAAAACCGATGTTCCAGATTTTCCAGATTATTCTTCATTTGCTCAAAATCTCAACCGCAAAACTGTTACTTCTTATTCCAACGAATTTCTGAGTTGGAATATTTCATGATGATTTGAAAATCAAATCTGCAGTCTGGCAAATATCTTGAAGGCTAAAATGGTGAATGATATTAATAAACCATCATTGATAAAATTATGCATAATAATCATCAATTTATTAAAAATAAAGGAGAAGAAATAATATTCATCCATAAGAGCATGAATCATTATAAGATGGATTCATATGATAAATTATAATAAATGATATGATAAATAAGAGTAAAAATGGATGAAATAAGTGTTATAAAGTGGTCGTATTCACGACCCAACAAAGGTCCCACCACTGAGAATTTTTTTCTTCAAGCACAGGGAGCTGCTGCACAGAGTCTGGAAATTGTGCTCCCTCTCAAATATTTTATCAGTGCTCTCCAAGCCAAGATTAAGGAGAAGACGCCACAATGACTCAGGACAAATCACATATTGTGTTGGGGTCCTGTTGGAGCGAGGTCCCCTGGGTACAATTTTTGGTATATTTTTGTATAAGTTTTGTATATGCATGTTGCGTGGATAGGTCAATGAGATTTGGGGTGCATAAAAGTCTCCATTTTGATGTAAAAGGGTTTTAAGGGTAAACTATGGGCCTCAAACCATGGTTTGAGACCATAGTATCTGCGCACTAGATTGGATATAAATAGATAGATCGAGCCTACGAAAAAGGTAACTTGATGTGATGTTTTGATCTAAGTTTATGTGTCTGTAATACTTTTGTAAGGGTTTCAGTCTGGGTTGGGTAGAAAGGCTCCCGTTGGTTGTGTGGGAAAAGACCTAGGCTTTGCTGTGTGCAGACTCTACTGGTTAAGTGCGCGGAAGGGTAAAGTGTAAGGGAAAGTCTGATGTACTGAATTGATATGAATTAATACAAGGACTGATTTTGGCAGAAAGCATCAAGTTATCTCTTTGTGTTATCTATTTATCGTTCTATCTTAAGTTTTCTTTACTTATGTTATGCTTATTTGTATCACTACAAATACATATATTATTTATGCATGAAGTTATATTGATGTTTAAATACGCGGGTGGATCTGCTTACACAATTATGCATTAGATAGATTTGGATCGGGTTCTATTATGATATATCTGCGACCAAGTGATCAGTGATTTCAATAAGTTTCTGTATTTGCGCATGTCTGTTAATATCTGTATAAGTTCTAAAATCGATCTGTTTAGGGCCACTACATAATTTTCTTCCTCGGGGTGTGGAAACCTGGTTCCAACATCCCCCATACTGCTTTGGGTGAGACTTTTATTTGCACAAGCAGGTCATTACCGAAAGGGCCAGTAGTTGGTGGGTTTGTTGGTTGCGTAATAAAATCTGAACCTAGGTCAGAACCCATCAAACCAACATGTTTCAATCTGTATGAAGAATATAGATCTGATTATATATAGAATCCATCCTTTAAGGATAGGGCCACATGGTTAGCACAAGCATCGATGACTTCGTCGATGAATGATGTAGAGTAATTGCCTTCGGGAAAAGCGTTGTTCAAATCTTAGAAATCCTTATAAATGGAAATGATGCCCTATTTTTTCATGATGGGAACGGGGTTAGAAACCTGATATGTGTAAGAAATTAGATAGATGAATCCATATTTTTGGTGTTTATCTATTTCTTATTTTATTTTTTATGCCTTAAAGGGATGTAATTGACATTGTTTCTGTCGGACAAGATGGGCGTCAGGCCACATGTCAATATGGTGTTCCTAAATTGTGGGACTAATGTCTGGCATCTCTAAGTAATCCAATGCAAAAATTCCCATGTATTCTTGGAATAGAATTGTGTATGAGGTTTCCTCTTCTGTAGAGCATGTCTCCCCCAGGGAGATTTCTTCAATCTTGCGAGGTTTGTTCGAAATATTTACCTTAATGGTAGCTGAAATATTTGACATGTTTCCTTCCTCAAATGCATCAGGCACTAGGATGGGGTTCTTGAACCAGTATACTATTCCTAATGGTAGGATATATTTATATCATATGGCATAAATATCATGGGTTGGTGTGTTAGTAGGCACAAATTCATTTTCTGGTAGAAAAAATGAGTGATGGTGCATTGCATCCCATGGAAATTCGAGTTCCTTCATGGCCTCTAGAATATCTTCATTTGAGTGAAAAATATTATCTAAAGTTGAATTAGATTGTGTGAGGAGGGATTTTGAGCCTAGCAGTGCTGGTTGAAAAGAAAGAATATGATTCGGTGGTTGATTTCATAGAAACAAGCGAAGTTGACAACATGCATATGGGATGGGTTTTCATCGTCGGTGGTGTTAGTACTAGTGTGGTAGGTTTTCTGGTCTCGACACCAAAAAATTGTGAGAAGATAGCATGAATCATGGTCCCCACTCATGATGAGATGAATCATATGTGATGTTGCATGTCATCAACATTAGATGGTGGAAGAATTTCTGAATGGCTGGTTTATAATGAGTGGGAGAGAGTTCTTGCGACTTTGTTGGTGCACAAGGAGCAAAGGTTTCTTCTCCAATAAGAGGTCAATGTTGAATTAAAATATTCCAAAATTTTTGTAACATATGACATGCTTCTGTACTATGAGACTTAATGCTATAAATGGTACATAGAAGACTAGTACTAATTGAGTATATAGTGTGTGAGTTGGTATTTCTCATAGCATAAGATGATGACGTGTGATTTAGTAATTT
This sequence comes from Pinus albicaulis, assembly GCA_034641835.2. Taxonomy (NCBI): domain Eukaryota; kingdom Viridiplantae; phylum Streptophyta; class Pinopsida; order Pinales; family Pinaceae; genus Pinus; species Pinus albicaulis. Next base: position 959,293,313 of record CM076579.1, read on the forward strand.
TCCCATATCTAGGTTGGTGATGATGAGAGGAGGTCTATTGGACTACTAATGACCTTTTTTCCTCAATCACACATAATATAAGCCTAGATACTTCATCCCCTTGTGGTGTGGTGTTGTCTAAATATTTGATGCCTTATTCAACTAAGTCAGAGTTCTTAGCAATGAACCGACACATGAAGTATAACATAGAGTGAAATCGAGAAAGATGAGGGAAGTTTCGCATATGATGGGTTCATGCGCAACTTTGGCAAGTATGGACCCTAGGTCTAGATGTTTTACTTTGGGCAACCCATTTGACCGAGTACCATCAGTTAAATGCCTATAATTTAGGGCACTAGGTGATCAAATGATATGTTTCAATGCACAAGGTACAAGCTGGGGAAGGAAGTGTAGAATTCATTTGCCTTCTTGTATTCTATGGTTGGGGTGAGTTGGGTAAAAGCATGAAGTTGCTTCTTCTTGTATGTAAAGAATTGTTTTGGATCCATCATCATCTAGTTGCATGGCTACTACTAATGGAGCCTGAGAATTTGTATGCACAAGTGTGCATAATGCATCTCTATATTGAGGGATTTTAAGGAAATTATGAGTGTATTTCCCATAATCTGCACATATAGTGCATGCATGGTTGGTGCATAATGCCTTGTTGTGTGCTATTGCGACCTTTTCTCAAATTGGTAGATTTGGGGTCACCGTCATTTTTTGGGCATGTAGGAGAGTTTTTAACTCCTCTAATTTGGGCCAAATGTTGGTAGGGTGGCCAACTACACTGCATAAAGCATAAGGTGGGAGTGTCTTGGGAGTTTTTGGGGCATCTAACTTCTTCCATTTTTACTCATCCCTTTTAGTGGCACTGGCTGGTGTCAATACAAGTGCTTCCTGATTTATGATGGCCTCCTGAGGGGTGATAGGAATAATGCCTTTAGAGGATACACATGAGTTTTTCGGCGTGGAAGGAGGGGCCAAATACCAGACCAGTATTTCAAGAGCCATATTTGAAAATGAAAGAGTTTCCATGACTTGGTGCCAAACAAAACCCCAAATGGAGGCTATAAAAAGGGGGTTTGGGTGATGGCATATAGGAGGAATGTTAAGTCAGTAGTGGAAACACTAGGGGTACAAGATGCTAGTTCCTGAAAAAATTAGGTGTTTGATGAACTCCTCATGCACACCAGATCTCCTATGGTTACTGGAACATCTTCCAACAACAGAGGGGGTTCTCCAGGGTATGTACCGAGGATAATGGATGGTTTGAACTAATAGGGACCAAACTTAGTGTACGTTGTAATAAAATCTAGAGAAGATCCTACGTATGGTAGGATGCCATCAAGGGCGGTTACTGTCTTCTTCTAGTAATATGTGAGCTGGTAAATTATAATGAATTTCCCTTCAGGGGGGAACATTATTAACCTAAATACGGAGAATGCAATTACAGTCATTTCATACATATAACTCTAACCAATAAGGATGTTGTAATCCAAGTATGCATCAAATACTTCAATGTTAGTAAATATAATTTTTCTAGCAATATGTATTGGTATGTCTTGGTAAAAACCTACAGGGGTGAAAGGAATCCCATCATATGCTCTCCTCATAATTTCAGATGGTTTGAGTTTTGGAGATCCTAGTTTCTTCCAAACAGTTTTGTACATGATACATGTGGATGCTCCTACGTCAATGATGAAACAAAGAATGGTGATGTTTCAGATTGAGACCGGGATTTACAAGCTGACTAGGGATTGGAGTCATGGGCCAACTTTATCGAGATCAAAAACTATTAAGCGAAAATCGAAAGGGTCGATTATATCTAATGCGGAAATTAGGGCTCTTCATTAGGATGGGCATTATTGTTGGAATTCTAATAATGACATAGCTAAAGGAGATTGAGCCAAGTCATTGATTATGTTGTAGCTATGAGGAGCCATCAAACTATGTCCTACTCACAAAAAGGGCGCTTTGACCATTTTCAGCATAGGTTTTATAGGCATCTGACGAATGGTCAACGATGTTATAGGAATGGTCATGGTCGAGGTACATGGGTTGGCTTCTAGGGGAGCTTCATAATTTCTATTCCACGCTTGTAGGAGAATTTCCTCTCTTTTCATGTAAATGTCGCAATTAAAGTTATTATGGGGGTTCCCTCTAGGGGTATTTGGCTGGTATGGTTATTGTTGTTGAGTATTAACCACTCCCTAATGGGGGAAATTATAATTCATTACTAAAAAATTTTGGTTTTCCCCTCCCTATCCCCTATTATCCTGAATCCTTTTCAACTCAAGGAGTTATGGTGGGTATAATGACTGTATTCCCCACAAATGGTGCAATAATGATTTCTCCTAAGACCTGTGTTCTTGTTTTTATTTGAGTTATTGTTGGGTTGTTCCTCGTCCTGATTTCAGTTGGGATTTCCCCCAGTTGATATTCACAGGGGGTGTTTTTGATTGTTTCCCCCATGGCCAGCATCTCCCTTTGGTTTTCTCTCTGGATTTTTTTAAGAAAAATTAGGTGTATTTTTTGTATTCACCTGGTCAAATGATGGTTGTTGTTGAGCATTAGAGGGTTGCACTAGATTAATGCCTGTTTTATTTTACACTAGTGGATTACGCTATTATTATGCAGGGAACAAAGAATATTGATTTCCTTTCACCTAATTGGTATATGGATTTTGGGAAGAGGAAATTGAATCTTCATTCCTAGATGAGTATTGGTTGCCTTGTGAGGGGATATGTGGTCCTCCTTATAGGGGCTGATACTAGTTAACCTTATTAACCTTATTTTGCATTGGTATGGGTTGTCTAGAGTAATATCCTGGTGGCTCCATTTGCGTAGCGTCAAATTTTTGGTTACTGAATGAGTATCCAGGATACTATTAGGTGTTTCTTGGTTGGTTTTGGGTTAATATGGACCATATCAATCTATCAAAAACATTGGATGCACCTCGTATTTCTTTTTTAAAGGTTTGAAGGTGGGGGGCTTCTAGAATTACATGATAGAGGTATCCATATTGTGTGTAGATGATCTCTAACAATTGAGATTTACTGATGGATTCTTCGTCATTTTTTGGAATTGAATTAGCCACATATTTAGAGATTTATGAAGTAATAGATATCAGAAAGAGATCAGGGAGGAGTTTTTATTTAAGATTAGTTGTACACAAGCTTCGACGTTTCTGCCATTCATGGATATGGTATGATATGTGTATAGGAGATGTATGTTTGAAGTGGGTAAGGAGTTCCACGCACAAGTCCCATGGAACTGGGAGCTATAAGAATGTAAGGAAAGTGGTGGCTATGGAACCAAAGTTTCCATGTGCCCCATATGGTTAACCTATGTACCACTTTTTTGTTTCCCCTGTAAGGGTGCGTTGAAACAAATGTAGATGAATAGTATCTTGATGCTATGAGAATATCACCATAGGTGAAATATTGTGACATGATTTCTAGGATCCTATTCTTATTTTCCTTCAAATTTTGGAACATTCGAAGGTATTTTGGTGTGCATGGGTGGCCAATTGGGGCCATGTGATATAGGCCCATTATTTGACTAGCTTAAATTGGGTATATTCAAGGAAGCTAAAAATGGTACCTAAAAGTTGTTCATAATCACAAAAAAATTTTGAACAGTTATATGCAAAGGGGTACTCTATGGGGAAGAGTGACTAGAAATACCTTGATGGTTGTCTCTTGGAAATTCCAAAGGAGTGGTAAGTAGACTCCCCAAAGTGGTAGCATGTGGGGACCCTTGGGGGGTCGTGAAAGGTGTACTTTGGCGGAGAGGGGTCCCGATAAAAGCTTCAGTGATAAAGGAATATCATATAACGGTGGCTGCATGAAGTCATATACACCTAAATGGTGGGAAACCTAGCACACCTACCAATAATGGGGGGAGGTTTAAAAAATTTCTAGATCAATGGGGAGTCGTGGGGTCCCCTATGGTGTCGACTAGCATTTTTGTTACTTTGCAGGTTTAAAGGAAGGGGATATATTTCAGTGCAATAAATTCACATACATAAAAAAAATTGAAAATGAAATGGTTATTTTACTTTTATAATTAATTGAAGTGGTTAATCAAACAAAAAAGGGTTTTCGTTTGTTGTGTATGATAAAAACAAAATTCCTATGTAGACTTAATCGTCCTTGCCACTCTCAAAGTAACTGGACCTTGCAAAGATATATTTTTATGGGCAATGGGGAAATGTCCCATCAGAACTCGCGAGGTTGTCCAAAATCTTAAGAATCAACCAAGGTAATGGATGAGCCTTTAGTGTTCCCCGCACCTCCACTTATAAGGAAAGGATTCCGTATATTTGGCTACTAAAGTACCTTCTTCCTACGTGAGCAGTTGATTCTTTAGCTTCTTAGTAGTCAGTTACCAGTACCAAGCACTAGATGGGTCGGGTAGCCCCAAATAGTATTGCACGCACTGGATGTAAGCTGAACCCCTTCTAATTCAGGTCTCTGTTATGCTCAGGTATTATTTTTCGTAGGATGATTGAATGAATTTAAGCACCCTAAAAGTTAACTTCTATGTTTCACACATGTAAAATGACCATGGCATCTTATGGGATGCCTACCTCCAATGGTTCTAACCTTAACTATTAATTATTTTATGGCCCCAATGGGGATATTTAGTTGGTTCAAGTTATCATTGTTTTCAGATGTCTGAATTTTATTAGGGTGTGAGATGGTAAGAACAATTAAGCTAAGTACAAATATCTCCATGAACTGGGCTTACAAATGCTTAGTGTGTGGAAAAGTGAACATACAAAGTGTGAGAAGATGCATATATATGATGATCCTTTACTATATCCCCCATAATTATAATGAATTTTGGTTTTTCCTTTAGAAAAGAAATGATGTGCGGATAATGGACCGCTTACTCTTTTTCCTATTACACTATGTGGGCCTAAAGGGAGATGGGAAACTCAAGTGCTTTAAGAAAACATTCATATGCAAGCTCCTATTTTCCTAAAAGACGCAAAGGAAGTAGAGATTACTTGATTTCTAAACTAACACTTGGTCCTCGTCCCAAAAATAATGAAATGGAAAACAACTTTGTTTAGTAACAATATTTGACGATGATGGGCCACTTACTCATTTACTAATTAAACTATTTGATTCACGGAAACTTGTAGCAAAATAAATAAATGCAGAGGTAAAGGAAATTCACTAAAGGCTTCCAATCACGGAAGAAAACAAAAAATACAAGGCCCTTTTAACTTTTTGACAACCACGCAGGTTAAGCCACACACAGACGCACATGTGCATCTGTCAGTGAAAAATTCATGCAGGCAAGAAAAAAGAGTGAAAAATGAAAATTTTTGGCTTAGAACAGGTCATAGAGGTCATGCGAAAATTCTGGAGAGACGTTGAGAACCTTTTAGTGTGGTTATTCAGAGAGGAGTCCTTGAAAAAACAATTTTTAGAGTAAATAAAAGAAACCAATGCAATCCCCAATTCTGTGTTAGTGCTTTTGTGCAAATGGAGTACCAAATAACACATACTTAACAATTGGTTTTTCCTTGCAAAGGATCATAGAGATAGTTGGTTTTGTTAGTGGACAGAGTTAGATAAAAAAAAGCATTACAAATGGTTAAAACAATGCATCTACAAACATAAACTAAACAAAGAGACAAATACACAAAATAATGCTTAATGAAGCAAACAATTAATAAAATAATGGAAAAAGACTCCCTTTATTGAATGTTGGTGGTACAATATTAATACAATAGAATACTAAAACTCTTGAATAGAATCCGTTGAGCTATGGTGCTAAAAAAGCCTCAACAAGGAGGTCCATTTCCTCTATCTCTTTGAAAACGTCTCCTCTCTCTGAAAAGAAGTATGAAGACTCTCTTAATGATGGACTCTTCTCCTCTCACTTAGATGATGGATTTCTCAAAAGAAATATGGCTATCATGCTAGTGCTCTTACTTCTTCTGCTTTAATAATGAAAAATAGTGTTGCTCTAATAGCAATTTTCCTAGCATAACAATGTATCATCTTTTGGTTCTCACATGGCTTGTTTATATATAGTTTTTTGAATCCATCTTCCCTCTATTGGTTAATGAATGATAGGGACTAAATAGTAGGACAAGATGATTCCATTGAGGGAATAATGTCTTCAGGGTGACTCCAATTCAACTGTCCTTGACTGGAAATGTTAGGGAATCCTCATTCAGGTGTGGGAAGTGGTCCCAAATTTTCTGAGTCACATCTTTCCTTGACCGTGTAGATTTCGAAGGAAAATTCGCGTGGTCACACTTTTTTCCTTCTTATCTAGTGTGCATTCCAAATTTTCCCTAAACATCCTTAGAAGAAGTTAAATTTCTGGAAATTTCATAATGTCTTCTGCTAGAAAATATTTATTTGTACATTCTATTGGACAATGTTAGGTTTCTTTTATAGTGTACAATTTTTTGGTGTTAAGAGACTCCCTCACTATTGATAGTTGGAATACCTAAATTTAACTTGCTTGATAGATTCTTTCAAATGTATGACTTCAACACCTTTATTATTATCATTATTGGAAGGTAGTCTAACATTTTTTAGTATTATACATCATTGACTAGTAATTAAATGATTTCTCACATGGTCAACTTAAACTCTTCCATTATGTTGAAATGTAACTTTAAAAGTGATTTTTTAAGATCTTGGGTTGTGTTAGCATTTCTGTTCACTTGCATGCCTCCTTATTTATTGATAGTAAAAACCATATTTCTATGTTTCTTCTCATTTCATTGGAATCTTATATGTTGGAACTTGATTTATTGGACAATACCACTTATTTATGTACATGAATTTGGTACTTCATTGGAGGATAAGTTTTTCACTTCAGTTTGTTCTAGAATTCATCCAATTTTATACATTCAGACATAGCTTTGCCATATGATATTTGTGGTTGTGATATGATTGGCATTGCTCCACTAACTATTTATTTGTGGCCATGATTTTCACTTTATATATACATGAGTGTGGATCAACAACGTACTTAACTTGGTGGAAATATTTTTTCTTCTCTAAGCATGGGTATGCCCACCTCGAGAGATGAGTTGTCTTTCCTATTTTTTCTTATAGGAATTAATCAGTCCATTAGCTAGAGAAATCCTCCCGAGTCCACCTATTTATGCATAATTATTATTAGCCATCAACAACCCTTTAGAATTCATGCATTAGGTGGCATCTATTATAGAATCATTTGCCACACTTTTCTTTGAGATGTAGTGTTGTCCTATTTATTACCCTTATTCCCTATGGTAGAGTTCGTGTTCCCTAAAACATCATTTAACAAAAAAAAAAAAGTGTACACTTATTTTTCTACATCTTATGTATTTCCATGACTATCATCAAATAAAGTTGCATATATGTGTGTGTGTGTGTGTGTCACTTAAAAAAAACTTTTGTATGCCTATAAAATGCACCAAAAAATTTATATGTGTGTATGGTGATGTTTTTGCTACACAAAAGTTGGCTTCTACCTGCATAAGATAATAGAGAAAATTATGTTGCTTTCAGTGAATAGACTAAAGAATGTAAATAAATCTCAGAGGGGAAGCTATGAATACAATACCATGAACTAAAACTGAAATAACACAAGAAACAAAGGCTCAAATGGAGCAACAACCTGATGAGAAAAATGGATAAATCTCCCTTTATTAGGTGTTGGTGGTGTTACACCTTTTTTTGGTGATCTAACCTATTATCATTAGATGGACCCAAGTACACCATGTAAGACCAATTTTACCCAAAGTAAAATTTCTTTCACTATGTAAAATAACTTAATAAAACACATTTATTAGGTTGTTTATGGTCTAAACAGAAAACCCCAAAAGGAAATATTAAACAAATCTATATTTGTTTGATTTTACTCATGGAGTAATTAATTAAACAATAATTTAATTATTATTCCTGGTTATATTTAACCCAAAACAAGGAAATTAATTAGATAAATCTTTATTTATCTTATTATTTCCTAGGAATAATTATTTAAATCTTATTTAAATAATATTCCTTGTTAAATATGACTAAATCATTTATAAATAGTTAAATAAACCATTATTTATTTAATTATCATTCAACCACTTCCTTAAAATAATAAATAAATCATTTATTTGTTTATTATTTACAAATAAAGGGATTTGACCCAAGTCAAATACCTTTTCCCTCCAACAAATATAATTAAATATCCCTAAAAGGTAGTTCTAGAATTTGGTTAATAATATTTTATTCATGCACCAAGTTCTAGACTACCCTAATATTTTGTTATAAATAGAAGGATTTTCCCATTCATTTGTCACCTTTTGTTTCCCATTAGATCACTCTGGATCTATACTCTTGGTCTGACTTTGAGCCATTATCATTGTCACATTCTCCATTATTTGCTTTGTGAGCTCCCTTTGAGTTCTATGTTTGTCTGGGTTTTCTACACCAACAAGAGAGAGAAATTCTAGATCTGAAGTGTTGAGGACTTTCAAGAACCCATCCCATTGACGAGAATTGGAAACACCTTTCTTTTTTTCCTCCGAGGTGCCCTTAATATAAAAATTATTTCAAAAATATTGTTCTTGTCTTGTCTATTGGATGCATGGAGCAAAATCTTATTTTTACTGCTTAATGTCTTTTTATGAATAGATCTGGATTTGTGTAGCTTTTGTCTTGATCAACTAACTGCAGATTTGAAGATATTGGCAGCCATATTTCATGTTAGGGCTATCTGTTATGCGTAGCTAAAGTGGTATTTTTTCGTACACTTCGACAAAATATTCATACTAAAAAATTGGCGACTCCACATGGTTTTTCAATTACGACCGCTGTCGTTTTTCATATTCCTGCATATCCAGCTGCTTCAAAACCTAGGATTTATTTTCAATTTTTTTTTTCTATTTTTATGTCATTTTTCACCTATAAAACCCTCAAACATTAAAATTTATAACTTCCGTGTGTTTCTGGCCCTATTGCGCAGGTAACCGACATCAACCGCAACTGAGACGACAAATTTTTCTGAAATCTGCCGTAGAGACCCCCGGAGCTGTAGGTCGCACTTTTCGGCCCAGAACCTACGACCTGGACTCCAGGATGCACTTTTCAGCCCAGAATCTGCGACCTAGACAGAAAACAGGTCAGAACCTGCGACCTGTACTTTTTTCTGCAATTTTCCAGTAATTTTTCTTGGTTTGTCTAAAGCTTCTGTCAGGGTTTTCCAACCTCTATCTTAGCCCATTTAGACATGTTTCTGATCTGTTTTACTCAACTAAGTGGGAATCTATCCCCTTAGGGCTTTAGTACCCTACACTTTTTGTGGGATATTTCTAGCTGTTTCAGCCGTCTGAATTTTCATAGTTTCAGCCCTTTTCTTTTCAGATCTGATACCTCACTTTCAGAGCCCTTTTAGATCAGCTCTTCTCCTTTTCAAATCACCTCATATAGTTTTTCTTGGGTTTGCCTCTAGGGTCACCTCCTTGTCCCTTCTACCTTTAGCTGATTTCCTCCTTTGTTGCAGCAACCTTGCCTTTGCCTCTTTGTTGTTTTCTGTACCTCTTTTCAACAGATTTCTCCTCTAGATCCCTGTCCCTCCTGACCTTAGATCTATTGGCTTCTTGTTAGTGTGTTTTGACTAGAATTTTTCCCTCTTTTAGACTAGTTTTGAGAGACTCGCCTTCTTGGGTTAGATCGATGCAGTGTTAGCTGTTAATTTTCTATTATTTGAGCATTGTATACTGTTCTTTGCAGATTTATTTTCAGTTATGCAGCACACTTTTTCTTTTACTCTCAAAATGTCTAGGTTTAAAAATTAGAATTAACACACGCCACACACTGACCTTAAGTGAAGAAGAGCCTGGTTAACATCACCAGGCAAAGAATTTAAAATCAATTGACATTGCACCTCTCTGCCCTTGTTTCAACATTTTCATCACTTGATTCAGCACCTCCCTGCCTTTGCTAGTTATTCTTCTTCACTTTGTGTCGTCATCATTGCGCCCCCAAGGCGTATATCCCAGAGACTTCTTGGCCTTCGCGCTCAGTTTCTGGTTGGTTTACTTTCTCCTTCCCGCCATCGTCGAGTTATTCCTCCCCCGAGTCCGCACTCTGACTCCTCTTCTAATTCTTTGGGTTCTCCCCCTACTTCTGGTTCTCCCCCTGTTACCTTCACCATGTCTGGTCCAGTGCCTAACGCTAGCGGAAACCTCGGCCCTAATACTAGGACTATTACTAGCGAAATTGCCACGGGAACTACCTCAACTGTCCCTTTGCTCCCCTATATGGCAGGTCTTAGTCTCCCTGATTTCAATCAGTTGATCAATGATCCTATCCGCCACGATGTTAATTAGCCTGCTATGCCAACCAAGCTCCCCTCTAAGATTCCCAAGTTCGAAGGCCTTGCTAGTGAAGATCCCTCCAACCATATCCGATCTTTCCACATGTGGTGTTCATCCAATTCCATTACTGATGATTCCATCCGTCTTAGATTGTTCCAACGCTTGCTTATAGGCGAAGCTTCTAAGTGGTATGTTGACCAAAACACCTCTTCCCATACCACCTTTGCGACCATTTCCCAAGCCTTCTTATCTTATTTCCAGCTCCCCCTCCGATACGACACTGGTACCGAACTCTTGACTTCCTTCCGTCAATCATCTGCGACCCGCATTTCCGCTCATGTCCAGGAATGGCGAAGACGAAGGAGCTTATGTCAAGCTCCTACCTTTGAAGATTGAGTCTATATGGGCGGGTTCCTTACATCTCTCTTACCCGCCATCGGCAAAGATGTCGCGTCCCAATTCCCTCAAACCGAAGAAGCCACCCTCCAAATAGCCTTGAAATATGACCTCATCTATGCTCAGTCTTGTTATGTTTATACCGTCCTTCCTGACCTCCCCAGACTCGGTGGTGCTAACGCCTTGGGGGCATATCATTCTGCCGATGGTATCATTGGAGCTCTTTCACATCCGTATGCTCAACCTCCTATGGGCTATGGTCTCCCTCCGGGAGGGGCCAACACCTCCAACACTTTTCCCCCTCTAGCTATCATGTATCCAGGATACTGCATGCCTCCTCCTTTTGCCCAACCTCCTACTTACCTCAATGTTTCCCATCCTAACTATTATCCTTATCCATAGCATGGTGCCACATCTCCTCCAGCATTTGGCCCTCCACCTCCCTTGCCTTCTCAACCCCAGCAATAGCAACTACTTCCCCCTCCAGGGAAATTATTTGCACAGCAGGGTGCGACTAATCCTCCTTCTTCTCAAAGAAAGAGGAAAGGTAATCAAAATCAATCTGTCACTGGTAATCATGGATCCAATCCTTCAGGTACTGACTCTAACACTGCTAACCAGCCACAGGGCTCTTAGCCCAAGCCGGACAGGCCTCTTCGTACAAATAAGCCTTGTTTGTGTTGCGGTGTTTATGGTCATTACACTCACGATTGTCCCCTATTACCACAGATGTGGTAGATGTGGGAGTCTCAGGCTACATTGCGAGGACAACATGCCTCCCCTACTGTTCCCCCCAATGCGGCTACTTCTCAACCGGCTATGTTTACTGACCCTTTCCCTTAGCAAGGATTCATGGCTACCCAACCACCTCATGCACTAGTAGCCACTCAACCTTCCCCTTCTGGTTCCTCTGATTACTAAATCCTCATGATGAACTCTGATACACCTTTACCCATCGAACTTAACCTGCAAACTCGGTCTCATCACTACCCCAAGCCTCCCACTCTGTTTGTCCCCGAGTCACCATATTTAGGTCCTATAGAGCCTATTTTGACACCCAATGGTCCCTTGCAGATCCCTCAGCCCAAATTTTAGGTTCATACCAATATTCCTACGGGCCCATTACGCCGAAATTCTGCTTCTATTCGAGCTGCTCATTCCTATAGCATAGTAGATGATTTGGCGCAGTCTCCTGTTGCCATCTCAACACTGGACTCCTCCAGTCATGTCCTTCTCAAAGGAAGGATCTACTATCTACCATGGGTGTTGTAGATCCTGTTGATGACCAATTTATTGTTTTTTATGCCAGTTAATTAGACCATCATCCCCTTCCTGCTTCCGTTTCTTTCCAAATCCCAGTCAAAATCTGGAACTCTAACGTGTCTCAGTGTATTATTGATGAGGGGGCATCTACTTGTGTGATTTCTAATTCAGTTTGGAAACAAATCGGATCTCTTGAGTTGGCCCCTTCCACAATCACCCTTCTTGCATGGGATGGCCATGCCTCCCATCCCATTGGCCTATTCCGTAATTGTCCTATCACTCTTGTGGGCAAGATTGTTTGCGTTGACGTTGAAGTCATCGATGCCCCTCTTGATTATAAAATTCTTTTGGAGCGTAGCTACACCTATGCCATGTCTATTGTCCCATCCACGGTCCACTGCAAGATTTTTTTCCCTCATAATGTAAATATAGTCACCATCGATCAATTGACATATCATGAGCCAAAATCTCAAACCTCCCCTGAGTCGACCATATCTTCTGTAGCCAATAAGCAAATCGTCGATTCTTTGACCAGTGTCTCTCCTGGCATCTAAAAATACTCCTCCTTGCTTGGAACCTTTCCTGGTCTTCCTCCTCCTCCTGTCTCTGATCCCAGCTTCGCGAATGTTTGCATGATGCAATCCTCTCGTGTTGCCCTTGAGCAGCCCGCTTCAGCTAGTCACCAACCACAACCTCCACCTCGCCCACCGCAACCTGTTCCTATCCCTTCGCCTCAGCCAGCCATACCTCTTCCTTCTGGACCTTCTCCTACAGCTAGTACCCATGAGCCCCTCTATCCTCCTGGGTCAGTTCCACCAGGTCTCAACCATCTTGGAGCGTCCCTCCTGGCCATTACCCCGCTGGTCAGATACCTTTCCTTGCTCCCCCTCCTAGATTTTATTCGGTCCCTATCATGGCCACCCTCTCTCTCCCCAATTTGACCCTGGGCATACCCGTCTGGTACCTTGACCCTCCAGCCGCTACCCCACCAGGTCACCCCACACTTTACCTTGCTTTGACACCGGTTCAACCGGTTCCCTTATCTTCCTCTATTGCTACAGTGCCACCAGCACCTCAACATGACCCTTCTCCTGTTATGACAGCTTCATAAAAGAAAGACAAAGCTCGTAAGGGGGCATCCTACGACAAGGCTACCTCGTCACACCCTACTCCTCCTCGGCCGCCAAAATGCGCTATCCAGTGTGCCTTGTGTGATGATTTCGGTCATGCCACCCATACATGTCCTGAGTTGCCGCATCTCAAGACCATGGTCAATGAGACATTTCCATAATCTGACATCCCTAAGGTCTATGTCACTATACCTGATTCAATCCTGAAACTTAAAACCTTGCACACCAATCACCATTGTTCTTTGTGTGATTTCCATAGCCATTATACCCAACTCTGCCCCTACCTCAACGAGTATCATTCCTCTTTAGACGCATACCACTAATTCAAAGCCAAGCATGACTAGCTACCTTCTCACTTGTTCACGAATTCTCCTTCAGTAGCACCAGAAGACCTGTCTACCCCAATTCACATTCCCCCTCCTGATATTGAAATGACTGAGTCTTCAGCCACCATTGGTTACCTCTCATCATTCTTGCGATCCTCGGCGGCAGTCCCCGTAGTACCTCCCCCCAATGTTTCACCTGACCCCCCATCTGCTTACTCTTCTGTCATGCCCCATGACGTTTCGTATGTGAGCCTTTCTCCCCATAATCATGAGTTTGATATCTCTACCTCATCAGGTGATCCTTTTCCTTCCACTCTTCCCATATTCCAGTCAAATGAAGACATTATGGAAGCCATGACCGAACTTGATTTTCCATGGGATGATATGCACCATCGTGCGTACTTCCTTCCACAACAATCCCATGACCAATATGTTGTATAATATAAAGAATTCATTCCCGATAAAGTTGATTGGTTTAAAAATCCAATCCCTGCACCTGATGCTTTCGAAGAAGGAAATATGGCCAATATCTCTTCTACCATCAAAATTAAAATTTCTGTCAAACCAGGAATCGAAGGACATATCACCTTGGGTGCCCAATGCACCCCGAAAGAAATTGAAGCTTACACCAAGATATTCGAATAATTCCATGATATTTTCACCTGGTCCTACTCAGGAATGCCCGGACTCGACCCAGCCATTGTCAAACACCATATCGACACATGGCCTGATGCCAATCCAGTCCATCAAAAGTTGAGACCCATTCATCCTTCTAGACGTGAAGCTATCAAAGTCGAAATCGATAAGCTCAAGCAGGTTGGTTTCATTTATCCCATCGAATACACCACTTGGGTATCAAACCCAATTCCCATCCTCAAAAAACAAGGCACCATACATGTCTGCACTGACTTTCGCGACTTGAACAAATCTTGTCCCAAAGACAACCTCCCCACACCATTATTGACCAAATCATTGATGAGTGTGCGGGGCATGAGGTTCTATCCTTTATGGATGGATTCTCTGGATATAACCAAATCATTATTCATCGTGCTGATCAACTTAAAACCACATTCATTAGTCCGTGGGGAACTTTTACATACCGGGTCATGCCATTTGGCCTTAAAAATGCCGACGCCACTTTTCAATGGGCCATGTCTTATTGTTTCCATGACTTAGATCATATTATCCTTGCCTATTTAGATGACCTTACTGTGCGTTCTAAACATTGGGCATAACACCTCCATGATCTGCGTACCATCTTCCTTCGATGTCGCAAGTATAATATCTACCTTAACCCGTTGAAATGTGTCTTTTGCGTTCCCGCCGACCATATTCTAGGCTTCATCATGTCTAAAGACGGTATAACTCTTGACCCTTTGAAATTTCAAGCCATTCTTGAAATTCCTACTCCCCATACCTTACGCCAGCTACAAAGTCTCCAAGGTAAAGCTAATTTTATTTGTCGGTTCGTTCCCGACTATGCCACCACCGCACATGGGTTCCTTAGACTTCTTCGCTCTAACATCCCATTTGTTTGGGGCACCTATGCTCATGAGTCTTTTGATGCCCTCAATCATGCTCTCACATCCACCCCCTTGATCCGTCCTCATGACTTTGATCGAGACTTCATCCTGTACATCTCTGCCTCCACCTATTCGGTCACTGGTGTCCTTATCCAGGAAGATGATAAAAGTATTGAACATTTGATCTATTATGTCAGTAAGAACCTTGTAGGTCCCCTGTATCCTAATCACATGAATAAAAATTAGCGTTGGCTGTCGCGTTCTCGGTCCAAAAACTGTGTCATTACATCCTCCTGCATTCCGCCAAGGTTGTGACTAATTCCAACCCCATGGCTTTCCTATTGAGTCGATGCATCCTCAGTGGGAAGTATGCTCGTTGGGTCATTATCCTTCAAGAATTAGACCTCGAATTTGTCACACCAAAAATTAAGAAAGGTTTAGCCCTCGCTAAACTCATTTCTGAATTAGCTACCGGTACACAAGATCCTCTGGTTAATGACTCTCTTCCAATGAACACTTATTCGCCATTACCACAGACGACCCTTGGTACGGTGATATCCTTACTTACTTGCGAACCCAAAAGTTCGCCTTTCATCTTGACCATGATGCTCGATGACGTATCCGACACCAAGCCCCCCGCTACCTTCTTATCGGTGAAGATCTTTATCATCGCGGTGTAGATATCGTCCTTTGTCGTTGTCTCACACACGCTAAATCCGAGCAAGTCCTCAATGCCTATCATAGCGATGCTTGTGGTGGCCACCTCTTTGGTCTTGCTACCGCCCAGAAAATCATGTGCGCCGAGTATTTTTGGCCTTCTCTCTTTATTGATTGCATTGAATCAGTCAAACACTATCCCAATTGCCAACAATTCACCCCTAAGGCACGAAATCCTCCATCTCCCCTTCATCCTGTCGTCACAGCTGGTCCCTTCTGTAAATGGGCCATCGACTTCATGGAGTGTCGACCTCCATCCGCTGGTAACCATAATTATATCATCGTGGCAGTTTAATATTTCACAAAATGGGTTGAGGCTATTCCAACATTTAACAACACAGCAGCTACCACAGCCTCTTTTTCTTTAACCACGTTAGCGCTCGATTTGGGGTTTCGAAACAATTGGTCTCTGACCATGGCCGAAATTTTGAAGATGAGATATGGCGTGAGCTATCCTCACTGTTGGGTTTTGAGCATCAATATTCATCCTCCTATTACCCCCAAGGTAATGGCCAAGTTGAAGCTGTCAATAAAATCCTTAAAACCATGCTTCAATGGACGATGAATAAGCACAAAACCAACTGGCATCTCATGCTCTTCCCTACTTTGTGGGCCTATAGAACTTCTGTTAAAACTGCCACCGGGTTTACTCCTTTCCACCTCGTTTTTGGAGAGGAGGCAGTCTTGCCGATCGAATGTGAAATCCCCTCCCTTCATCTGGCTGTTGAAATTCTCCCTGATACCCAACCTCTAGAACAACGACTTATCATGCTTGAGCGCGCCTCCAAAGACCGTCGTGTTGCATTACAAACTCTTGAAGCAACTAAGAAATTAAAAATTCCACCATCGTTCTTTTCACGAAGGTGATCTTGTTCTAGTATATGACCAGGCCCATGATGTCCTCGGTCATGGGAAGTTTGACTCATTATGGCTAGGCCCTTACATCATCAGTAAGGACCTAGGTAAGGCAGAATACCTCTTAGAGGACTTTGAATTCCACCCCCTTCCTAATCCTCACAATGCACTCTATCTTAAGAAATATTACCCTTAGAATTTCCCTCCTGAAATGCATGTTTTATTTTCTTTAAGATATCTAGCATCCGTTTGTTTCTCCTGGTTTGATACTTCACCCGGACACGTTATGTCCACGAAGGCTCCATTCACCTCTCCTCCAAAATCAAATTTCCTCACTTGCAAAACTTTTACTTGGGGCACCACTTTTCCCCCTTACTTGTCCTTATTTGTGTCCATTTTCGTGATTAGATACTCTCTTGTACTCATGTTTTTATGGTCCCCCTTTGGACCTTTACTGTGTGGCAACACCATCAAGTCGCCCTTTTTTAGAGCATCTGAGTTGAGTCACCATCATATTCTTTGAGTCTATCCCGAGTCCCTTTATATCTCACTATAGTCCTCCATCCTATATTTCTTATTCCCTCTCTCATGTCGCACATGATGGAATTTAGTCCCACTGTCCCCCATTCCTCCTGATATTGTGTCAGTCGCTGCCAAGTCATCCATGCCCTTTATACTCTAACAAGGGAAGTTGTACATCTGCTACTCAGTATCCCCCATTTCATCATCATCATTAGTGTCAGTCTATTAGTTGCTATACTATTTTCTCTTGTGCCTTAGTTGAGGATCCCTTATTGCCTCACCTATGGCGGACCTCCTTCTGTCGACATCAAATCATTCACTCCAAAAGACAGGTCTAGAGGGTGGTGTGCCTTGGTTTCAGCTTCTACACTTGTTCGGTGCCTCGGATCAGGCAAAGGGATTTCTCATTACACTTTGAATTGATTGTTTCTCAACTCCAGCTCCTTTCAGCATGATCGAGATCTGTATACTTGATGGTCCAGTGATGCAGTAGCAGGTATTGGTGATTCCCTGGTGTGTGTGAGATTTCTCAACCCTCGTGAGGGGGTGGCCCTGCAGGTAGCCCCCCACATGCCCAATTGACCTCTTCATTGCAGCCTTCAATGCAACTCCATATATTTGATGATGTTGACCTTAGCCGCTTGCAGCACCTCTTTGATTTGCATGTATCAGTCAGATTTTCTGAGCCCTTCCCCGTTTATAGGGGGAATTTGGGTTGTATTTGTATCTCATGTACTCAAATATTATTGTATAAGTCCTAGCTGTTATCCCATGCACAGCATGTATGTGGGATTCCTCATTATATCTTTTATCTGGCTCATGTTTATGCCAGCCTGTACTTTAAAGTTTGGTCCCTTGTTTACTGGACACACTATTATTTTGTACTTTGTCTTAGCGGGCATAGGTATGCCTCCCCCACTGCCTCTAGCACAGGTACCCTCTCATAAAATGAGACTTGTTGCACCTGTAAGTCTCATCTTCTCAGGGTATAGTTCTTTAGCACTTTAGACTACCTTATATTTCTCTCTCTGAATTCCCTTTTGATGGCTAGTGATTGAGTTCTTACAACGTACTTCGGTCATACTATCTGCTCCTAACACTCGCACACTGGGGGGCAATCTGTTGCACCATTTTTTCATCATCTAACCTATTATCATTAGATGGAACCAAGTACACCATGTAAGACCAATTTTACCCTAAGTAAAATTGCTTTCACTATGTAAAATAACTTAATAAAACACACTTATTAGGTTGTTTATGGTCTAAAAATAAAACCCCAAAAGGAAATATTAAACAAATCTATATTTGTTTGATTTTCCTCATGGAATAATTAATTAAAAAATAATTTAATTATTATTCCTGGTTATATTTAACCCAAAACAAGGAAATTAATTAGATAAATCCTTATTTATCTTATTATTTTCTAGGAATAATTATTTAAATCTTATTTAAATACTATTTCTTGTTAAATATGACTAAATCATTTATAAATAATTAAATAAACCATTATTTATTTAATTATCATTCAACCACTTCCTTAAAATAATAAATAAATCATTTATTTATTTATTATTTACAAATAAAGGGATTTGACCCAAGTCAAGTACCTTTTCCCTCCAAAAAATATAATAAAATATCCCTAAAAGGTGGTTCTAGAATTTGGTTAATAATATTTTATTCATGCACCAAGTTCTAGACTACCCTAATATTTTGTTATAAATAGAAGGGTTTTCCCATTCATTTGTCACCTTTTATTGCCCATTAAATCACTCTGGATCTATACCCTTGGTCTGACTTTGAGCCATTATCATTGTCACATTCTCCATTATTTTCTTTGTGAGTTCCCTTTGAGTTCTATGTTTGTCTGGGTTTTCTACACCAACAAGAGAGAGAAATTCTAGATCTGAAATGCTGAGGACTTTCAAGAACCCATCCCATTGACGAGAATTGGAAACACCTTTCTTGTTTTCCTCCTAGGTTCCCTTAATATAAAAATTCTTTCAAAAATATTGTTCTTGTCTTGTCTATTGGATGCATGGAGAAAAATCTTATTTTTATTGCTTAATGTCTTTTTACGCATAGATCTGGATTTGTGCAGATTTTGCCTTGGTCAAATAACTGCAGACTTGAAGATATTGGCAGCCATATTTAATGTTAGGGCTATTTGTTATGCGTAGCTAAAGTGGTATTTTTTCATACACTTCGACAAAAGATTCATACTAATAGGTGGTATGGGGAATACAATGCTAAATTGTCTTGTGGTGAGTCCTTTGAGCTACGGAGCTCAAATGCCCAAGACAAGGGGGGCTCCTTTCCTCAAGTTTCCTACAATTATATCCTCCCTCTGTCAAAAGTATGGTGATCACTATCATATGATGGAGCTCTCTCTTGGACTAAGATGTTGGGTGGAAAACAAGTTAGTCTCTCCAATCCCTTTGTTGCTATACTTGCAAGTTGGTTTGCTATGGAGAAATTTTTCCAGCATAACAATGTGTCTCCTTTTTCTCTTCCCATGGACAATTTATATAGATTTTTTTTGAACTCTCTTCCCTCCCTTGGACCAAGGTTGATAATGACCCAAGAGTAGGGAATATATTCCTTTGTGGGTTGCATGCCTCCACAAGTTGGATAAATTTCGTCTATCCTTGACTACAATGGTCAGAGAATCGTCTTTTCCAGGTGTGTCAAGTGGTCCTGGATGGTGACTTTTCACCATTCCCAGGACCGCATAATTATTGAAGGAATAAGAACGTTTTGTGGAAAACGCCTTTTTCTACTGGTGCGTTGTCTGCCAATTTATGAATGAAGCTTGGGAATATTTATTTTTTTTCCTTCCTAATGTATTTCTTCTTTGAAAATATTTATTTGTACCTTATGCTTGACATTTTTCTAATGTCTTTTGCCTATATGATTTTCTAGTGTTAACAGTTTCCCCCTGATGTATGAGGTCTAGGAGGAAATGTATAGCAGAAATACACTACGTTTTATTTTTTGAGTGAGCCTTTTGAGAGAGAGAGAGAGTAACTTGTTGTGGAAATAAGTAGGGAGACCCCTTGTCTGAAGTAAAAAAGAAACCATGCTCTATAGGAAACCTGCAAGAGATAAAATGAGAAATATTTCTACGAGGCAAGCATGTCCCTTGCTCGTGGTGTTGATTAATTAATATAATATTGACAAATATTGGTTCTTCCATGGCACATTTGTGGTAGGTGATCTAATTTTGGTTGATGATGATGGGTGTTGACGCCCTTGGGAGCATTTTTCTTCGAAAAAAAAGGTTGAATGTGGTACCCACATGCATTGTCTTGGTATGGCACATTTGGAGAAAGTGCTCAATGTATGCATAGGATTTTTACTGTTGGGGACCTTCCCATGTAAGCATTGTTGAGAGATATGCCTATTGATATATGAGTCTTCGAATAATTCTAACAGAGTGCAATGATTATGAAGTATGATACCATATTTGACTTGAAAACTTGTGCTGATGTTGAATTTGAAGAGGATCACTGAAATCAGTTGGAAATGTCAATTCCCATCATGCCATCCGAGGATGCCCTTATTTTGGTGAGGAATCATCCAAGGTACCACCTCCTCCTTGGAAATTTTTTGTTGAAGTCGACAAGAAGGAAGCATAAACTGATTGAAATAAGTATTGATACAAGGGATGAGGGTTTCTTATGAAGTAGGGAGTAATGTGATAGGTTAATGAGACATGATGATGAGGGATGACTATAATTGATGATGATGGTTAACTGGACAGAGGTCGAAGCTAGAAATACAAGTGGAAACAATCATAACAAGTTCTAATGGGGGAATCCATGGGTTCCGTAGGACATCCAGGGTGGGCATATGTTTTCTATCACTGACATGGTTGGATGTGGTAAAAAATGTGTAACTCTGACCAAGGTTTATTCGGGACACTGCCAGGTAAGAAATGTAAATGTATGGGTGGGATTTTTCTCCTAAAAAGCTTTGTACACTTGCCAAAAGAATATGAAAGTGGTTTGGATGTACAAGCATGGAGACAAGTGCCCCATTAACATGTATGATCGTGCATGATGATGTGAGGAGTTTTATTTTCTGAGGGTGGAGGCCCCATTGGTTTTCCTCGATGCGAGGATGATGAGGCAGATGAAATGTCACATATGTGCTATCCATATGAGGGTGTGATGGGGAAAATGTGAAACACATCAATGCATTTTTGTTGATCCGCTTGTAGAGAATGGTGGCTCGAGAATAGGGTTTTGACATGCGATAAGTAAAACTGGCTGATGTTTGATAATGGATGGTTGAACATGAAGTGGTTCCCATGCCAGAGTTTGTGGCCATTTCTCTAGATATTGAGGTATGATATACATGAGTGATGGATGCCATGGAAGGTGTGGCTCTCCTGACCTGCAAGGGTGTTTATCATGTGCAAGGTGGAGTGATGATAAACATGGCAGGGTGAGTGAAACCTATGGTTTTATTCTTCTAAGGAAATAATGTCAAGATATGCAAAGCTTTTTAGGGAAGCCTATCATGCCGAGGATAGAATGATACCTACTCTTGTACTTTTGTTGTTTTGGACGTATGGTGATTTGGCTTGTCTACAACATCTGTGGAAAATACCCCAAGTAAAAGAATTATTTTCATAAAAATATTTTGAAATGACTTGAATTCAAATCAACAAGAGTGGGAATACCTGAACTGTAGTATGGAGCGGGTGGGCATTGGGTCCAAAAATGAATTTATCTACAATCTTGATTTATGAGGTCCAGATAGAACATGATGAAGTGTTGATCCCTCTGTTTTTCACAGTTTTGTGATTGGATACTATGAGTTGCAGTTATGGGCTCCCAAAAATGGTAAAAAGGGTCATATATAAGCCATATGGTCAACTTTTAGGTCATTTTTGTTTTCTAAGTGCACGAGGTCAGAGCTGGTTTCCAGATATTTTTTTATTGTTGCATTTAGCCATAGTACCCAGATTCGTGTGGATAGTGTCAAGTAGGAGCTAAAACATCTTTCTATTCAATTTTGTCATTTTTATATCTTGGTGGGAAGTACAGGGGGGGTCCTGTACGAAATTTTGTCCATTTTTTGGTATGACCACACCGGCAATCAAAGATAGCATGTGCGGTCTCCGCATAAAGAATTTCTCTCTGCGCAAGGACCCCGCAGGCTATTAAAATTTTAATGCGTTATTCCACGTGCTTGTGGTGGGAAAACATGTGAAGTCAAAAATAAAGCATGGGGGTGTCACAATTTACATAAGTTGATGGTTTTTTTGAAAAACTAACTTTTTTCTATTTCCATGGTGGAAGGATGCTGTGGAGAGAGAGGGACTGGCCTGCCTTGTGCACAACAGTAGTGCAAAACCTACATGCTCAAGAGACTCTAGCACGATATGGGATACTCAAGTTTTGTGAGAGAAACATATTGAGGTCCGATGATGAATTTTTACGGTACTTGATCAGGTGCTGGGATAGGTAGTGGTGCATGATGGTTTTGCACTAGACCAATCTAAGGATATGGCCTTAGACTGATATTTATTTTTTTACGGGCCTTTTGCCTCATGGGGAGGCTCTTCCCTATCCACTCCTTATTGGGGGAGTGAATGTACATGAGTGGGATGAGGATTCAGGGCACTTTCGACATAAACCTATTACGCGAGGTTGTTTTTGAGTGGACTTTGTTACAAATTTAGGTGAGCAAGCCACTCTGGCCATGATATTTCGCTTTTTAGGGTTGTCATCACTGCACCGAGTATCAAGACTGCATATCTTGGTGATGCCTCAGTTGCAGTCAGGTCATTATTTGATTGGGCCTAATTTTTTTATGAGGTGTGGTCAGGAAAGTGGCCAAGGTATAGAGGGGTGCGGCAAAGATCTTTAGTTGTGCGAGCATCCTATGCTGCATTATGTATGAGCAAGTTGTGATGTTATGACCCTTTGTTCCGGTGCCTTTCGATCCTCTGAGGGATCCTCAGATGTACCGATGGACACTTATGATGACCTGTGCCAGTGGGAGTGAGGCCAGTAGATATTAGGATGAGGCGGTCAAGGCATGGTTCGAGTCAAACCCACAACTATTCCTCAACATGGGTCTCCCTCTTGGTTATGCATGGGGACTGACAACTATGATCTTTTATTTTTTCTACATTCAGAGTTACATTTTTTTTTATGTGTGTGTGTGTGTGTGTGTGTATATATATATATATATATTTCATTGATGGTGACACTGATACTATTTTTGGTTTTCTTTTGCAGATACAGGGTAGATAGGACGTCCCCGTACCTTCCTGGTAGGCCATGAGCCTAGGAGGAGGGGTACGTCGGGTACGAGTCAGGCCCAGCTAGGGGGATATATTAGTGCAGGTGGTCTTTGAGGGGGGGTAGTAGTGTTGTAGCTGCTAGTGGATATGTTGTACTCTTGGCATGGTTTAGAGGCTGCAGAGGCACACGTGGTTGAGGTTGAGGGGCTATTGGCAGGCATCGATATTCGAGTGTTGGTGGCAGAGGCCCGAGCGATGGATGAGAAGGGCCAACTGGCGGCTACTAAGGTTTGGGAAATAGATGTTACGGCTCATGTTGAGGTGGCAAATGCCCATGCTTTGGATTTTAAGGATTCATGGAGTTGGTTGGAGAGGCTAAATCGAGGTTTTCCAACTAGGGGTTTTGATAACCTGGTCAATATATGGTTGAGACAGTGATGGCCCAGGAGAGGGCGCATCGCCTAGCTTTGCACCGGGCAACACTTACTACAACAGATGTTGCTCCGATAATGCCAATAGGTGCTCATGTGGGTCCAGAGGACCCACCAGGTGGGGCTCAACCCTAGATATGTTGTATAATCATGGAAATCACCCATTATGAGTATTCTTCCCTATGTTGGTGATATGTATTTTCTCACTGACTTGACAACCAACAAGCTTTTTTTTTCGTATACTGGGAAAAATATTTTTTTTGATGTATATATAAGATCAAATGTATTTTGATGGCTCTTATGATATGTCTATGGTTACTTTTATGATGTTTTTATATGTTTATGATGGATTTTATGTATTTATGATAGATGTTATGCTTATGATGGGATTTTTTGCTTCATGGTTAATGGTTTATATAAGATTCATTCTAGTCTATGACATGGTTATCTATGCAATCGACTACTTGATTTTGATCTCTTAGTATATGTGTAAATGTAATGTGGTCAAAGTGGCAAACCAACCTTCGTGCATGTAGGTACTTCCTAAATAGGTGCAAATCCCATACTTTAAAGGTTTGTTTTAGTTGTGATACCACTAACTGGGAAACAAGAAATACATGTAAAAGGTTGATGCCTTGGTTGGAGGAATCACTCAATAGTCAGATGACTGTGCCATATTCAACTTGATTTTTTGTTGTTGACCCGATACACACTCCATTGGAGAGGTATATTGATTGTTTATGGGTTTATATGGCCTAGGTGGTGGAAACTAAATTTTATAACCATCAAGAGGCTCCCTCAATGAATCCAAAATAGTATATGGACAAACGATCCATATATGAAACAAGGGCGTGGTTTTTAGAACAAGTCCATGATGATTGTGATCATCATAATTTTTTTTTAATGTTACATACATTTTACTCTAGGTTGTTGAGGCTTTCCACCTTATGGGTGAAATTTCTTGAGGTAGAGCCCAATAATGAGGTTGGTTATGCATGTACTGTTAGGCTCTGAAAAAATGTATGCTCCTTTGAGGAGATGGTGTTCGATAATGTAAGTACCCTTACATAATTTTTTGAACTTCCCAGGTCCTAAGCCTTCTTTTGAAACATCATAGCGGAGGACTAGTCCCCCCTTAGAAAATGAGTGGGGGGTGATGTTGCAGTCAAATGATGCTTTCACTCTTTTCTTGTGAGCTTCGTTGTGTTGGAGAGACTCTCACCCACTTTCACCGACGAGTTCTAATTTTACCAAATATTGCTCTCAAGGTCGAGTATCTGTGAGAAGCTTGATGGTTGCGTGTAAGTTGGGGATTTCACGTTAAATGGGAAGCATGATCTCCACTCCGTATATCAACTGGAAGGGTGTAAATCCTATTGAGGATTTGACCACTGTGCGGTATGCCCATAAGAATGCAGACACCATATGGTGCCAATTGTTTTTGTAGTTGTTTACCATACGTTGTAACAATGTTTTAAGTACTTTTTTAACAACTTCTACATAGCCATTGGATTGGGGGTAGTATAGTGACACAAACTCGTGCACAAAAAAAAGGTGTTGGGATAGCTCCTAGAATATTTCATTCTCGAAATTATTTCTATGGATGGATACTAAATCCTTGGGTACAAAGAACCATGTGATGACATGGTTGAAGAAAAATTGGGCTGCATTTTTTATGGTGTTATTGTATGTGGGCTTGGCTTCTGCCCATTTGGTGAAATAGTCGATGACCACTATGATGTACTTGTGTTTTTCTGATGACGTGAGGTTGGAAGTCATTATGTCGGTGCCCCATTTGCAAAATGATCCTGCTATGATGATGAGGTTGAGAGGAGCTGGAGGGGATCTTTCCTTGTGAGCGTAGCATTGGCATCACTCACACATTTTTACTTCTTGTATGCAATCGTGAAATAGGGTGGTCCAGAAATAATTGACATGTAGGAATTTTTTAGTGGTGGCCATTGTAGAGAGATGACCATTGTAGGCCCCACTATGGCAATCATTTAGGACCTGCTGAGCTTGGTCATGAGTAAGGCATCGACGTAAAATGGTGTCGATGCCTCACTGATAAAGGACATCCCCTATTAGAAGGTATTGAGGGGCTTGATGGCCTATGCACCTTCAGTCGTCATGGGTGAGTTTCGATTTGAACTTTTGGGTTCACAGAAAAAGAACGATGTTTCTGTAGCAAGGATCCTTTGTTGTTATCAAGAACAAATGTTGAACATGTAGTGAGTCATTAACTAGGGATCCTTGGGTCTAATTATGAATATTGGTTATGAATTTGGCCAGGATGAGTGTTTTTTATCTCTTAGGGGAGCTAAGCTGGAGGTCAAATTCCTACAGTATAACTATCCATCGAGTGTACTTATGGTTCATCATAAAACGGGTTAGTAAATATCACATGGGATTGATAATTTCTATGACTATTGTGGTCTTGAGGATGATGTAATGCCAAAGCTTTTGTACTACATTTACTAGGGCTAGTGATGTTTTTTATTCTGGATTGTACCTCAAGCCAGGCATGACTAGGTTCTTTCTTACATAATAAATTACATTCTCTTTGTTTTCTGGTCCATCCTAGACTAGCACCAAGATGATGGTTGTATCTGATGTAAATAAGTATAAGGTGTAGCCTTTATCGTAGTTGGGTGGGCTCATCAAGGGGTTTGAAGACAAGGTCTCTTTTAGTGCCTCAAATTCCTTTTGATCCTGATCATCCCATTGGAAAGGAATGTCTTGATGGAGAAGAAGCATGAAGCCTTGCGGGCAAGTGGCATTGTCGGGGAAAAAATAGCGTAATAAGTTGGCCTTACCCTGTATACTTTGAATTTTCTTTAATGTTTTTGGTGGTGGTACCTCTTTGATTACATGTACCTTGAGGGGGTCTAATCTGATTCCTTGTTTGGATACTATGAATCCCAATAGTCTTCCAGCGTTATTGCATAAAACACACTTGAGAGGGTTCAAGCGTAGGTTGTATTGTCGACATAGTTGAAATACCAAACGTAAATCTTCCAAATGGTCAGATCACTTTTTCGATCTTCCTATGAGTTCGTCCAAATAGGCTAGGATGAGATGATCCAGGTCATGGAAGATATAGTTCATGGCCCACTGAAAAGTGGCACAGAAATTTTTAAGAGCGGAGAGAATAACTTGGTATGAAAATGTTCTTGAAGGGATAGTGAATGCAGTCTTTTATCTATTTGTATGTCGGATTTGAATTTTATTATACCTAGAGAATCCATACATGAATGATAAGGCCTTGTGATCGGCACAAGCATCAATGACTTGGTCGATGAATGGAGTGTGGTAGTTGTCTTTGGGAAAATATTTGTTGAGGTCTCGAAAATTGGTATAGAATCAAATGGTGCCCTGTTGTTTCATGATGGGTATGGGGTTGGAAACTTAAGACGTGTAAGAAATAAAATAGATGAATCTAGCTTTATGAAGCTTGTCTATCTCTTTTTTGATCGCTTCATATTTATATGGGTGTAACTGACGTTGTTTTTGGCGAATGGGTGAGACATCAGGCCATGTGTCAATATGATGCTCCACGATGGTGGGGCTTAAACCTAGAAATTATGAATAATCCCATGCGAATATGTCCCTATACTCTTGTAATAGGTTTTTGTATGCAGTTACTTCTTCTTGAGAGCATGCTACCCCTAGCATGAATTCCTCAGCTTTTCCTGGTTTTTTCAAAATATTTACCTTGATGGTAGGTGATATATTCGACATATTCCCTTCCTCAAACACATTGGATGATGGGATAAGGTTCTTGAACCAATCTACTTTTCCTGATGTTCGAATGTGTTATGATTCAATGGTGTAAATGTCCTATATTTTTGTCCTGCTAGGCACGAATTCATTTTTTGGTAGAAAAAATAAGCGGTGATGAATAAAATCCCACAGACAAATAGGTTTTGTCATGGCCTCTAATATATCCTCATTAGAGTGAAACAAGAAGTTTAAGGGGTAATTTATTATGCAAGGCCATGAGGAATGGGATTGGGCCTAGTTGTGCTGGTCGGAATGTGAAAATATGATTTCATGGTTGACGTCGTAGAACCATATGAGGTTGAAAAGGTGTAGATGAGATGGGTCTACATTGTCAAAGGTAGTACTAGCTTTGTGGTAGTTGCAGTGATCTTGACACCAAGAAATGAAGAGGAGACATCAAAATTAATGGCTCCCACGGATGATGAGATGAATCGTATATGATGTTGTGTGTCGTCAACATTATATGGCGCAAGAATTTCCATGATGTTTGTTTTTATTTTAGCCAAAGGAGATTCATGCTCTCTTGGTGGTGTACAAGGGGTACACATATCCTCCTTTATTTGAATATTTTTTTGGACACATGGATGCCAAATTTTTTGCAACATAGGGAATATTTATCTCTCATGTTCATGGCTTGTACAAATGTTGCACAGAGTAAAAGTACTAAACTCTTAGATGGTATGTGACCCAGTACTAATCTCCATGCAAAACATCGATGATTAGGGATGGTGGTGTGTTGGTGCATTTCTGCGCTTCTTCCAACTCCTATGTTTTGGTCTTGGATGGTGTGGCTTCTTTGGGAAAATTTGAGTTAATGCTAATCTAGCCTCTCTTAACCTTGATAGGCATTGACAATCGATTGTGTGGTGAAATTGCAAATAAATATGAAAATAGCAGCACGTGATATTCTCTTGATTATAGAGGTTAATGTTGGGTATGGGGGTGACCATGCAAAGAATGTTATTGAACTTATAAAGCTCCCATCATTGATTTAACATGTGGTCATTTTATCACATAATGCACATGAGATGTTTGATTGGCTTCTTACCTTGCTTGGGAAATGGGTTGCCTTCGCATTTCTAGGTGGTTGGCGAAAATGGGGGAAAGGCCTCATTTCTGTTGACTGCCTATGTTTTGGTAACTCGAATTCGATTATTTATGTATTATTGGTGGCGAATGAGAGCATGACATCCAAAATTAGTCAATTTCGGAGGATGTAGGGACAATTTCAAGCATGGTGGTTATCTTGGAAAATTAGACAAGATTGTCGCTCCTTTTTTATCCAATCCCTTTGAACTACTGAGGTGATTAGGTACCATTTGTGAAATGATATTAAGTTTTGGCACTGAGTGATAAAATGATCACATTTGTCACAAAATACGCAAGCTGGGACTAGATTTAAGGGTAGTTGGGGATGGGAAGTTTCCTTTGTGGTGGCCTCCTCTCTTCAAATACACAGAGGATGGCCCTCAATGCTTAATTCTCCTGGGTTGTGGAACTCTCTATGGACTCTGAATCCAATATATCCAAGTCAGAGAGATTGGATATGGCCATACATAGAGAATCTAATGCTAAATGAAATCGGGGAATGTAGGGACAATGATGAGATGGTGGTTATCTCAGAATATTTGACAAGAATATTGATCATGTCGTGAACCTTCGTGGTACAACAGATTGACTAGGTACCATCTCTGAAACAACTCCAAAGTTGCACATTGAGCGATCAAATGATCATGTTCGTCACATAATGCACAAATTTTCA
The DNA here is from genome assembly GCA_034641835.2 of Pinus albicaulis. Classification (NCBI taxonomy): domain Eukaryota; kingdom Viridiplantae; phylum Streptophyta; class Pinopsida; order Pinales; family Pinaceae; genus Pinus; species Pinus albicaulis. The sequence goes on from CM076579.1 coordinate 959,322,592, forward strand.
CTTGAGTTCGAGGATGGTTATGAGGGATGGGTGGTCGTTCTGGTGACCCTCTCTCTTGTGATATATATAATATGGCCCTTGTTCCTTCAGGCCCTTGAGTTGTAATGTTTTCGGCGGATTTTGTGTCTGAATTTTCCAAGTCAGGGTTTTTAGCGATAAAGTGCTACTTGAAAACTAACATCAATCACAAACGATGGACATGGGGACAACCTCATACATGTTGGTTGATTCGACAGATCTGAAATATATGTCATCTGTGCTGAGATAAGTTGCTTTGGGAAACATGTGGAATTGGGTACCAAGGGTTGAACACCCTTAAATTGGGGCATTAAATGATCAAGTGATCAGGTTCATCACACAATGTAAAAACTAAGACATGGGGTATCGCCTCTATTATTATTACTTGATTCGTTGGGTTTCTTGAGTACGAGCATGATGCAGGCTCTTATCATACGTATAATATGGTTTTCAACCTGTGTTCGTCCATTTTCATGGATGCTATAGAGGGGTCCTCAAGATTATATTGATCTAGGGCTTGCAATGCATCCCTATATCTAGCTATCTTAAGGAAATGGTGGGTGTAATGCCTGTATTGGTCGCGTATGGAACATGCATGGTTGGTGTGCAATTCTTTACCTTTGGTATTCACTACCTTTTCCTTTTTACGGGTAGTTGAGGCTGCGACAATTCTTTCGGCATGTAGAAGATATTTTAAGTCATATAATTCTAGGAAAATGTTAGTAGGATGCCTACAACATTTCATAATTCACAAGGTTGCAATGCCCTAGGTAACCTAGGGGTGTTGACCTTATTTCCTTTTTTGTTAACCTTCACGGTAGTACTAGCTGGTGTCACTATAGGGGCTTCTTTGGTTATTTCCCTTCCTGGGAGGTAATAGGAATTATTCATGTAGAGGTAATGCTTAGGTTTCCCTACGTGGCTGGAAGGGCCAAATACCACACTAGTATTACAAGAGCCATATTTGGAAATGTAAGGTTTGGCATGAATTGTTGCAAAACAAAACCAGGTGGAGGATAAAAAAATTGGGTTTGGGAGATAGCATATGGTAGGAATGCAAATCATAGAGGATGAAATCCATGTTAATGGTCTCTGGTTTCAGATAGTTTCAGTGTTTGACGAACTCATCATGCACATCGCTACCACCATACTTCTCGGGGCTTCCCATGGTATTATAGGGGGGTATTCTGGGTATGTTCCATGGATATAATATGGCTTGAATTGGACGGGGCCAAATTCCATGTATCTTGTGAGTGGTTCCATGGTTTTATGTACGTATGGTAGTATAACATCTAGAGTGGTCACTATTTTATTTTCATTGTACGTGAGCTGGTCAATGGTGATGATTATGTCTTTATGAGGGCACATCATCACCCTAAAAACAGAGGATGCTACCACAGTCATAAAGTACATGTAACTCCACCCAAGGAGGATATTGTAGTCTAATTGTGCACCCAAGACCTAAATGTCTATGAGAACTATTTTTCCAGCTAGGTGCATTGATACATTTTGGAAAAGACCTATGGGTGTTGATGGGTGCCCGTCATATGCTCTGAGTATGATGTCGGATGGTTTTAGTTTAGACAATCCTAACTTTTTCCAAACTATTTTGGACATGGTGCACGTGGAGGATTGTTCATTCACAATGCAATGGTGTATGCTGATATTTTGAATTGAAACTGGTATCTCCAAAGTGACTAGAGAAGGAAGCCTAGGGCCTACCTTATCTAGATAAAGAACCATTAGGCGAGAATATGAAGGGTCGATTGCGCCTAAAGCAGAAATTAAGGATTTCCACTGCATTGGGCATGATTGTAGGACTTACAAAGCTGACATGGTTGTTGGAGATTGAGCTAAGTCATACACTATACTATAGTTATGAGAAACTTTGGAATTATGTATTGCGCACCTTGTTGGTCCTTTGACCGTCCTTGGGAGGGGTTCAATAGGTACTTTAGAGATGGTTAATGACACAATAAGTGTGCTTGTTCTTGTACCTAAAGGGTTGGTATCTGGATGCGCAACGTAGTTCCTATTTTGTGTTTGGAAGAAAAATTATTCTCCATTCATGAAGATATCATGGCTGTTTCCTCCAAAAAAAAATTTGGGTGGTTTTTGCTGCTCGGTGTTAACCGCTCCTTGATAGGGAAAAGGTTCCTGCATTACTGCAAGCTGTGGTTTTTTCCCCCTTGCCCATAATTACCCTAGATTTTCTTTAATTCATAGAGTTCAGGACAGTGGTGGGTGTAATGAGCGTACTCCCCACATATAGCACAAGAATGGTTTGTCCGTAAACTAGGTCTGTTGTTTCGCCCTTGGGAGTTATTTATTGGCTCCTAGTTTTGATTTCGGTTAGAGTTTCCCCAAACCTGAGATCTCAGGGGGCATTGTTGATTATTACCCCACTATACAAAATCTCTTGTTTTTTTTCTTTGGCTTCTTCTTTGAAAAATTTGGAGGATTATTGTTATTCTCCTAGTCATAATATGGTTGTCGCTGAGCCTAGGAAGGTTGCACTAGATTCATCGGTGAATTTTTTTGCATTAGTGGTATATTTTGTGCTAGGAAAGGGGAGTATCTATTCCCCTATCCTTGATTAGTGTATGAATGTTGGGGTCACTATCTTGTATCAAAATTTATAGCTGAGTACCTTTTCCCATGTGAGGGAGGATATGGACCTCCCTGCTATTGATGATATGGTATCACCCTATTAGTCATATTTTGCAGAGGTGCAGTTTGACTATGATAGTATCCTGGTTGTGATACATTCTACGTAGTATCATAACAGTATAATGGGTACTGATCATTGTCGTTTGGTTGAATTTGGGCCGAGGACCCTCTAAAACCATCAGTAGTATTCGACGCACCTAGTAACTCTCTATAATTTTGCAGGTGTGCGGCATATGGAAAGATATGGTAGATATATTCAGATTGGGTGTAAATGAGCTCAAGTTGATGGGATTTACTAATGGCATATTCCTTAGAGGAAGGTTTTTTTGTTTCCATGTATTTTGAAATCTCTGTTGTGAGAATTTTCAAGAATAATTCCAAGAGTACTCGATCATTGAGGTTGGCTTTTCACAAGCTATGACGCCTCCACCATTCGTAGAGATGGTCCGATATATGAATGGAAGGTGTTTTTATGAAACAAGTAATAAGTTCCATTCTCGAATCATGGATAATTGGGAGTTGGAAGTAGGTAAGGAATGAAGTAGCAAGGACACTAAAGGTTCAATGCATCGTAGATGACTGATCGACATACCATTTCGCCGCAGGCCTGGTCAGGGTGCGTTGAAACAGTCCTAGTCGAATGGTATCATCTATGATACTATTCGATGAACACCACAGGGGGTAAGTCATTATATTATTTTTGGGGTATTTCACTTGCTTCACTTCAAATTTGGTATATCTTAAGGGAGCTTCATGGGCATGGATGGCTAGTTAAGGCCATGTGTAATGGGGTCATTCATTAACTTCGTTAGATATGGAAGATTTAATGACGCTAAGAAGGGTAACGACATATTTAATACCCTTGTAAATTTTTGAAAAATATTTATAGGAATATGATGGTTCAGGGGAGGTTCCTGGGGAATGTTACCTTGTGGCGTTCCTTGAGGGATATTTTGTTGACTCCCTGAAGGGGTAGCGATCATTTGACCTCGAGGGGTGGTAGGAGGAGTTGAGTGTGGTGACTCTCGAGGGGTCTCCACTGGTGCGGTGGTTGGTGACCCTTGGGGGTTTCCAATCAAATATGCCTCGATAAAGGAATATTTGATAATGGTGGCAATGTGACTTCCTCAACGCTTGAATGGCAGGAGCCCTGGCACTCCCTCTAATGGGGAGAGGTTTAAGAAACATCTAGATCGATTAGGTCGCTTCAGGTCCTCTATGGTTTCGACTAGCATAATCTTGTTAGTGTTTTTTTTTTTTTGGAGGAAGGATAGTTTCTATAAAATAAATAATATAATCACGTACATGAAACAAAAAAAAATGGAAAGGTAATTTTTCTTTTTAAATTTAAACTATGTGATCTATCAAGAAAAAATGAGGATTTTATTTGTTTCGTATATGATACCAATATCATATATATAAATAATCTTCCTCACACTCTCATTGTAACTAGGCCTTGAGAATATATCTTCTAATGGGTACTGGGGCCAACATCCCAAAAAAACTAGTGATGCCTTCTAGTAGCTGAAGAATCGACCAAGGTAATGGTATGAGGATCAAGTGTTGCCTGCACCGTCACCTATAGGGATAGGATGCCCTATTTTTGTCCACTAAACAACCATCATCCCATGTGAGCATTATATTCCTGACCCTCTTGGTAATTGGTTACCAATACCAAGCACTAGATGGGTCAGGTATCCCCAAATAGTACTACACGCACTGGGCCTCGGCCTAACCCCCTCTGAAACGGGTCTTTGTAGTGTTCGGGTATTTTTTCATGGGAAAATACATAGATTTGAAGCTCTCTAAAATGTCAACATATATATTTCAAAATGTATTATGACCATGACAACTTATTGGATGCCTACCTCCAGTGGTCTTAACCTAAAGTATACTTTTCTTTTGTGAAGCATGTGGGGAGGATTTAGTGAGTTCAAATTTTTTTTTTTAAAGGGTCTCAGTTTTCTTTAGGGTGTGATTTTATGAAAAAAACAATAGATAAGAACAAAGGTCCTAAAGTACTAGGTTCCTTTTGATTCAAAACTTACCGATGCTTCGTGTGTGTTTTTTGAGTGAAAAATCAAGAGTGTGATGAGATTTGGTAATGCAGTAATCCTTTATAGTCCTCTTCTAATTACACTACATGTCATTTTTCCTTTCTAAAATTTAAAATTATTTTTGGATTAATGATTGCTTACACTTTTCCTAACTAAACTATGTTGCACTAAAGGGAGATGGTAGTTCAAATTGTCTTAGGAAGTCTTTCATATGCATGCCCAGGCTCGGAAAGAGGTGTAAAGGCAGCAGAGATTACTCACTTCCGTTATCAATAGTTTGACCCTAGTCCCGAATCTAATGCAAAAATCGAAATAACTTAACTAGTAAAAGATGTGTGTATTTAGTAGGCCACTTAGTTTTTGACTAATTAAACTATGTTTTTTGTATTTATATAATAAAATAACTTGTTCGGAAAGCATGCGTGTATTAGGGCCACTTTATTTTCTCCTATTTAGGTTATGTATAATTTGCAAATATAGACTAAAATTAAAAACACCTAATTGCTATGATAATTAAGGTTTAGTGCAGTAATTAACTTTTCTAAAAATAGTAAGATGCATAAAAATAGTGATGGAAAGTTATTAGGGGTTGCGAAGCACCTTAAAAATGGACAAAATACACCAAATTTTGGCTTGCTGGTCTTCCCACAGGCGCGGGGTGCACTTCCGTCAGAGAGTAATGGGCGATTTTATGCAAGATAAAAAAAAAATATTGAACTATCTTCTATTTAGAACAGTCATGAAATGTGATGAGAAATTCACATAGAATGTCAGAATGGTTTGCAGTAGTTTGAGCAGGAAGAATGACCCGCAAGGACAACCAATAACTAAGAAAAATAATCTAGTATGGTCGCCATTCCTGTGGTGGTATTTTTTCTACACAGATGTACAAAAATGCACCTCTCTAGCAGTTGGGTTCTATTAGTGTCCCATGATTTGGTAGATTGTCCAACCAAATGACAGGGTAACATCAGACCAGTCTTTGGAGTCCTATGACCTAGCCTTCCTAGACTTAGAGAGGGCTCTGTCTATTATGCAAAGGATGTGAGCTTGTTCACTTTAGATGATTGATTTTAGGCTAGTTGTTAAGTGTAGGTTTGTTTGTTTGTTTTGGGTTGGGGTATGATGATTAAGTAGGACAGGTGGAATGAGAGAATATCAAATCAATAGGGCTATAGGGTCAGATGAAGTCTAAGGTGTCTAAATGCTGAAGCAGAGTGTATTGCAGGGCCGATTTAGCAAGGTGAGTGGATCCTTAAACTGATTATGAGTTTTAATGAACATTAAGTTTGGGAAGAAAATAAGAGGTCTTAAATGTATATAATCTAAAAGCAATAACTCATGAGGTAGGGCAAACCATTAATCTCTATGAACAATACTCAAATTGATAAACATACAAGATGAACAATCAAATGGTACATAGAAGCATTAGAACTCATAACTTTAGAAATCCACCTTCAGTTTTTTGAGAAAAACATATACGATAAAAAAACAATTCAATATATGGAGAGAGAAATCCTAAACAACATATATCAAACTATCTAGAACTATGAAACAAGTTGATGAACATTGGCAAAGGGCAAGATCGAAACAAGGCCTCTTTGCATTATTCTAATCAATTAGTATTAAATAGGAAAGCTTCACAATGAGTCTTTGAAAAAAATTAAATAAGCAGGGCATACCATGAATCATATTTATAAGCTAACATACTGATCATTCATGAAACAAAGAACAAGTTTAGTAGGCCTAAGGAGCAGTCAAGAATTCCTTAAGATGAACTAAAAGAAGAAAACATCAAAGCTATAACATGTAGGAGGTTTGAGGTGCTTCCATGAGCATATCTCAACCTATACTTTTCTTATCTATATCAAAAAAGAATATTGAAAAAAAATGAGGAAAAGAAAACACTAACAAGTTAGAAAAACATCACCATTCACCAAGCTATGGAATCCTGCAAGAAATCTTCTCCAACATCAAGCCACACAAGTCATTCATTTACTTCATGAAACCAAATATCTTCTACAAGCTCATAAACCATGTATTTCTCTATAAAAAATCAATTCATGACTGTTTACAATGAATCCTCATAGCTTATATAAAAAGCAAGGAGGAAGAGAGCTCACTAGAGCATCTAGAAGCCTATTGGCCAAAAATAAATATCCTAACTTGTCCTTGAGGCCTTGCAAGGTCCAAGGCACAAAATATCTTCCAAAATTTATTTTCCGGACCAAAATAGGAAAAAAATTGACTTTTAGGCTCTGACATACATGATAGAACTTTCCTAATGCACATTTTCTCAGTCACCACACGGGAACCCAACACCCTGTCTCAAATATTGAAAATTTTCCAGGCGCTCAGCACCAAAAAAGGTCTTTTTGCAACAAAGTTTTGGAGGCCTTCCCGATGTCGGAAAAGGCTCCGTGATGGCCCATTGGAAAGCTATGGATGTCTAATGTCCAAATATAACTTTTTTCCCTCAAACTAAGCTCTGAAATTTTCCAAAAAAAGTGAAAAAATTAAAAGCTACCAGGAGCACAACACCTGATAAAAAAAGAGGGCAGAAAAGTGAAAAAATAGGTGTTTTTGACCCTTTTGGGGGACCAAAACAACTCCAATTGAGCTGAAAATTGGTGAGAATACTCCTCGCATGATGGGGAATCCAAAAATGTGAGCTGATCCCTCTAAAAGGGCTCTAGGAAAAAGCGCATCACCCTGGGTGTTGCGCTCCTAGGCTTAAAATTTTGCAAAAAAACAAAAAATTATTCAAATTTCCTCAAATTTGGTAGGTAGGTGCCTCATGGGTCCTTGGAGACCTGTAGAAAATATTGGGCAAAAATACTAAGCCTAGCTTGGTATTTTTCATCTTTTGGTGTCGGGCCCTCATTTTGGGCAGTTTTGAGTTTTTCCCTTGCAAAGTGGTTTCTTCATTCATAGTGCCCAGTCATTCTCCTCTGCAACATAAGAGGTTCCTTGATCATTTCTTGGTACATTTCCAACTTCATGACTATCCTTTTCTTCATTTGACACATTGTGTTCATTGTCAAATATCACTATTTATACCACTCTTAGCACTGTTTGTAGGGTCACTACTTTGGGCACCTTCATTCGTCTTGTCATCACTATGAGAATCATTCCCTTCTTTATTTGATGAGTCCCTTTGACTGATATTTTCTTCACTGCCCTGTTTATTTTCTTCATTACTTGGCCCTTTGTCATCATTTCCTTGCTTATTGAAAGAAATTTTAAAATATGTTTGTGGGTTTCCTTTTTCATTTTCGTCACTGTCATGGCTTTCTTTCACTTCCTCACCACTATCTATTGTAGTGTTATTAGTGTCATTTTCTTCATCAGGAGACCCATTGCTTTGGCTTCTTTGACCATCATCTGTATCACTGCTTTGACTATTTTTCTTTTGGCCATTACTACTTTCTTCTTGGCCATCTCCCTTACTATTTTGTTCATGATCATCACTCTTTCCCTCATCTTCATCATCCTCACTCTCTCCTTCAAAATATCTTAAAATTTCCTTCTACAGCATAAAAAATGCCAATCCTGAGATTTATGGGCAATTTCGGGCGCCTCTGCACTTTTCTGGGTAGTGTTGCGCTTTTACACCAGGGGCGTAGCGTCAGTGATGGGGGAAATTATAGGCGCATAGTGCCGTGGCCCCGGCGGGAGCTATACGCAGACTCGGGTGATATATTTAGTGATAGGCATGCAGGGTCATGGCCCGGGCGACAGATGCAGTTGCTGGAGCACAACACTTGGTCAGTGTTGCACGTAGAATCGGGAAATGGTGGCAGTGGCAGGCGCGCAACATCATGCAATGGAAGAAGTTGCCAGAGTGAAGCACTTGGTCAGCGATGCACACAAAATTAGGTGACAATGGCAATGGCAAGCACGCAGCGTCATGCGATGGAAGCAGTTGCCAGAGTGCATCATATCGTGCGTAGGGCTGCACGTAGTTTCGGGAATCACTCTGCACGCCAGGAAAGATCATAAGAGTGCAATGACCACCTACATGAGCACAACACTCAGTGTAAAATTTCACTACAGGCAGCTATAGGAGTGCAGCACCATCCTACAAGAGCGCAGCACCATGAAATTTTTCCCCGAGCCTCTGTTAGGAATTTTTGAACTTTCTAAAAGCACAGCGCAGAAAAGGGACTTGTTGTAGTGGGCATTTGGAGGCCTTCCCGATGTCAGCAATAGGCTCGTGATAGCTTGTTGGAAATATTTTTTATTCTAATTTCCAAAAATTCTTTTGGTTTTCCATTTGGTGCCCATTTACTTGTCCAAAACCGGATTCTCCCAACACTGGGAAAAAGTGGTGAATGCTGGTGCAGAAATACAGAGTGCTAGCGCAAACAACTCTTGGAGGCCTTAAAAAACTCCAAATTGAGATCATGATAGCTCATTGGAAACATGGTTGAGTCTATGTTCCAAAAATTCTTTTGGGTTTCCATTTGGTGTCTCGCAAATTGATTCTCCCAACCCTAGTCACAAAGTGTTGAATGCTAGTGCAGAAATGCAGAGTGTTGGTGCAGGCCATTGTTGGATGCCTTCCTCAATTCAAAATTTAGCTCATGATAGCTCATTGGAAATATGGTTTAGTATACTTGTCATTTGACTCATCAAGAAAGTCATTTGGATAGTCAAACTATGAGAAAACCGTATTTTCCCAAGGTCACTCCAGCAGTGCAAAAATTCTTCTGTGACACCTGTATTTTTGACATTTATCCCAAACCATGATAGCTATGTAAAAAATGAAGGAGAATTTTCTTCTTAGGCCCATGAGGGACAAAAACCTCTCTCACATTTGTCAATTTCACCTCTTTTTGGTCATAAACTTAGTTTGAAGAAAAACTGGCCTTGGGTGTGACACATGGCTTGTCTCTTGGGATAAATTATTGTAAAATTATGGAGGCATGATTTTTATGAGCTGGTATGGCTTCATGATTTCTGATATGACCTACCATATGGATATTCTTCTCTTATGCCTCATTTCCATAGCAAACCCTAACCTAGTTGGAAGAGGAAAATAGGGTTTGGTGTAGGGGATTTAGGACTGCCTTGTAGAGGGAATGGAATGAAGGGGTTAAGGGTTGTATAAATTCTTGGGGAAATTTTTGGGGATAGGGACAGATGTTAGGGAGTAGGGGAAAGTGGAATTTCAAGGATTGAGTGAGGGTAAGGGGTCCAAAAGGGAAAAACATAGGCCTACTCTTCAAAAGTATCAAATTGCGGCCATAGACTAGGTTTTGGTAGGAAAATGACGAATATGAGGGATAAGAGTGATGGGGAGTGTTTATGAAGGTATATTAAGGATTGGAGGAGTTGTAAGAGCATCAAGATACAAGACTTGTTGATGTTTAACCATGGAGGTCATGAAACCAAGAAAAAATGCCTTTAAAAGCCCTACATGGACAATGGAGGAGTTAGGCAAAACAAAATAGAAGGATGAGGCCAAAGGTGACACAAAAAAAAAAAACTGAGTGTCATGAGCCCATGATGGGTCTTCTAGGATGGGTGAGCTGAGCATTGACATGATGGGATGATGAAATAGTGAAAAATTTATCTTAAGGATAATGAAGGTAGTGAGATTTCTAGAACTCACAATGTTCATGAACTTTGTTTCTAGAAATATAGAACCTATACTTAGTCATCTTCAGATAGTGAAAATTATGGATGACTAATAGTGGCTTCACTTGGGGAGGGCAGCTCCTCTTCAAGAGGTGTCCAGAACATTCAGATCTTTGGCTTGATGGAGACCAGTGCCTCATCCATTGGGCATATTTTTACCTCTTTTCTCTTGTTGATGCTTGCTTTGAAGCTATGATCTCAATAATCTGAAAGACATTATTAGCTCAAATCCATCTCTACCTACCCAACCTACTTGCCTAACATGTTTTCTTCTTTAGGTGCATTTTGACTAGCAACCTTTTTTGAGCAGTGGAAAAGGTATGAAATCACTGTGTGTTTTCTCATTCTTTTACTTTAGACATAATCCCTTTTACCTTAGAAAGATGATTTATTACAAGAATTATGGTAGAATTGTAAATGTTTATGTTTATTGTAAAAATATGACTAAAGATTGCTTTTTGTTGATAGAAACAGGAATTAGAACAACTATACCAAAGGCGAGGCTGAGATAAATGCAGCTACTGTTCCTCCAATGTTAGACCAAACCCTGCCAAAGACAAGGAAATCTGAACGCATCGCTAAGAAAAGGCATGTTATAGCTTGGCTTTGGTCAAAGTAAATTGTGTGATAACTAAAAGAAGGGAAGTGAATCCCTCAGGATCCTTCAATCCTGAGGGATCGCTGTTCAAGCCTCATCTTATTCCTTGTCTTATCCGTCAGAGTCTGATATATAAGGCAACGCCTTTAGTGATTAGGGAGATTGGAGATTCTTGGATTCAAAACATTTCTTTTGTAATATTGCGTTTTATTGACTCTCGTCTTTAGAGAGCGGTCTCTGAAATACTTTATGCTCGATTAATATAAAAGACGAGTTTCATTTCATCTCTCAAGTTCTGAAGTAACCCAGCAGTGTTTCACTGGTGCTAAGGGCCTGGCCCTGGTGGAATTATCCTGTTGTTTGTATTTCTATCCTTTGCTTACTGTTGTGTGAAAGTTGTGTTTAAATTCATTACGATTACAAAGTTGATTGATTTTTGTTGGATTGAATTCGGATTTGTTGTGAGCATTAACGAATTGCACTGCTATTCTATCATTTGCAAGAATCGTATTTGTTGTTTTATTTATCTTGCTATATTTATAAATATTTGTTGTTCTATACTTAATTCTAGTCATTGTTCTATTGGTTCATGATTTATTCTGATTGACTGTTTCGTAGTATTGGTTGTCGATAGGATTGAAGTATTAAGATTAGTTGCTTGATTGTGTTAAGTTTAGAATTGTTGTTCAATTAATGTTTGTTGTTCCATTCCTGTTTATTGTTCATTTCTGATTTGTAGATTCAGATTAGCAGATAGATTGTTTACAGTTGCTGTGTACACATAGGAATTACAAGTTTTTGTTCCTTTCCAACTTCTGTTATTAGAAGAAGTTCCTTTCAGTTATTTTCATCAGCAAGTAGTTCAAGTTTGATTCCATTTTGATTTCTTAAAGAACAGGACCACCAACTGTAGAGGACATTGGTTGCTACTTCCAAGATCCCAGATTGGTTATCTTGTCTCAGTGTGATTTCAGTTGCATCGATTCTAAGGGAATGAGTTATTGTTACTGTATCCCTGATTGATGTTTTGCAGGATGAGTAGTTAAGGTTTCAGAGTATTTCCATTCATGTCACTATAATTAGATTTCTTTACAGCCATCTGTTTACTCTTGTATTCAGAATATTGTACTACATCTTCATATCATTACTCTTAGTTAATTGCAGTATCAGACAAAGTACACTCTTGAAATAAAAATTCGCTCCTGGATTGATAATTAATGTAGGCTAATTAGGTGTTTAAAAGATACCTTTTTATGCTCCAACATTTTTGCGCCATTGCCGGGGAGAGTGTATGCCATTTTGAAGGAGTGATGCACAATTTATTTTCTTCTTCTTGTGAATAATTGGGTATTAAAGACAGAAGGTAAGAACCTGCACACCGGGAAAGAAACACACTTGCTCACAGCCCGATTCACAGTAGAATTAGGTAAGCTTCTTTCTTTAGGTAGGAATGGAGGCTTGTTTTCTTGAATGAATAAACCAGCTAAGCAAAAAAAAATTTCTCCTAAAATTGAAAAACCCAAGGGACCAGTGACCCTTGGGCGGACAACTTTTATTGATGAAATCCTTAAAAGGACTGAATCTCAACCATCAGTAGGACCTAGGAAAGTTATCTCTAGACAGCCTACTAGTTCCCTTCAAGCCACAGAGTCACCATCTAAAGCCTTTGCTGAGATACATACTCAAACAGTGAGAATTGAGCAAGATTCCCAAGAAATTGAGAATCCCTGCATAATTTCCCCTCAAAAAGGGAACTCTAGTAATCTCTGTGAAGGATAAGGGGAAACAGGAGAAGTAGAAGAACCAAAATCTCCTATTGAAATAGTCCAAACAGTAAGCAATCCAGATAAGGGAAGTGTTGTTAAACTTATTCAAAACCAAGGTCCCAAATCACCTCAAACAGTAGGTCAACAAGGAATACTTATTGTTCCAGACCACAGAAGTGCTGTCAAGGCCATTCCCGCTCCTTCTAGTTAGCATAGGAATTCCCTTGAGATCCCAGAAGGATATTGGTACATCTTTGACCAAATGGCCTAGAACCAAAACTAGAACCAGTAAACACCCCGACAAACCTCTATGCTGCAATATCCTATAGTAGATACTGCAGTTAATGCACCTATGAAAGCCATTCCCCTTCAACATATTCCCACATTTCATGACTTAACATCAGAAGATCCAGATGCTTTTTTGTTTGAATTTGATGTGCTATGCAGGGGGTATGATTATACCACCGATCCCCAAAAATTAAAACTATTTCCTTCCACATTAAAAGGAGCAGCCTTATGATGGTTTATGGGGTTAGGTGGGGGTGTCATAACTGATTGGGATCAGATGAAAGCTGTGTTTTTAAATAAATATCAAGATTATTGCAAGTCTCAGGAACTAAAAGACGAAATATTCTAAATGACAACAAAACCGAATGAAACCCTGGAAGAATATGTGGAACGGTTTCAGTACAATCTTCAGAGATCTCCTTATGCATCCTTACCCTTACCTGATAATGTGTTGAAAACTACATTAATTAGGGGAATGAAAGATCAGTGGGTTGAAACATTGAATATTATGGGAAAAGGTGATATATATCAGGAAAGCTATGCTAACATCATTGATTTGAGTATCAAGAGTTCGAGAGGCAACACAAGGCTAAAATCAGCAGAACGTGACATGATTACACGGGACAATATGACCTCCAATGAAGGTGTAATGTGTGCAGAGATTGGAAACATGATGGAAGATTTAAAAAAAAATATACTAGGGAATCTAACAACACAGTTCAACATTATGCAAGCCAAACAAAAGCAAGCAGAAGCAGAGCAAAATTTGGCAGTATTCTTTCCTAGATGCAGGAAGAAACACAGCCACAAAGAGTGCCCGCTCGATGTACTCAAATTTTGCGCCATTTTCACGAAATATCACCCCAAAGAAGGATGTCCCTCATTTCCTTGCCTAAAATCACTTTATAAGGAGGCAGAAGAAGAATCAGAAGTGGTATGTATACTTAATCACCGCCGACAATGGCAGCCACGACAATCAGGTATGCCAACTGATCCATTTTCTTCTTTTCAGCCTCCTCAATACAATGCTCAGCAATATAATGGAATGTGTCAAAATAAACCACCTTTCCTCAATTGGTCACAATAGCCATTCCCTACATCATCATGGCCAAACCAAACAAATCAAACTAATTGTCCAAGTTTTCCTTTCTACCCATCGTTTTGGCAAAACAATACATATCCAACACAATGGTCCCCCTCTAGTTCGCAGAGTCAGGCCTGGCAGTCAAACTGGAAAAGACATACAAATTAGCTAGCTGGAACAATCCCTCTCTCTCAACCTACACTGCCAGCTCCCTATACAAACCCCCAGACCAACTTAAGACCACAACTCCCAGCCTAGCCCAACCCAAACCCAAAAAATAGGTCAGTTCAGTCTCTCCAAATAATGGAATCCCCATAATTATAAACTAAACTGAGGGAGTGTAATGACCTTCAATTAAAGTTTGGGTGCATAGTAGAAACAGAGAGAAACAAAAATTTTCATATTGAAGATCCATTACCTGTAGAAAAAACATTACAAAAAGAGAAGGAGGTTCAACAAGAAAATCAACAACAAGTAACAACTTCCTCTCCACCATTCCTAGAATGATTAATCATACCACACCCATTAGAACATCCTGATTTTGATCTTCTGGGAGAATTAAGAAAAAATTTGTATAAAAATCCCTCTCCTCCAAGCTATCCAAGACATCCATATATATGCAAAAACCATTAAGGAATTATGCATAAAGAAGCCAAAGAGGAGAACAACCACCAACCCAATTGTCCAAATAGTCGGTACTTTATCTAACCTATTATCAGGAATGGAAACACCTGTAAAATATGAAGACCCAGGAAATCCCATAGTGACAGTGCAAATCCATGGGAAATTGTTTGCAAATGCCTTAGTTGATTTGGGAGCAGCAATCAATATCCTAACAACCACCACTTGTCAAAAAATTGGCATTACATCGCTAGAACCAACAACAACCTTATTGGAATTGGCCGACTGATCGGTAGTCAAACCAGAGGGTACACTACAAGATGTAATGGTATCCGTAGATTCATGGGAATACCCTGCTGATTTCCTGGTTATCAATCCAAAGAACCGGCTATATGGACACTCGTTAATCTTAGGTAGACCTTGGTTGGCAACTGCCGATGCTTATTTTGGATGCCGACAAGGCAAAATGACAATAACAAGGGGAAACTATGTCAATAATTTAGCTTTATATCCCCCAGCCCAGCCAAGCCTATCAATAATCAAAACACAAAAACAACCTGTATCATATCTTATGGAAAATATGAGATCACCTCTAACTATAGAAGATGCCCTTAATTTTAAAGACCAAACAAAGGATGATATCATCAATAGTTTTATTAATAAACCACAAATTAGATCCCATCTACAATGTCACATGACCAAGGCAACATTTGATAATAAGGAAGAAGAAGATCCTTTGAAAGACATTCCTGGTCAAGTAATACCCACTAATTTTGTGTCCAATAGTAAGATTGTATAAATTGAGCTGGGAAAAACTCTAAACATTAACAAAAATATGAATGTTGAACAAGAAGAGAAGTTGGTCCAATTATTACGGAAATGCAAAGCAGCCTTTGCATGGGATTACCCAAACATGAAGGGAATTGACCCCCAATTGTGTGCACACCAAATCAATATCGAAAAAGATGTGAGACCCATTTGCCAACCCCAAAGAAGAATAAACCATCACCTTAAAGATATTGTGAAAGCTGAATTACAAAAGCTATTGGATGTTAATTTCATCTACCCAATATCTGATAGCAAGTGGGTCTCTCCATTAGTAGTGGTACCAAAGAAGAATAGAAAGTGGAGAATATGTGTAGATTACTGTGAACTTAACAAGGCAACCTAGAAAGACCACTTTCCCCTTCCTTTCATTGACCAGGTATTAGACACATTGGCAGGAAAGAAATCATTTTCCTTCCTCGATGGCTTCAATGGGTACAATCAAATCCAGATTGCCCCTGAAGACCAAGACAAAACTACTTTTACCTGTTCGTGGGGGAAATTTGCCTACCGAGTCTTACCCTTTGGCCTATGCAATGCCCCTACTACATTCCAAAGGGCCATTCTCAGCATCTTTGCAGATTTAATAAATGAAGGGCTCAAAGTATATATGGATGACTTCACACCTTACGGGGATGATTTTGAGCCAGCATTAGAAGATTTAGAAAAGGTGTTGCAAAGATGTATTGAAACTAGGATTTGTTTAAGCCATGAAAAGTGTCATATGATGATGACCGAAGGAGTTATCTTAGGGCACTATATTTCAGCAGCTAGAATTTAGGTGGACCCAGCTAAAATTCAGATAATTTTGTTAATACCCACACCCACCACACAAACAGAGGTACATAGCTTTATTGGATTTTCCAGTTATTATAGGATATTTATAGAACATTATTCTTGAATAGCTGCACCTTTATATGCACTAACTGGAAATGTTGATGTTGACACCTAATCCTATGGAAGGGTGTGCATATGTATTTTTGTATAATATTTAATATTAGGAAATAAGGAAGGCCAAGAGTCATTGGGAGATGAATCCCAATAGCCTCACCTCCCATCTATAAAAGCATGTACATTCTTCAGCTAATACACATTCTGATTTTGAGGAGTTACCTCCTGGTTTGACATGGTATCAAAGCCAGCTCCACTTTTGGCATTTCTGCCCTGTGGTGTAACTCCCTATACTTTGCTCAGTCAAATTTTATTAATAGTTTTCTGCTGCTCTTAATTGCTAGACTGTTATTCTGCATTTTTTTTCTCTAAATATCCCTGACATTTGCAGCTCCAGCTCCTGCAGCTCCTGAAGACTGCAGGCTCCTCTGTCAATCTGCAAATTGCAGGCTCTGTCATTCTGCAGATTCCATTTCAAAATTTTTTGTAACGGCCTTTTGGGCCTCCTCCATCGACTCACCATCTCCAGCGCCCTCACTCTGCATACATCTCCATCCCTCAACTCAGCGCCCTCACTCTGCATACATCTCCACTCCCTTCTCGACCTACCCATCTCCTCCCTACGCACTTTCATCTACGCATATCTCCCAACGCCTTCCCTACATTCGATTAACACTGCTGTCATTCGACTGTGTTTTCAAATACCATTGCGCTGTCAATCGACTGTGTTTTAATATTCCACACAACGACTTTTAATACGCCATTCACATTCTATATACAACGCATTTGTAATACACAGTCATATACGCTGTTTCAATCCCACCTGTGGCCTTTCGGCCCTATGGTGTTAACACAGTCATCCAATATATATAATACGTTGATCTCTCCACAGTTTTATAACACCACTCCTCTGCATATATATAATACGTTGGTCACTACACAGTTTCGTAATAAATCCCCTCCATTCCGCGCGGTCAACCTTTAATACCGCCTCCTCTTCATACATATTGCTCCGCTTTTCATGTTTTTTACAGTCGACTCCAGTTTATAATACCTCCGCCTGTCATATATCTCCGCATATTTGTTTTAATACCGCCCTCCCATTACAGCGGTGTTGACAACATTGATATAAGTCGTATGGTATTCATATTTGTTTTAATACTGCCCTCCCATTACAGCGGCGTTGACAGCAATTGATATAAGTCGTATGGTATTCATATTTCCCATTACTTTTGTAATCCCATATCCATATATTTCCGCCCCTTTCCAATGTTAAATACCACTCTCACATACATTTTGCCTTTTAATACCATACACCCATACTGCCCATACGCCCCATTCCATTCATTACCGCCCTTCTCAAATACCGCCCATCATTCTACGATGCCCCTCCCACATTCATAATACCGCTCCACTTCATATTACACCGCTCCACTCATTTTTAATACCATTCACAACACCTCCCTTCCATTCCATATCGACTTTTCATACAAATTTTTTTCCCCAGACAAAAAAAATACATATATTTTTTTTGGTGCAGAATTCAGTGTTTTTTAGCAAAGAGCTTGTGTTTTTTAAATTCAGTATTTTAGAAAAAAGAGTTTCTGTCCTTTTAAACTGAGTACATTTTCCAGCAAAGATTTTTTTTTGTTTTCTCTCCTTCAAGAGAAATTTTCCAGAAAAGTTTTTTTTCTCTCCTCCTTCAAAATAAGATGACAGTCCCTTCATCTTCTAAAGAGGCTGCCTACTTGGCACAGAGAGAAAAGAGACATGCTTCAGGTCCATCCAAAGGAAGAGAAGACATAAGACGAAGAAGAAACTTCAAAGAAAAGGGGGGCAGACAATCTAAAGCTCAGCAGCAAACAAATCAAGATAGAGGTAAAACTGATGACAAAGACAAAGGTAAACCAGCTGAATCAGCTCATTCTGTTCTAGCACATTGTAACAATGGAGTAACTGAAAACCTATTTGATGTTTCATTTACTTCATGGAGAGATGATTGGTTGCTAGATTCAGGGGCAACATGTCACATGACATTTAGAAAAGATTTTTTTGAAGAATTCACTGACAAAGTTGATGGAGCAGTATATTTCGCAGATAAATCCAAACTCAAGCCATCATGGCTTGGCACAGTCAGGCTTAAACTGCCTGGTCTTCCTGATCATATCCTACATGAGGTTCTATACCTCCCTGAGTTGAAGAGAAACTTGCTGTCCCTGGTTGAAATCCGGCAGCAAGGACACTCAGTTCACTTGTTTGATGGCAAGGCAGAGGTCAGAAAAGCATCAGATCGCTCACTTGTCATGGAGGGAATAGAAGAAGGGAGACTCTCGAAGCTGAAAGGTTCATCTGCTCATGCTCAAAACTTTGCATTCAGTTCACATCATGATGAAGGTACATTTCCATCAAGTCTTTTATGGCATGCTAGATTTGGACACTTAAACTATGACGGCCTTCGTTTGTTGAAGAAAAATGGTGTTGATGGACTGCCTACAATTCCTAGAAAACCTAAGGAATGTGATGCTTGTATTCTAGGAAAGCATAGCAAACGGCCATTTCATGATTCACACTCAAGAGCACATAGGAAACTTGAACTTGTTCATTCAGATTTATGTGGCCCTATGCCTATTGCTTCTGCAAATGGAAACAAATACATGATGACATTTATTGATGACTACACGAGAATGTGTTGGATTTACTTACTGAAGAATAAGTCTGATGCTTTTCAAACTTTCAAGAATTTTCATGCATGGATTGAAAATGATGCACAAAAACATATTGGCTCTCTACGTACTGATAATGGAAAAGAATACACTTCAAACGAATTTGAAAATTATCTTCGTCAACATGGAATCAAACATCAAACAACTGTGCCATATAATCCACAACGGAACGGTGTAGCTGAAAGAATGAACAGAACCATTTTAAATATGGTCCGCTCCATGTTATTTTTCAAGAATGTAAAATTGATGTTTTGGGTTGATGCAGTTCTATGTGCTGTTTACATAAAGAATAGGTGTCCTTCAAGTTCAATTAGAAACAAAACTCCTTTTGAAATGTGGCATGGCCACATTCCTTTGGTAAAGCATTTTAGGGTCTTTGGGTCCACCTGTTATGCCTTGATACCCAAGGGTCAAAGGAACAAAATTGGTGCTAGAAGCAGAAAATGTATCTTCTTGGGGTACTCCAATACCTCCAAAGGATATCGTCTCTATGATGAAACAAATAAGAAGTTTGTGATAGCAAGAGATTTCATATTTCTTGAATCTTCCAAGAGTGACAAGGTTGTTGAGCGGCAACTTGATCGCCTAGATAGATTCACACATGCAAAGTCTTTCCAAGAATTTGATAATGTGATTCCACACCTTGAAGGGGGGATTCCGATATTGAATCAAACTGTGGAATCATATCCTGAAGCACTCTCTCCCCCACATGAAGAAACAACCACGGATGACACATTAGATGATGTGATTGACAGAATTGGGAGATTGAACCTTGAATCAATCCCAACTCAGTCAAGTGACCAGCCTGGGCCATCTCAGAAAGGTCCTCCCAAATGGCTGACAAAGACACTGGAGGATGTTCATCCCGATGAGGTTGGAAAAACAGGAACAAGAAGTTCCACTCAAGAAATCGAAGGTGATGTAGATAATTATGATTCTCCTGTTGATATGGATATTGCTTATAACTGTGAATTGAGTTTGTCTACAGATCATGAACCAACTTCCTTCAAAGAAGCCGCTTCTCATGATGAATGGAAAGAAGCAATGCAGAAGGAGTATGATGCCTTGATAAAGAATGGCACTTGGAAGTTGGTTGATCCACCTTTGGGAACGAAACCAATTGGCTGTAAGTGGGTCTACAAGAACAAGTACAAAGCAGATGGCTCACTTGACAAGCACAAGGCCAAGCTTGTGGCAAAAGGATTCGCACAGAAAGAAGGAGTCGATTATGAAGAAAATTTTTCTCCCACAGCAAAATGGACCACCATCCGGACTCTCTTTGCCTTAGCAGCTCAGAATGGATGGAAAGTCCATCAGATGGATGTAAAAACATCCTTCTTGAATGGAGATCTAAAGGAGAAATTTTATATGTCCCAGCCAGAAGGATTTGTGATAAAGGGTCAAGAACACAAAGTTTGTAAACTTGTAAAATCCTTGTATGGCCTCAAGCAAGCACCATGAGCCTGGTATGAGAAATTGACCGAGCATCTTCTGAAACTTGATTTCAAACACTTTGATCTTGATGATGCAACTTTGTTTGTTAAGAAAGTTGGAAAAACAGTTGTATATCTTGTGGTATATGTAGATGATCTTTTGATAACAGGAAACAATGAGAGCTATATTACATCCATGAAGAAAGAGTTGAAGAAAGGTTTTGAAATGATTGATTTGGGTCATGTTCATTACTATTTGGGTATTGAAGTAATTCAACATCCTAAATTCATATTTCTTTCTCAAAAGAAGTACATTGGAGATCTCTTGAACAAATTTGGCATGGATGACTGTAAACCCTTGAGCACTCCAATGGAACAAAACTTGAAGCTCACATCTATTGAAGGGAAGGAATTTGAGGATGCAACTAAGTATAGACAGCTTGTAGGAAGTCTTATCTATCTGACCACCACCAGACCTGAAATCTCATTTGTTGTTGGAATCCTCTCAAGGTTCATGCAAAACCTTGTGAAGGACATTGGTCTGCTGCAAAAAGAGTACTAAGGTACTTGAAGGGGTCTCAAGACTTTGGACTCAAATATACACAGGTAGGCGACTTCAGCTTGATCGGATACTCTGATTCAGACTTTGATGGCGACAAAGAAATAGGGGTGTCTACTATAGGTTACACCATGAGTCTTGGATCAGGAGCTGTCTCATGGAGATCACACAAACAGTCAGTTCCAGCAGATTCCACGACCGAGGCAGAATATGTGGCAGCAGCTGAAGCAACAAAGGAAATTGTGTGGGTCCGGAAAATCCTGGAAGATTTGCAGATGAAACAAATGTACTCCACACCACTCATGATCGACAACACTTCTGCAATAAAGTTGGCCAAGAATCCAAAGTTCCATGATCGAACAAAGCACATCAATACAAAGTACCATCTAATTCGACATCATGTTTAGGCCAAAACCATCCATCTACATCATTGTTCCACAAATGAGCAAACTGTTGACATCTTCACCAAAGCACTTGGAAGAGAAAAGTTTGAAAAGTTTAGATCGATGCTTGGACTCACCAACATCCCTTCGGATTAAAGGGGGAATGTTGACACCTAATCCTATGGATGGGTGTGCATATGTATTTTTGTATATTATTTAATATTAGGAAATAAGAAAGGCCAAGAGTCATTGGGAGATGAATCCCAATAGCCTCACCTCCCATCTATAAAAGCATGTACATTCTTCAGCTAATACATATTCTGATTTTGAGGAGTTACCTCTTGGTTTGACAGTTGATTTATTTGGACAGATAAATGTGACAATTCCTTCAATGATCTAAAAAATATTGTTTCAATAGCCCCAGTGCTGAGGGGCCCAAATTGGAATTTTCCATTCCAAATTTCATCCGATGCCTCAAAAATAGCAATTGGAGCAGTGCTTGGGTAGTAGGAAGACAAAAAACCATATGCAATCTATTATATTAGCAAAAATCTATCCCCTGCTGAATTAAATTATACTGTGACTGAGAAGGAATTTTTAGTTGTAGTACATGCTGTAAATAAGTTTAGACATTATATAATTGGGTATCCTGTAATACTATATACTGATCACTCTGCCATAAATTTTTAGCAAATAAACCTATTACAAATGGAAGAGTGACAAGATGGTGGATTTTATTGTAGGAATTCGACATTACAATCAAAGATCGACCTAGAAAAGAAAACCCTGTAGCTGATTTTTTGTCAAGAATGTCGAAGCCAACAGATACATAAGCAGCTAAAGAGCACTTCCCAAATGAACATTTGCTCGCTGTTACTATCAGAACCCCGTGATATGCTGATATAGAAAACTATTTGGCAATAGGTAAACTACCTAAACATCTAACCCTTAATTAATGAAAGCAGATAATACAGCGTAGTACTCAATTCTCTTGGATTGGGGACTACCTATTTCATACAGGGGTAGATATGAAAATAAGGAGATGCATCCAGGAGGACGAGGTATTTTATATTTTGAAAGCATGCCATGATGGGCCGTGTGGCGGGCATTTTGCAGATTGTAGAATTTCCCATAAGGTTTTACGAACATGATATTATTGGCCTACCATCTTTAAAGATGCCAAAAAATTTGTGCAGCCCTATGATAGCTGCCAAAGGGTAGATCACCCTGGGTAGTCTAATGAAACTCCTTTGAACCCTCAACTAGTAATTGAACCATTTGAATGTTGGACGCTTGATTTTGTTGGCCCTATTAGCCCCCCATCAAACCAAAAAACATACATCCTAGTTGCAACTGAGTATGTCAGTAAATGGATTGAAGCAGAGGCACTTTCAAAATCTATAGAGGACTATGTAATACAATTTCTTTTCCATATCTTTGTGCGATATGGCCTCCCAAGGGACATAATCGCAGATGGAGGACCGTAGTTTCTAGGTAATAAACTAGATGAAACACTACAAAATTACCACATTCAGCACAATATTACAACCACATACCACCCACAGGCAAATGGCCAAGTAGAGAGCACGAACAAAGTGATTGAATCTATATTAACAAAAATCGTTGCCTCACACAGACGTGATTGGGCCTACAGATTGCCAGAAGCATTGTGGGCATACCGAACAACATGGAGACCCACTATGGGATATTCACCATATCAATTGGTATTTGGAAAAGAGCCCATCTTTCCAATAGATTTTGAAATTCAGACATTAAGAATAGCCCAAAGGTGGGTCTAGATTTAAATGAAGCCCAAGCCAAAATACTGCAGCAAATTAATGAGTTAGATGAAATTAGGCTCTCTGAGCTTCAACACACAGCATTAATTCAACAACAGAGAGAAAAATGGCATGACACCCTTATCAAAGAAAAGATCTTCCATGAAGGAGATTGGGCACTCCTATATGATTCTAGGTTTCAATATTTTATAGGGAAACTCCGGACACGATGGCTCAGACCTTATGAAATACAAAAAGTGCATGACAATGGCTCTATTACATTAACCACCATTGATGGATCTGGAAATTCCTTCAAAGTAAATGGTCATCGAGTACGATTGTATCATAAACCGCTTACTCGAGAATACTTTTACCAACAATTACGGGAATATTCTACCATGAAAATTCTGGTTGAAGGGGATAACTCCTCCTCGACACACATTTATTAAATCATTTCTTTTCTTTAAACTTTGTACATATAGATTGTTCATTTATTTTGATTGTTTCATGGAATTCTATTTTTCTTTCAAAACTCCAGTTATTTTGTTTATTTTGAGTTTTTGTTGTTCCTTTAGAAAGGAACAACACTTTTGTTGTTCCTTTTGAAAGGAACAGCAGTTTCACAGATTCTTGTTGTTCCTTTCGGAAGGAACAACATTTCTGCAGATTGTTTCCGCTGTCATTTTCTAAAGGAACAACACCTTTTGAGTGGATTTTTTTTTTTTTAGATCAACATTTTGAGGATGTCTAATGACTCTTCTAAAGGAAAACATACTATTTATATACAATCATACAAATTAACGCTTACTGCAATAAGAAAATCAAAAGAAATAGTCATTTTTAAGAAAGTTGTTTGGTAATGATAAGAAAAAGGAAAAAGGGACATAATCAATAACATGACTTTGTTGTCTTACTATCACTAGAATTAATATAATCGATTATCCTTATCATGTTGGTTCTTTCCCATATTTTATAACTTTCTTTGATTTTTACTTATGGAGTAGGAATAAGGGCATATTATTTTCTATTGAGATGTTCAGACTTCTTCCACCATCCCTACTCTTAAGGAGTGCTGAGCCATGCTTTATATATAAGTAGAAAGTGCTCTATGAAAAAGAAAAATATTTACATATTTCACTACTAATTTTATGATTTGGCATATGGAGGATAGGGGGTCTCATCAAGAGCTAGCCTACCATGATCATAAGGAAGTAAGTGAATTGGCATTCCCATCATGGCCACCACACCAGGGATATGGTCCAATGGAAAATTGAAAAAATTAAGAAGTCCTTGGAATAGGAGGTCTCATCACGAGCTGGCCTGCCCACTTTTCACTTCTTCCCGGTGAGTGGCATTGCGATTTATCTGGTCACCAAGCCAGCACAATGGCCTCCGTTATGACATTTAACAAGCACTTCCTCAGCATAAATAAAGGAAAATGGTTCCAAGGGTGAGAAAGCAACTTTCTCACGGTTATGGACACCTATGGGAAATAGAGCTCTGCTGATGGTATTGGAGTCACATTTATACACATCAATAGTAATATTAAACCCTTTTTCCTATATCTCTATTTAGATATCAAATGAAAGTAGGAATCCCCAACCTTTGATTTCGAACCTATTATACATGAAAATCATCATAAATCGATTGTTGGAAATGTTGTCATTGATGGCAAAGGAATTGGCAAAGAAGGAGCATCTGAAACAGTAACCAAGAACAGAGAAAATAAATGTAGCAGAGAACAAAGGTCAACAGAGAAGAACAGAGGAAGAGTGCATTTACAGAGAGCAGTATCAGTCAAGGAGCAGAAACAATTAAATTCAGTAGGAAGGATATTTGAGTCCCTGTAGATTTAATTCATGTGTGAACATATTTATGCATCCTGATGAAGGATAATTGAAATCCATGATAAGTAAGAAACCCTGTGAGGGGATTAATGGTGCTCTGTATGTAGTTAGAGGAACCAATGCTAATACGGTCAACAGTGTATCCCAAACTGGTAGACAATGGAGTTATCTATATTCATTGAATATAAGACTAAAGGTAAATTGGGATCAATGTTGGGGATTGATATCGGTATTTTCTGTGCCCTTATTGAATTGAGCAAGTGTAATATATGAACGTGTTCTTGATGAACGAATTGTGAATCCCTGTAACCAACACAAAACTTGATGACTGAATTATGTGAGTATAGGCCATCAAACTTTCGTTGGAACAACACTTCGGAATTACGAACGGAACCTGGAAGGGAAGTGGTGGATCATAACAAAAGGAAGTACGATGGAACCTGGAGTAGAAGGGCAGAACCACGAAGGAGGAACAGTACTGGCGGTTTCCGGTTTTCATCGCACCGCTTTCGACAGGCAAGAAATATTCAAGAGGTTGGGAGTGATTCCATAGAACGAGCGACACGCGTCCCTGAACAAATTTGCAAAACCGCCATCACTGTGCGCCATTGCGCGTTAATGTCCCACCAAGGAAGCTGCGCAATATTGTTGTGTGCCGTTGATCTAGAGGGGAGCCATCAAACGGTGGCCGTATGATGAAGGTGCATGATGGATAACCACGGTATGATGCAAGTATGTGATTGGGTCATTGATTATATATGTGGGCCCAGTTCTAAAATATATTAATTGGGACCTTTTAAACTAAGGTTTGCAGGGTTAATAAAGGATGTTGAATATGTGAAGTTGGCGAAATATGAAACATGTGATGTAATGAACGTGGGTTAATATATGCGTTGATCTCACGAACACGTAAACCTGGGGTCGATATATATATATGCATTGGGGAGTTCATAACAAAAGGAGGAATTGGATTAATATCTCAATCTCAGATTGAGATATTAAAAAGCCTTATATTAATTAATTGCTAGACCAAGAAAATAGAACAATGAGAAGTTGTTTGGGGCTTGGGTAAACCTAGCTGGATTATCTATTTGATCCCGTCCAGGAATACCATCAACGGTTGAGTGGTTTTTACTCACGGTATTAATAAAGGCTAAAACTATATAAGGAGAAGAGGATTATACTACAACGTGTGCATGTGGAAGGGTTGTTAATGAGTAAATCTCTTTAAGAGATATCTGCATTATTGAACTCTGTTTTCTGAAAAGTTGAATCTATGATGCACCTATGGAGTTGATGAAGGTTCAAGTTCTCTAGATCTAGAAATGATGAATCTCTAGGAAGATCTGCAAAGAAATAATGAAGACCTGAAGCAAGTCTAATGAAGAAATTGAAGAAATTTGGTGGATCTGAGGGTTGAAGTCTTCAGCCTGAAAGTGGAAAATTTATGCCAGTACAAGCTGGTGTTAAAATTAGGGGGTTGGAGCTCCCTTCCAGTAGTAACTGGAGAAGGAGAGAAGGTTGAAGCCTTCTTCAGGTGGGTGCCTGCTTGTTGGTATAAGTCTGCGCCAACACAAAAATTGTAAGAAGTTTTATTTATAATAAATATTGAAGACAGAGACGACAACAGCGATGGTTTTCTCCCAAATTGGGTTTCCACCTTAAATACTAGTGTTTATGTCTGTTTCTCATGTGTGATGGCTTATTCTGTTATTACTGCACATGCTTACTGCTTACTAAACTTCTGATGAATAAAAAATGAAATAATCTAAGTAAAGAATTAAATGCATAATAAGATCTCTGATAAAAAATTTTCTGTTAGATCTAAATACTGATTCACCCCCCCCCTCTCATTATTTTTCCCAACAATTGGTATCAGAGCAGGTCCTTCTGAAAATCTTAGCCGCTAGAAGGAAGATCAATCAAGATGAGCAATCAATATGGAATAGCATCTATCAGGCCTCCGCTCTTCAATGGAAATAATTTAATCTTATAGAAAAAAAGGATGAGATCCTATCTTCAGTCTCTGGGAGCAGATGTATGGGCTATTGTTGAATCAGGATATCAATATCCAACCACAGTACCAACAGATCCAACAGAAAGAAAGAATTATGAAAAAAATGCAAAGTCATGCAATTGAATACAACAAAGGAAATATGGGACAAAATCATTCTAAGTTATGAAGGTGATGCAAAGGTAAGAAGTGCTAAACTCCAAACTCTCATAATTCAATATGAGAACCTAAAAATGCATAATGAGGAAAGCATTGCTAATTTCTTTTTACGTCTTGATGATATTGTAAATCGTATGAGAAATATGGGAGAAACAATAACCGAATCTACGTTGGTTGATAAAGTTTTAAGATCACTAACGAAAAAATTTGAGTCAAAAGTTTCTGCTCTTGAAGAAAAGCAGGATCTTCAAAATCTTACTGTGGTGCAACTTCATGGCATACTAATTTCATATGAAATGAGAAGAGGAGGACCATATGAAGTCAAAGAAGCCGTCTTTAGAGCTTCTACAAAAGGGAAATAAGTACAAGAGACAAAAGGATTAGGGTATATCTCAGAAGAAGATGAGGTAAATTTTGTAAAGAAACTCCAACTTGGTACAAGACGGTTCAGAGGTAAGATTCCTTTCAAATGTTTTTCTTGTGGAAGAGTTGGTCATTATGCTGCTAAGTTTCCTCACAAAGAAACACATGAAAAAGGAAAGGAAGTAGAAAGAAAAAATAAGAATCGGTTTAGCACTAGAAAAATTTACTATACTCATGAAGACAGTGATGGGTTATCAGACAGTGAGGAAGAAAGTGAACAAGATCTTAGACTTCTCATGGCATTTGAAAAAGAGTCTAGAGAAGAAAAGGATACTTTTATGGATGCTTTAGAGGACAATTATTTTCTTGATGAAATCAATCAACTCAAAATATGCTTAGAAGAAAGTAAAATATCCATAGAAACTCTGAAAAACCAGCTTCAAGAAAAGGAGAAACATAATGAGAAATTAGAATGTGAAATAGTAAGTCTAAGAAAAGATATTGAGAAAGTAAGGACTTTGAATCTTAGATTTGCTAAAGGATCTGAAACCTTAGATGAGATTATCAAGGTACAACATTCTCCTCTTCTAAAGATAGGTCTTCTATATATAGGAGAATCTTCTCAGGTTTCAACACCAAATTATCTAAAAGTAGCTATAGCCAATACACAACATTTTTCTCCTCAGTAAGGAAATAAAGAATCTTTACAGATAAAGCATGACCATCTCAGTTCAAAGAACACTAACAGGAGTACCTTTCAAAGAAACACCAATCAACAGGTAAATTCAAGTAGAAGATATCATGATCGCAGAAATTTCTTCTTCAATGGACAATGTTTCTCATGTCACAATTTTGGTCATAAATTTGTTCAATGTGTTCCATATAAAACCATCATGACAATAGAATCAAGAAAGAAAATGATTGATATTGGAACAAAGAAGAATACATATAAAAAAATTTCTCCTCTTCAAAATGAAGTTGAATGTGCTTATTGCAATAACTTTGGCCATGAAGAATCTGAATGCAGGAGAAAATTCCAGCCAAAAGAGCATCTTCCTTCAAGCTCCAAAGTATGGAAAAAGAAGGAATTACAGGTTTAAAATTGTGGCATAGCTCTATTTGTAGAAGGAGAATAAAATCAATGGTACATTGATAGTGGATGCTCAAAACACATGACAGGTGACAAAAACAAGCTTCTTGCATATAATGCTCTAGAAAAGGAAAAGAATGTTACATTTGGAAATGATACTCCTGCTATCATTAAGGGAAAAGGATATGTTTTTCTAAAAGAAAAGGTGAAAGCTAATAATGTCATGTATGTGGATGGATTAAAGCATAACCTATTAATTGTAAGTCAAATGTGTGATCAAGGAACTGAAGTTGTCTTTCATTCAAAAGAATGTGTGGTGCATGATCTTGATACAGGTAAAACAATTATAGAAGGAAATAGAACTCCAAGCAACCTGTATGTATTAAAGAACTGCAATGAAAAATGTTACATGAGTAAATCTTCAGAAAACTGGCTATGGCATAGAAGGTTGGAGCATCTGAGCTTCTCTCAAATCAACAAATCAAGCAGACTTAAAGCTGTTCGTGATCTTCCCAATATTACACCACCTGAAAGTATCATATGCAAATCTTGCCAATTCGGTAAGCAAACCAAAGTGCAATTTAATGCCAAGGAAGGTTCATCAAGTAAGCCTCTTGAACTCATTCATACTAACATATGTGGACTTGTGAAGAAAAAGTCACCATGTGGTGAACAATACTATATCTTATTTATTGATGATTTCTCTAGAATGTGTTGGATTGGGTTGATTAAACACAAAGATGAAGCATTTGAGAAATTTCAGATCTTCAAAGCATTGGTTGAAAATGAATTAGATCTAAAAATCAAGTGTCTTTGATCTGATCGGGGAGGAGAATATACATCAGATGAATTCCTTGAATTTTGTGAACAACATGGCATAAAAAGACAGTTTTCTGTAGTTGGCACTCCACAACAAAATGGCGTAGCAGAAAGAATGAATATAACAGTTCAAAAAATGGCTAGAGCTATGCTTGATGATTCCGAAACACCTGACACATTTTGGGGAGAAGTAGTACATACAGCGGTAAATATTCTTAACAAGGCACATCTTCATGTAAATAGTGATAAAACTCCATATGAACTATGGTATGGTAATCCTCCCACTGTGAAGCACCTTAGAGTCTTTGGGAGCAAATGCTTTATCAAAAATAATGATGAAAAAATTGGCAAGTTTGAACCCAAAACAGATGAAGGAATATTTCTGGGTTACTCCTCTAGGATTAGGGCATATAAATGTTATAATAAAAGACTTTGGAAGATTTTTGAATGCATTGATGTTGTTATTGATGAGTCTCCTACAGCTCCAAAAGAAGAAAAAAAAACAATAGATGAAGACGATGATGACATATATCCTTCTACATCAAATAGGAATGATATAGACAGTGAACCCAATGAAGAACCTGAAGATGATTTATCTGAAAAGGCTCCATCCAGATATGTTCAAAAGAATCATCCAGAATCTCAAATTTTGGGAGAGAAGGAATCAAGTGTACAAACAAGAAGGACTCTTATGGGATCTTCCAGCTATCTGGCATTTTCTATCCTCTTCAGACCAAAAAATGTCAATCGAGCCAGCAAAGATAATGTTAGATTCAAGCCATGAATAGAAAAGCCAATCAAATTGAAAATAATCACACTTGTACATTCAGTACCAAGACCTCATGACCCAAAAATGTCATTGGAACTAAATGGATATTCAAAAATGAGTTAAATGAGAATGGGGATGTTAACAAAAATAGTCTTGACTTGTTTACCCAGGGGTATGGTGACAAGAAGTTCTAGACTTTGAAGAGACTTTTGCCCCTGTAGCTAGACTTGAAGCCATAAGAATGTTTCTTGATTTTTCAAGCTTCCAACAAATCAAAGTTTATCAAATGGATGTTAAATTTGCTTTTCTCAATGGTGATCTAGAAGAATAAGTTTATATAGAACAACCAAAAGGATTAATTTTGGGAAATGATGAAAAACATGTTTGTAGACTTAAAAAGGCTCTATATGGTATCAAACAATCTCCAAGGGCATGGTACTATCGTCTTGACAAATATCTTCATCAACAAGGATTTTATAAGGGGTCTGCTGATAGCAAATTATACAGAAAAACTAAAAATAATAAACTATTGATTGTGGTTGTATATGTTGATGATATCATTTTTGGAAGTAATGAAGAGTCTACATGAGTCGGTACCTTCGGTATGCGACGAGAATTTGAAATGTCTTTACTTGGGGAACTAACATTCTTTCTTGGCTTGCAAGTGCAACAAGCAACAAATGGCATATTCTTATCACAAGAAAAATATCTTAAGAAAATCTTGAAGAAGTATGGCATGGAAGATTTCAAACCTGTAAATACACCAATGATAATCAGATGTAATCTCAGTTCTAATGATGATTCCCCCATGGTGAATCAACCAGAATACAAATCTATGATAGGAAGTTTACTTTATCTCACTGGGACAAGACCAGACATTATGCATGCAGTTGGGATTGTTGGACGATTCCAAGCTAATCCAAAATAGTCTCACCTTCAGGCTGTGAAAAGAATATTCAAATATCTACAAGGAACTCAAGACTTTGGACTATGAGATTCAGAATGTGATTCATTTTCATGCTTACACCAACGTTATCAATGAAATGTGAGTTGACCAAAAGTAACAGTGGCAGCATTCATATGGGGCTCCTCGTTAATCTCTTGTTCGTGCGAAGGAGCAAAGCTCTGGCTGTTTTATTCTATGAGAAGCATGTAGCTGCAGCATCATGTTGCACCAACCTTTGGATGATGCAAACATTACAAGATATTCAAATCAAATGTTCACCTCCTATCTCCATTATGTGTGATAATACAAGTGCCATCAGTATATCAAAGAATCCTGTTATGCATTCCAAGACCAAGCACATTCCCATCAAGTATCACTTCTAACGTGAACAAGTGCTTGAACAAAAGGTGAAGTTGGAGTATGTTCCCTCCAAAGAACAAGTTGCTGATATATTTACCAAACCTCTAACCAGGGAAGCGTTCGAATATCTCAGACAAAAGCTGGGAGTAGTCTCTGCCATGCAAAAGATCAGATCTACTTAAATACAGAAGATTAAATTGGATATGTGGATTTCCTGCAAGACAGTCGCGTATATATTCAAGTTTATACACAGAAAACCGCATATGGGTATTTGCTGACAAAATTATTTTTTGGGTCAGCATAGCTGCGGTGTTGTTGGGTATCTTTGGATGCATAGGTTAAGGGGGAGCATTGGTCATGTGGAAAGGATGCATTGTTGGCATTCTAATTATTTATTGTAGTCTGATCTCATGTTTGAGAATCTTTGATCTTTATTGTATAAGTCATTTCTGTTATTTAATTGAATATTATGTTTGAAGATGCAGCATGATCTCAGGGGGAGAATAGTATTGTCGGTACAAAGGATCTTGATCTATCCTTTGCCATTGATGTCAAAGGGGGAGGAAAAGCAAAAAAAGGGGGGCTTCTATAAGACAAATAGAGGAAGAATATTGCCATCAATGCCAAAGGGGGAGATTGTTGGAAATGTTGTCATTGATGGCAAAGGAATTGGCAAAGAAGGAGCATCTGAAATAGTAACCAGGAACAGAGAAAAGAAATGTAGCATAGATAAAAGGTCAGCAGAGAAGAATAGAGGAAGAGTGCATTTACAGAGAGTAGTATGAGGAAGGTGCACGATGGATAAGGAAGCCATCGGACGATGGCCGTATGAGGAAGGTGCACGATGGATAACCATGGTACGATGCAAGTATGTGATTGGGTCATTAATTATATATGTGGGCCCGGTTCTAAATTATATTAATTGGGACCTTTTAAACTAAGGTTTGCGGGGTTAATAAAGGATGTTGAATATGTGAAGTTGGCAAAATATGAAACATGTGATGTAATGACCGTGGGTTAATATATGCGTTGATCTCACGAACATGTAAACCTGGGGTCGATATATATATATGTGCATTGGGGAGTTCATAACAAAAGGAGGAATTGGATTAATAGCTCAATCTCATATTGAGATATTAAAAAGCCTTAGATTAATTAATTGCTAGACCAAGGAAATAGAACAATGAGAAGTTGTTTGGGGCTTGGGTAAACCCACCTGGATTATCTACTTGATCCTGTCCAGGAATACCATCAGCAGTTGAGTGGTTTTTACTCATGGTATTAATAAAGGCTAAAACTATATAAGGAGAAGAGGATTATACTACAACGTTTGCATGTGGAAGGGTTGTTAATGAATAAATCTCTTTAAGAGATATCTGCATGATTGAACTTTGTTTTCTGAAAAGCTGAATCTATGATGCATCTATGGAGTTGATGAAGGTTCAATATCTCTAGATCTAGAAATGATGAATCTCTAGGAAGATCTGCAAAGAAATAATGAAGACCTGAAGCAAGTCTGATGAAGAAATTGAAAAAATTTGGTGGATCTGAGGGTTGAATTCTTCAGCCTGAAAGTGGAAACTTTCTGCCAATACAAGCTGGTGTTAAAATCAGGGCATTGGAGCTCCCTTCTAGTAGTAACTGGAGAACGAGAGAAGGTTGAAGCCTTCTGTAGGTGGGTGCCTGCTTGCTGGTATAAGTCTGCGCCAGCACAAAAATTGTAATAAGTTTTCTTTATAATAAATATTGAAGACAGAGACGACAGCAGCAGTGGTTTTCTCCCAAATTGGGTTTCCACCTTAAATACTGGTGTTCATGTGTGTTTCTCATGTGTGATGGCTTATTTTGTTATTACTACACATGCTTACTACTTACTGAACTTCTAATGAATGAATGATGCAATAATCTAAGTAAAGAATTAAATGCATAATAAGATCTCTGATAAAAAGTTTTCAGTTAGATCTAAATACTGATTCACCCCCCCCTCTCTATATTTTTCCCAACATCGATCACATTAGTTTGAGTGGGTAATAAATGCATCTGTACTTATTTTCATCTTAAGCTGTCCCTTATCCTTATCTTTGAATCATTACAAACGTTTCTATATCTATTTACGATTTATCACACGCATTGATTTCAGTAAATGCTATAATTTGATTGATTGTATCATAACTATGCCTACTTTTTCCTACTGTACAACTACTGTGCAGTACTTGCCTCTCTTAATTGACGGTTGAGGACGACCTATCATCCTTCAGGAGGGATGTGGATGTTTGCATGCATATCAAATACCGATATTTTTTTACCCGTATGCAAACCAAATCCCTACATTACAGAGAATAACAAAAACTTAACGATATTATTCCAATTCATCGTGCTATGTTGTTCCATTACAATCACTGTGTGCTTGGAAAGAAGAAACAATGTGCAGAGACGATGGGAGGATGACCAATTCATAGTGAGCCGCAAGTGCTAGTTGTTTCTGATGCTACAGGAGAGATTTTGGAAAAATTTGGATGGATTAAGGATGTAACAAGCCCATGAAACAGTGGCTACCGAGTTTTTACAGAATTTGCAGGAAGGATACTCCATGGTTAGAGGAAGACAAATAGTTGTAACAGATGAAATAATTGCATAGGTGTCTGGTCTACCAGTGCAAGGAACCATATGGAATTAGAAGAAGGTTAGGCTTCAAGAAGCCATGAATATTTTTCAGGATGATGGACAGACATTGGTTGTCAAAGGCAAAGTAGTTCAGCTAGCATCATTGGGAGAGCCATGGAAGGAATTTTCCAAGATAGTGCAGGCCTATATAACATGCGACGGAAGGAAAGACGTGGTAAGAACTCACCACCTTAAGTTATTGGCAGTATTAAAACATAAATGCACTGTAAATTTGCCTGCATTTTTAAATTTCTTACTGCATGATATTTCCCGTAATATAAGAAAATCTCAACACACAGACATGGTGGTAAGCCACCATTTTCTAATTAGATTAATAGTGAGTCATAGTCTCGCCCAACAACAGACCAGCTGGGAAGAGTTGATATTCTCCATTGATGGAGGATTAGCCTTACCTGCCCCAAAACGGAAGAGAATGGCTAGCTTAACAACTGAGCCATCAATTCGTAGACAGTCCCTCCATTCAAAAAGAAGTACGGGAATGATAGAAGGACTTTCGGGTAGTAGTAGCCATCCCTTGGAATTGCACAGCTCGGAGGATGAAAAACCTCCACAATTGGAAGGAGGAAGTCCTCGTACTGATTAAGAAGAGGAAATTGAGGGAGAAATTTACTACTCAGATGAAGAATCAATGAGCCACCACACCAGTGGTGAGAAACAAACTAGTGCAGAAGAAGGAAATAATGAAGAAGAGGAAATTGAGGGAGAAATTTGATATTCGGATGAGGAAGAAGGTAGCTGCCATACCTGTGAGGAAGACAAAGATAATCACAGCAGTGAAAGAGAAGGAACAGAGCCTCCCGAAAACACTACTGCAACTTCAGCACGAAGCCCTTTACGAGAAGGCCAATTGGCCCAAATTCTAGCCAATATGAGTGACTATGTGCAGCCTCATAGCCCTTTGGACCTTAACATTGATATCAATCAGTTGCAGGAGCACTCTATTGTCAAAAAATAAATGGCTGAAGAAATTATGGATGAAACAAAAAACCCTAACGAAGTGATAGAGTCAGCTAGGGTTGCTTCCCATGAAAAGCATGAACAAGAAAAGGAGAACACCAAAGAAATATCCCAACCTGAAAATTCTCAGGGGATTGTAGAGTAAATTGAGGGTATAACTCCCGAAGAATTGAGCCAAGGGCATATGAATATTGAAGAAGAACCCCAAGAAGAAAACAGAGAAGAGAGCCCAACTGAAGGCATGACTGATGAGGACCAAAACCCTGTTGAGAAAATAGGTCCAGAAAAAAGGAACAGTCGTTCCATTAAGAAAAAGGAAGAAAGTAACTAAGATTGAAAATCTTCAGAGGGAACAAATTAATCTTCAAAGACTCATGGAAAAACTCAGGCAAACCATTAGGGTTCTTATAATGAAACAAATTCCCAAGCGAGCACCAAAGAGAAGAAGCATAGCCACCAAGCGAGCTTCAAAAAAGAGGAAAGTGGCCGCTAAGATGAACCCCCAAGTTGCAGAAGGTATGGCTGAGCCTAATTATGGAGATGCGGAACAACAAGAAGTTGTTCCAGCAGAAGTTGTTCTAGAAGGACCCACTTCAAGTGAAAACATGAAAGCTAGTAGTCAGAATACTTTTAGTGACCCTACATTAGCCAGACTCCAAGAGGAGTTGGCACAGGCTCGATTGGAAAGGGAAAAGTTGGAAGAAGATATTTTCCCTAGGAAGAGATATCAGGAGTTGCAGCAACAGATGAAGACCATCCATGAAGTAGAGGCTGAAACCCACGAGAAGTGTCAAAAGGCCGAGGAGAAGGTTGAAAAGGTAATGAATCAATTAAAATTAGCCCAGAATCGAATGGACACTCTCTGCTCATTGTACACCGATGTCTTAGCTTGTAGATGCCCTGCCAATAACTATGCTTTATTTTTATTAGAAAGATATTTACAGCTAAAGATTAAGGCAGTTAGGGCAGGAAAATATATAGAGCTAAAAACTATAGATGATTTTGTAACATGTTGCAAACTCTATGGGGTAAAGGTACAGCGCCTCTTGTGTGAGTTTTATTTGCATAATCTAATATTGGAAAATGATAGCGAGACAAATCCTAGCCTTTTGTGGGTGATATCCAATACCAGGTGTTTATTTCCTTTGTTGTTAATCAGTTAAAATGGCTTAAAGCCTATAATGTTTTTCAAAAGCAGGAAAATAAATTAGATTTGTGGGTTAGGAGTGAACCTCAGGACCCATTTCAACTATGGGCTAGGCAGAAGAATTTGATGACAAAGGAAGGTGTTATCCAAGCATTGGGGCCTGTCCATAAATCGATTATATTGAATGGGATAGATTATTTCCTATCTATTAAAAACCAGGCTTACATAGCAGCTAAGGTCCTATGGAAAATTTCCAATCGGAATGTGCAAAATAGAGAACCATTTAACTATAAAAACTTTGGGCTAGCTGCAGACCGCTTGGTTTCCTATACTAATCTCATTTTGAAAGAAGGACCATTATGGCTAGGGTGTAGGTTTCGAAGCCCCATTTCATGGTATCCTGCTACAGACTACAAAGACATTTATGAACTACCCGAAGGACAGACAGAGCATGTATTTGAAGCATTAGCTGCAATGCATGGTTTTAGGCCTTTTGATGAAAACCCTTATCCGACTTATTCTTTAACTTCTCTGCATGTGAACTATAGTTTTCATGAGTACATGAAAAAGGTTAAGTAGGGGGGTATTCTGAGCAGTGGAAAAGGTATGAAATCACTGTGTGTTTTCTCATTCTTTTACTTTAGACATAATCCTTTTTACCTTAGAAAGATGATTTATTACAAGAATTATGGTAGAATTGTAAAGATTTATGTTTATTGTAAAAAGATGACTAAATATTGCTTTTTGTTGATAAAAACAGGAATTAGGCAAGGTAAAAAACTATACCAAAGGCGAGGCTGAGATAAATGCAACTGTTTTTCCTCCAGCATTAGACCAAATCCTGCCAAAGACAAGGAAATCTGAATGCATCGCTAAGAAAAGGCAGGGGACATCTTGGCTTCGGTCAAAGTAAATCATGTGATAACTAAAATAAGGGAAGCGAATCCCTCAGGATCCTTCGATCCTGAGGGATCACTGTTCAAGCATCATCTTATTCCTTGTCTTGTCCGTCAGAGTCTGATATATAAGGCAATGCCTTTAGTGATTAGGGAGATCAGAGATTCTTGGATTCAAAACATTTCTTTTGTAATATT
The DNA here is from genome assembly GCA_034641835.2 of Pinus albicaulis. Taxonomy (NCBI): domain Eukaryota; kingdom Viridiplantae; phylum Streptophyta; class Pinopsida; order Pinales; family Pinaceae; genus Pinus; species Pinus albicaulis. The sequence goes on from CM076579.1 coordinate 959,360,179, forward strand.
GCGTTTTATTGACTCTCGGCTTTAGAGAGTGGTATCTGTAATACTTTATGCTCGATTAATATAAAAGACATGTTTCATTTCATCTCTCAAGTTCTGAAGTAACCCAACAGTGTTTCACTGGTGTTAAGGGCACGGCCCTGGTGGAATTACCCTGCTGTTTGTATTTCTATCCTTTGCTTACTGTTGTGTGAAATTTGTGTTTAAATTCATTACGATTACAGAGTTGATTGATTTTTGTTGGATTGAATTTGGATTTGTTGTGAGCGTTAATGAATTGCACTGCTATTCTATCATTTGCAAGAATAGTATTTGTTGTTTTATCTATCTTGCTATCTTTATAAAGCTTTGCTGTTCTATACTTAATTCTAGTTGCTATTATATTGGCTCATGATTTATTCTAATTGCCTGTTTCATAGTATTGGATGTGGACAGGGTTGAAGTATTAAGATTAGTTACCTAATTGCGTTAAGTTTAGAATTGTTGTTCAATTAATGTTTGTTGTTCCATTCTTGTTTATTGTTCATTTCTGATTCGTAGATTCATATTAGTAGATAGATTGTTTAGATTTGCTGTGTACACATAGGAATTACAAGTTGTTGTTCCTTTCCAACTTCTGTTATTAGAAGAAGTTCCTTTCAGTTATTTTCATCAACAAGTAGTTCAAGTTTGATTCCATTTTTATTGGTTAAAGAACAGGACCACCAACTTTAGAAGACATTGGTTTCTACTTCCAAGTTCTCAGATTGGTTATCTTGTCTCAGTGTGATTTCAGTTGCATCGATTTCTAAGGGAATGATTTATTGTTACTGTATCCTTGATTGATGTTTTGCAGGATGAGTAGTTAAGGTTTCAGAGTATTTCCATTCATGTCACTATAATTAGATTTATTTACAAGCATCCATTTACTCTTGTATCCAGAATATTGTACTACATCTTCATATCATTACTCTTAGTTAATTGCAGTCTTAGACAGAGTACACTCTTGAAATAAAAAGTCGCTCCTGGATTGATAATTAATGTAGGCTAATTAGGTGTTTAAAAGATACCTTTTTATGCTCCAACAACCTTGACATCTTCTTATTTTTTGAAAGAAAAATAAACTATCTATTTCTACCTTATTTCTTCCTAGAGCTCAGATTATGCTAATGAACTCCTTTGATTCTCTACCTATTCTATTTGACTGTCAAGATTAAGCAATATGATAGACTTCATTCTCTAAGCTGTTTGACAAGAAATTTAAAGCATGAATTGAACCAGGATTAGGAAATCTAATTCATCATGAGTTGTGGCATTTGAGACAAGCTGCACACAAACTTTATTTTCATAAGAAAAACAAAACTAGAAGGTATGAGGGCCATGTTTCATCATTTTCTAATCATCCCTATCCTTCTCTTTGGTTCAGATTTAAGCATGTGGAACCATCATCTTTCATTTCTAATCTATTTTCTTTTGAAAAGTCAAGCTTAAATGATTTGACCAACATTCTCTCACTAACTTATCAAAAATAAATTGAAAACATGTTCAGCCATGATTAGGCTAGATGATTGAACAAGACATTCTTTTTTGCATCAGTAGTGGAATTTAGGCTTGCACACTTTCAGTATTACTATTTTTTTGGGTATGGGGTTGTACCTTCTTTTCAAATCTACCCTCTTTTTTATTCTTTCTATGTTTCTGAGTTTTTCCTCTCTTTTTTTCAAAACAATCTAAAATTTAAAAGATGACCAAAGGCTGAGCTTATTTGCATTCCTATATATCCTAATCTAAACTATACATGATATGCATTCATTTGGTGAACTCTCTTTTCCAATATAAATATTCAAGCAGATGATTCCATGAGGGATCTTGGTTTAGCTCCTTGAGTATGTGGGAAAAACAAAAGGTACACTCCCATCTTACTTTCTTTTGAACAGTGGCACCTAAACTTCTCTTTAAACCTTGCATCAAACTGATCTTAACATATTTTACTCCCTCTTCAAATGTCTTTAAAAAATCAACAAAGGGACCTTGAAACAATAACTCAATGTGAATATTTGGAAAATAAGCTTGATCTAGGCCTACTTCTTCCTCCACTTAGCTGAGCTTAGGGCTCTTTTGGGAAAGAAACTCTTCCTCTTCCCCATGATCATCTGAACTAGTATACTCATCATAGATTGCAATATTATCCTTTAGCAAACATGATGGTTTTTGACTAAGTGGACTGAGTTCTGTGTGAAAAGCATCATGTTGATGAGTAGGAGCACTCCTTGGCAACAAATCTTCTTGAGAAAGAAGAGCAGCAACTTTCTTGTGATCATCAATTTTCAAGCCTTCATTTGCTTTCAAATTTTCTAAGATTTCCTCATCACTATCATATCTTCTATGCATTGGTTGGTTACCTTTCTCAAGTTGATGAAACTGAGCTACCTCCCAAAAACCAAATGCTAAATACTCTACAAAGTTAGCTTCTATTTGGAAAGGATCATCATTATCAACATATTGTTCAAACCTTGGAGAATCATCAATATAATTAATTTCACCAACCGTACATATTGGACTATCATATTTTTTCTCTTTGAATTGATCTATAAATCCATTTTCTGCTATGTGATAGTTAAGATTAGGAGGAAAATAAATAGAGGTTGACTGCATGTTTATAAGTTGATCTATCTCCTCTTTAGTTAAAAAGGGAGGAATTTTTATCTTTCTTTGGATATAACTACAACAATCCACTTTCTCTTAGGAAGGTTGAACATAGGGCTAAATGTGTTCTTTTTTGTTGAAATCAATACCCAAATATTGCTGACTTCTGATTGCATTAAGGTTGTCTTTGATGAACTTAAAAGAAGTACAACAAAGAGGTAAAGACCCTTCCCTTTCTCCCAAACTTTCTTCACTTTCTTCTTCACTGTCATAGATGAGTGGTATTTGTTGATCACTGTATTTTAACTGTTGAAAATTACTGTCTTTGTCCCACAAACTAATCACTAATTGTTATATAGTGTTATCTTGAGTTTGGAGAACATAATCATCATCATATTGATCGTATTTGGATATCTTATTCATAGGAGAAATGTCATATATTATACACACTTGATCAACAGTTTGTTCCATCATATGAAAAGGAGAGTATTCGTGGCCAATAACTTTTCTTTTAGCAATCTGAGATGATTTGAAGCACAAGGGTAGGAACTCAAGAGGTTTTGGCTCATCTTCCATTTCTGATTTTGTAATCCAAACAATCATACCAAGATGATTTGAGGGGAGAACTTCTGGATTTGAAAAAGGGTTTGTATTATCCATTTCCTCCCTTACTGATTCATTAGAGCATTCAACCTTGTCTCTATTTTCAATTTGCTTGTAATACTCTCTTAATAGTGAAGCACAAGGTGTAGGAAGGCATATAGTACTTACTTGACAACTTTCTGCATCTTCTTCTTTGCAACCTTGGTCAGCCAGTATGTTTTGATAGCTATCTTTGCATTGAAATGACTAATTTGGTTCCTCCCAAGAAAATGCTACCGGCTGCTCTGAATAATCAGCACCAACCTCAACCTTGTATTCTTACTCATTCCTGCCAAGTATATGCATCATTTTTCTGATTGTATCTGTCAACATCTCTAGCTTTACCTCTGAAGAAGTCATTTCCTCTTGAGCTGCTTTGTGCTTCCTTACTTATTCTAACTTTTCCTCTCTTTCCAGTATGTTGAATTCCACAGTAATTTCCATATTCTGCATTTCTTCCAAGTTTGAAGGGTATTTTTCTCTTATCTGGAATTCCATCTCTGGGTCAAAATTACTTGGGTAGTGCAAGAGAGCCCACACTGAAGGTGGCTTTATCTTAGCAGGTATTGCATTGTATACCTTATTGAACCTGGCTGAAAAGTCTTGTACTGTCTCCCCTGGTTATCTTTTTAAATGCTTGTATTCCTCTATGATGAGAACTTCATTTCCCATGATCAAACACCTATCTAGGAAGAATTGAGTGAATTGATGAAAATTGATAATGCTTGCAGCTGGAAGGTCCTTAAACCAAATCTTAATTTTTCCTTGTAATGATAAGGCAAACATTCTAATACGCACATCATATTCTTCTATTTCAAAAAGGTCAAGTAAATTCTCAAGATTTTTAATATGTTCCTCAACGGTGACTTTTGAGTTTTCTCCATCAAATATGGGTAGTTTATTTGCAGGGAGGGCTTGGAAGATAGGATGTAAAATAAGAGGCTTGTATCGTTCTGGGAACTTTGTGGGTATAGGTAGTGTAAAAAGAGATTTATGACTATTTGAGGTTTCAGCAAGAGGATGAAAGGTAGCATGAGGCTCATGCTTCACTAGGTTTTCCACAGGTGAATCTGGGGTAAGCACAGGTTCATAAGTCTGCTCATGGTCTAAAATTTGAGGCTTGAGATATTTCCAATGATGAATGTAGATCTCATCGGTGTATTCTTGATCAAGATTAAATTAGGATAGAACATAGTTATAGATAAAAACAATAACTTCTTGAATCCAAATTAGGCCTGAGTGCTCTTTCTTTCTAGGATGAATGGTCAAGTTCCAGGTTCTTCCTCGAGTGGAGTCTTTAAGTCTATTGAGATTTGTGGAGTCGCCAGGTGGATGTTTTCAAATGTTTTAAGGCAGGTTGTTGTCCACCATCAGCAACTTAATACCAATATAAGGATTTTTATGGGTTTTCTGAGGTCTTAAGGATATCTAAGATTTGTTACTTAATCAGGTCCCACCGTGATCGCTTTTAGCCACCTATAAATTCTGTTATATCAAGTGGTGGCTAAATGATTTTGGATAGCCTTCAAGAAATAATTTCAGTGCTCAAAATTGTTGATGCTTAAATTCTTTTGATAATACCCTATCCTTTCGATAATCGTCACTTCTTTTCCCCCTTTTCAAATCAGAAAATCCTGCTGATTCCCCAGAAAGAATACTGCTGCAACCTCCATTTTCCTTTTCCCCCCTTTTTCCAAAACTAACCTCATCTTTGCCTTTTCCTTTCCCATGAAATCCTTCATTCTCATGTTTTCCCCTTCTCCCTTCATCAAAACCCCTTTGATAAGGTCTAATACCATTTCTTAGCCTTATCGAAACCCTCAAACTCCTTTCAAAACCATTAAAAATCCATAAAAAATACATTATTTATGACTTAAGCCCCCTTGGGCTAAGTCTTTAACCCTCCCTTCCATACGTCTTGGTGCTAGGACCGAACGCCAGCCTTCCAAGCTCTTATCGCATCACCTGATGCTGATTAGCCCCTCATTTTAAACCCCCAGTCATATGTACTCCCATATAACCCATGGCCCCGCAACCGAGCACCTAACCATGTTTTATATATTTCCCGCCCCCGAAAAAATTAAAACCTTGTGTTATTTTGAAACTTCGGGTTTTTTATTATTTTCTAAGGTTTTCCGCCGGTCCAAAATTCAAAGCAATCTCCACCGTCGATCTGATCTGCAGATCGACGGTGCACAATCCATCACCCAGTGGTCCCCGCCATCCACTCACCATTGCAAAACCACGTGGTATCCATCACACTGCTTTTGAGCGCGGGGCAGTTTTTTTCAATTTCATAGTGATTCCATACACTGGCCGACACGTGTATTGGGAACTATTCATAAAACTGCCATCCATCGCGCGTTAAAGATTGGACGTCGACCCGACGAGATATTGACGTCCACCGTCCAATCTGAGGCCGCTCATCAGACAGTGATCGCTCGCCGAAGGAGTCCCACAGTTAAATGGGATATGGCACGGTCATTAAAGCATCTCTGTCGTCGATCTTATCTGCAGATCGACAGCCCATAATTCATCGCCCTGATTCCTCCGCTCTGACTTTTTGCCTCCGTTCTCGACCGTCGATCTCCGCGCAATCGACGGCTCCGATTTAAATTCCTTTTTCCGCCTTCCCTTTGAATTCATCCGATAAATCTCAACCGTTGGATGATGCCATCTGACGACCACGCTCCCTCCACGTGCCTTCTAAAGCAGATATTCCATACATGCAGGATTTCATAATATTTATTCATATTTTGCAGGGTTAAATGATTTTTCCGCCATTTCTGAAGAAATTTCAGAGACAGAGGGTGATGATCCTCCTGCATCTGATCCATCAATAAGAATCATTTACAGGTTTCGAATTCACGTTTCATCGATGATTCATAAGGCATTGATGCCATATCACCCCTGCGCAGCCCTATATACCAACAAAAACACAATAAATCGGGCACAGTCAAAGACTATCAGTGCCAAAGGCAAAATATATCAAGACAGAAAACTGAGGACAGATCTACAGGGATTATGAATAAAAATGGATTATCAGAAGCCTAAACCACAGTTTAAAAGAAAATCATGACTGTTTTGTCAGAAAAGAGACCTCCACTGTCACCTCAGAGGCTAATTAAAACTTCCAGCTGCCGCAAAGCCATCTACAGCCTCAAAGCAATCAACTAAGGTCGAATTCATTACTAGGCAAGGAGATATTTTGCATCAATACAGATGGACAGTTATTTCAATCGGAGGAACATATTATAGCTGTCAGCAGAAGTTATTACAAGGAAGACGAGGAGCCCAGAAGTCAACAAATTCTTTCCAACAAACCTAATAGTTAATGTAAATGATTTTATACAGAGGACACCTATGTAAGTTGATTCATTAAGCCCCCAAAGGCCAAGAAGCCATTTAAGTCTGTATTAATTAGTTTTTGAGATCTTTTATCAGATCTCACCTCCTCATTCTTCTATATATATTTCTGAAGAAGATGAGTGAGGGGTTGGTTGATCACTAATTGTAATATTGGAACTCTCTGAAATAATACATAGTCTATTGAAGTTGAAGAAGAAATTGAAGTCCTGGACGCCCTGATGATGTTGTTCCATGTTTGTTCCTAAGAAGGCTCTATCATTGGATCCATGAGCTTGGTTTTTGGTGAAGTATTCTGAATTTTTTAATGTTTTCCCCTGTCTTCATTATGTTCCATAATTTCTTACTACAGTAGGTTGAAAATTTTAGGCTAAGAAATGACTCTTGGAAGAACCTTAGACCTGTTCATCCTTCACTGTTTTATGTTTTCTTCTGCTGAAGTATTTTAGAGTCTTTAATCTCTCTCTTTAGTCTTCATGCTTGTTTATTTTTCACAGTTTAATAGTTGGTTTCTGTGATGATTTATGGTTCTCCCGCTGTCCGGCTACCTTAAAACCCGTTGGCCAAAGTCTCCCTTTGGAAGCTTGCCATCGGTGAGTCGAAGAGTGTTTGTTTCGATGTTGCCCTTGTCCCGACGTGTTAAATTGTCTCAAAGGTCTTTATGGTTGTAATCATAGATGTGTTAGGTGTTCCCACTTCTATGACTGCAGTTATCAGTGAATATTTTATGTTTTCTAAGTCATTTGAAATAAAATATTTGAGGAAATAGGGTGTTCCCGAATCTTAGACTACTTAAAAGGGTTCTAATCACCGCCGCGCTAAAGGTGTGATTTGTAGAATTCATGGTTAACCCTGTCTATCAAAAAGCTCTTTATTGTTCAAATTGTGTTTTCAAATTCCTTTTGTTGAGAATCAAACTTCTCTTTTCAAATCATTGATGTCCATCTCATTCCAAAAACCAAAGGATCCTATGGCCAAGTTAGATTTGCCCTCCGATATCCCATATCCATTGATAAGTGTGTTATGACCTCTTTTGGACTCCATTGCCCAATGAAACAGATGCTCCTCCATTCTATATATCTTTCTTAGGCCTTTCATGTTCCGCTGTATCAATCCAACCAAACAAACAAACAAAAACCTACACTTAATACCTAGTCTAAAATCCAATTTCCAAGCACACAAGATAAACCTTTGCAAACAAACATTTGAGAGATCCCTCTATGAGAACAGGAGGACTAGATCCTGTAACTCTAAAGATTGGTTCTGATGTTGCCTTGTCTTTTGATTTTCCAAACTATCAAAACACGGGACACCAACATAATGGCGATCACGGTGGGACCACTGAGTTCATAGTTGCCTAGCAAGCTCTTATAAACTCATTAGTCTTTCAAACAATCATAGAAACTCAGAAAAACCCAAAATATTTAGTTTGGCTTCGTAATAAACATGGTGGTGGAACCATAAAACATTTTACCTTTACAAAACCTAAAAATTTTCCACCTGGTGACTCCACTGGCCTCCAAAAGGCCTATTACCCTTCCAGTCCTTGTAGACTCCCTTGGGAATGCATTGAGAAAACCCAATCATGTTGTTGGTGGACAACAAATTTCAAAATCTTCCACCTGGCGACTCCACAATCCCAAAAGACCTAATAACTCCACTGGTAAAGGACTCTAAACTGGTTATAAAGATACAGTGACCTCTTATTATAAACATGCATCCAAGTATGGACATGGAAGCTAAAATAAACACATTATTGGACCTAATTAGAAAAATAGTGTACATACTTGATAAAAGATTGGATAGGCATGAGGTTGATACTGATGTTGATTATCCAGAGCAACCTATGTTTTTCCCTGACCAAATACAAACTCAACCACTACAATACCTAGACAATGAGCAATATATATATGATGATCAAGAATTTATAGAAGAAGGTGAGCAAGAATATAGAGAAAAAAATAAAGAAAAATTGTTGGTCATGATGGAAAAAATGGTGTACATGCTTGGGAAAAGAATTGAATGGAATGAGGCTAATTTGAATATTGATGATCTAGAGCAGCCCATGCTCCTTTCAAATCAAGAACAAACCCAAACATTACAAGATATGTGCAATGAAAAAGGTTTTCGGGAAATTCCTGATTATCTACCTATATCTTGTACAAGTCTATTAAGAGAACTTTGTGATCAAATTACAAATACTTATAGTGAGCGGTGCCCTGAGGAAAACATAAGCCATCTTGAACTCACAAAATCTGAAATAGGAGAAGGGAAAACACAACCAAATTCTCTGCCTTTATGTTATGACTCATTTCAGATTATCAAAGAAGAATGGCATCCTGACAATATACTTGAAATAACTCATGAACCTTACCGTCAAAGTAACTACCATGAAAATCAAGAGGTGTTATTTGAAATTGAGATAGATCGGGAAAAGGAAGAGAATCCTAAAAATTCCCCTACAAGCACAAGTAATCATTCCCTAGAAGAGGCTCAAGAAGACATCCAGCCTCAAAACCAATTAACACAAGAGGGAGAGGACTGTTGTTCTTCTGTCCAAAGCAAAGAGAAAATTCTTTCTCTTTTTACAGAGGAAGAAATTGATAAGATATTAAATAAACAACCAACCCTAAATTCTTTATTAGAACAAAACACTTCTTCTAATTTACCTACTAAATCTTGTTTTCTTGAAACAGAAAATAAACTTGTAGATCAGCTAAAAGAACAAACTGATAACCCAATATGCTTGATTGGTGAAATTGTTTATACTAATGATTTTTCAACTTCTGATCAATCTGATGATGATGATGAGCTCCAAACAGAAACTAATCATGCAGGGCAACCAAAAGTCGATTGGTGTCATGAATTTAATTATCATCAGCTTGAGAGCAACAATCAGCCAATCCAATCCATCAGAAATAGTTTTCACATAATTGGGAATCAACAATCTATTAGTTGTAAGGTTGAGGTTAAAAAGGAAAAGGAATTTCTTGAGCAGGATGAAGATAAGGGGCCTTCTCCTGAAAGGATTGAGGTAATAAAGGATACCCCTACTCAAGAATATGATGATCTCTTTACAGAGTACAGTCCACTGAATCAGACCATATCAGGACTACAAGAGGACAACACTGCAATATATGATGAAACCTCTAGTTCAGATAATGATGAAGATAAAGAAGAGTTTCTTCCTCAAGAGAATGTTTGCCTTGATCCAGTGGAGAAAAAAGAGATAATCCTGGTTGAAGCACATCTTCCAAATACTCTTAACCAGGCACTATTTCAAGATCCCTGTGCTCACTTCTTGAAGGCATTTGAAGAAGGGATCAAGGTCATTAGGAGCAGTGTATTACCAAAAGAAAGAAGATTATTTAGCACTGCTGCTAAAAAACAAAAGGAATGGGAGTGGCCTTGTTTTTCCAGCCTGCACAAAGAGATGAAAAAGGACCAATCCTAGAATCATTTACTGGATTGGTTGTACTGGAAAATAGAGTTCATCAGCTAAACATGTAAATACTCCAAGATTAGATTAGGTTAGATAGGAATGTCAATAAAGCTCAGCTTTGAGCATTTATTTAGTTGTTGATTTTTTGTCTTGAAAGAAAAAAAAAATACAAAAACAATAAAAGATAGAAAAGAGGGTAGAATGTGAAAACAAGAAAGGTACAACCCCATACCAAAAAGAGAAACAAAATATGAAAGTGTGCAAGCTCAAATGCCACTCCTAAAAACATGCTCCTAGTTAGTCATATAGCTTAATCATGACTAATTAATTTTAAATTTTCTGCTGATGGGTTAGTGAATTCGATTTTCCAAATAGCTTAATCTTGGCTTATCAGTAGATAGATTAGGCTAGAAAATAAATGTTCAAACATGCTCAAAATCTGAACCTAAATTTCCGAAGGAAGAATGACTCAAATCTGTTTCAAATTCTGAGTCAAAAATATGTAAATCTGGTTCTAATTAGCTCAAAATCTAAACCAGAGACAAGCAAATAACATCTCAAGTAAGAGTCAAAACAGAGTTGTAACAGACGAAGGAAGTGCTTGAACTTTCAGATCCTAAGCCTTCCATTTTTTTTTAATTTCTGCAAAATAAGATATGCATGCAGCTTGTTTTTATGCCATAGATCACAGCAAGTCAAACAACTTAATCTTGACTTGATGGTTTTTAAATTTCTGTTGTAGAATTTAGAGAATAAAGTGTATTGGACAGTTTAATCCCAACAAACAGTAGATTAGATAGAGAATCATATGGGCTCAACTGTTTAATCTGAGTCCATGGAGAAATAAGGAGTAGAAATAGATTAGATTTCTTGCTTTTAAAAGAATAAAATGTTGAGAAAGAGTTTGCCAGTCCAAGTGCACTCTGATGAAGAAAATATTAGATCAGTAGGATTGGGTAGGTAGAAAGATTGTATTGATGAAGATCCATTGTTTTTATGGCTACTAATATGTTTTCAAAACCAGATCATCCAAGCAAAGGAAGGGCATCCCAATGGATGAGGCAACTGATCAACCTCCCAGAGAATCCAAGTTTGAAATTCTTGATCCCTTCAAGAAGGCACCATCCCCAAGTGGAGCCACTGTTAGCCACCTATAAATTCTGTTATATCAAGTGGTGGCTAAATGATTTTGGATAGCCTTCAAGAAACAATTTCAGTGCTCAAAATTGTTGATGCTTAAAGTCTTTTGATAATACCCTATCCTTTGGATAATCGTCACTGCTTTTCCCCCTTTTCAACTCAGAAAATCCTATTGATTCCCAAGAAAGAATATTGTTGCAACCACCATTTTCCTCTTTCCCCCTTCTGCCAAAACTAACATCATCTTTTCCTTTTCTTTTCCCATGAAATCCTTCATTCTCATGTTTTCCCCTTCTCCCTTCATCAAAACCCCTTTGATAAGGTCTAAGACCTTTTCTTAGCCTTATCGAAACTCTCAAACTCCTTTCAAAACCATTAAAAATCCATAAAAATACATTATTTATGACTTAAGCCCCCTTGGGCTAAGTCTTTAACCCTCCCTTCCATATGTCTTGGTGCTAGGACCGAGTGCCAGCCTTCCAAGCGCTTATCGCATCACCTGACTCCAATTAGCCACTCCTTTTAAACCCCTAGTCATATGTTCTCCCATATAACCCATGGCCCCGCAGCCAGGCACCTAACCATATTTTATATATTTCCCGCCCCCGAAAATATTAAAACCTTGGTGTTATTTTGAGACTTTGGGTTTTTTATTATTTTCTAAGGTTTTTCGCCGATCCAAAATTCAAAGCAATCTCCACCATCGATCTGATCTACAGATCGATGGCACGCAATCCATCGCCCGGTGGTCCCCGTCGTCCACTCACCGTTGCAAAACCATGCGGTATCCATCGCACTGCTTTTGAGCGCGGGGCAGTTTTTTTCCATTTCACAGCGATTCCATACGTTGGCCAACATGTGTCTTGGGCACTATTCATAAAACCACCGTCCATCACGCGTTAAAGATCAGACGTGTACCCGGCGCGATATTGACGCCCACCGTCCGATCTAAGGCCGCTCATCGGACGATGATCACTCGCCGAAGGAGTCCCATGGTTAACCAGGATATGGCGTGGTCATTAAGCATCTCTACCATCGATCTGATCTGCGGATCGACGGTCCATAATTCATCGCCCTGATTCCTCTACTTTGACTTTTCGCCTCCGCTCTCGACTGTCGATCTCCGCACAATTGACGACTCCGATTCGAATTCATTTTTCTGCCTTCCCTTTGAATTCCTCTGATAAATCTCGACCATTGGATGATTCCATTCGACGGCCACACTCCCTCTACGTGCCTTCTGAAGCAGTTAGTCCATACATGCAGGTTTTCATAATATTTATTCGTATTTTGTAGGGTTAAATGGTTTTTCCGCCATTTCTGAAGAAATTTCAGAGACAGAGGGTGACGATCCTTCTGCCTCTGATCCATCAATAAGAATCATTTGCAGGTTTTAAATTCACGTTTCATCGATGATTCATAAGTCATTGATGCCATATCACCCCTGCGCAGCCCTGTATACTAGCAAAAACACAATAAATCAGGCACAGTCAAAGAGTATCAGTGCCAAAGACAAAATATATCAAGACATAAAACTGAGGACAGATCTACGGGGATTACGACTAAAAATGGATTATTAGAAGCCTAAACCATAGTTTAAAATAAAATCACGATTGTTTTGTCAGAAAAGAGACCTCCACGGTCACCTCAGGGGCTAATTAAAACTTCCAACTGCTGCAGAACCACCTACAGCCTCAAAGAAATCAAATAAGGTCGAAGTCATTACCAGGCTAGGAGATATTTTGCATCAATACAGCTAAACAGTTATTTCAACCAGAGGAACTTATTGTAGCTATTAGCAGAAGTTATTACAAGGATGACGAGGAGCCCAGAAGTCAACAAATTCTTTCCAGCAAACCTAATAGTTAATGTAAATGATTTTATACAGAGGACACCTATGTAAGTTGCTTCATTGAGCCCCCAAAGGCCAAGAAGCCATTTAAGTCTCTATTAATTAGTTTTTGAGATATTTTATCAGATCTCACCTCCTCATTCTTCTATATATATTTCTGAAGAAGATGAGTGAGGGGTTGGTTGATCACTAGTTGTAATATTGGAACTCTCTGAAATAATACATAGTCTGTTGAATTTGAAGAAGAAATTGAAGTCTTTGATGCCCTGATGATGTTGTTCCATGTTTGTTACCGAGAAGGATCTATCATTGGATCCATGAGCTTGGCTGTTGGTGAAGTATTCTGAACTGTTTAATGTTTTCCCCTGTCTTCATTATGTTCCATAATTTCTTACTACAATAGGTTGAAAATTTTAGGTTAAGAAATGACTGTTGGAAGCACCTTAGACCTGTTCATCCTTCACTATTTTATGTTTTCTTCTACTGAAGTATTTTAGAGTCTTTAATCTCTCTCTTTAGTCTTCATTCTTGTTTATTTCCTTAAGAGTTCGAATAGTTGGTTTCAGCATGATTTATGGTTCTCCCTGTTTGTCTGCTGCCACTTTAAAATTGTTATTGAAGTCTCCCTTTGAATTTTTCTGTTTACAGTGAGTCAAGGAGGTCTGTTCTGATGTTTCCCTTTGTCCTTACTTAAGCAGTTGTCTCAAAGGTCTTTATGGTTGTAATCATAGATGTGTTAGGTGTTCCCACTTCTATGACTGCAGTTATCAGTGAATATTTTATGTTTTCTAAGTCATTTGAAATAAAATATTTGAGGAAATAGGGTGTTCCCGAATCTTAGATTTCATTTTAAAAGTTTTTTTGAAATCATTGTTTGCTTAAAGGTGTGATTTGTAGAATTCATGGTTAGCCCTGTCTATCAAAAATCTCTTTATTGTTCAAATTGTGTTGTCAAATTCCCTTTGTTGAGAAGCAAAATTCTCTTTTCAAATCATTGATGTCCATCTCATTCCAAAAACCAAAGGATCCTGTGGCCAAGTTAGATTTTCCCTCCGATATCCCATATCCATTGATAAGTGTGTTATGACCTCTTTTGGACTCCATTGCCCAATGAACCGGATGCTCCTCCATTCTATATATCTTTCCTAGGCCTTTCATGTTCCGTTGTATCAATCCAACCAAACAAACAAAAAAAAACCTACAACTAATAACTAGTCTAAAATCCAGTTTCCAAGCACACAAGATAAAGCTTTGCAAACAAACATTTGAGAGATACCTCTTTGAGAATAGGAGGACTAGATCCTATAACTTTAAAGATTGGTTCTGATGTCGCCTTGTCTTTTGATTTACCAAACTATAAAAACACGGGACACCAAAAATCACCATTATGTTAGTGAGCGATGGGATAAATCCACAAGATAGTTTTCTTAAGGGATTCTAAAAGGTTTAGGGAAGTTTAAGTTTGTTTATTACTCAGAGTCCCACCATGATCGCCATTATGTTAGTGTCCAATGATTTGGCAGATTGGCCAACCAAATGATAGGGTAACATCAGAACAATCTTTGGAGTCTGAGGACCTATCCTTCCTACACTCAGAGAGGGTTCTCTCTATTGTGCGAAGGATGTGAGCTTGTTCGCTTTAGATGACTGATTTTAGACTAGTTGTTAAGTGTAGGTTTGCTTGTTTGTTTTTGGTTGGGGTAAGATGATTAAGTAGGATAGGTGGAATGATATAATATCAAATCAATAGGGCTATGGGGTCAGATGAAGTCTAAGTTGTCTAAATGTTGAAGCAGAGTGTATTGCAGGGCCGATTTAGCAAGGTGAGTGGATCCTTAAAGTGATGATAAGTTGTAATGAACACTAAGTATTGAAAGAAACTAAGAGGTCTAAAATGTATATAATCTGAAAGCAATGAATCATGAGGTAAGGAAAACCATTAATCTCTATGAACAATACTCAAACTGATAAACATACAATATGAACAATCCAGTGGTACATAGAAGCATTAGAACTCCTAACTTTAGAAATCCACCTTTAGTTTTTTGAGAAAAAGATATAAGATAAACAAAAAATTCAATATTTAGAGAGGGAAACCCTAAACAGCATATATCAAACTATCGGGAACTATGAAACAAGTTGATGAGCATGGGAAAAGGGCAATATCGAAACAAGACCTCTTTACATTATCCTAATCAATCAATATTCCATAGGAAAGCTTCACAATGATTTTTTGAAAAACTTTAAATAAGAAGGACATACCATGAATCATATTTATAAGCTAACATACTAATCATTCATGAAACAAAGAACAATTTTAGTAGGCCTAAGGAGCAGTCAAGAATTCCTTAAGATGAACTAAGAGAAGAAAATATCAAAGCTATAACATGCAGGAGGTTTGAGGTGCTTCCATGAGCATATCTCAACATATAATTTTCTGATATATAGCAAACAAGAATATTGAAACAAAATGAGGACAAGAAAACACTAACAAGTTAGAAAAACATCACCATTCTCCAAGCTATGGAATCCTGCAAGCAAGCTTCTCCAACATCAAGCCACACAAGTCATTCATTTACTTCATAAAACCAAATATCTTCTACAAGCTCATAAACCATGTATTTCTCTATAACACATCAAGTCCCAACTATTTATAATGAATCCTCATAGCTTATATAACAAGTAATGAGGAAGAGAGCTCACTAGATCATCTAGAAGCCTATTGGCAAAAAATAAATATCCTAACTTGTCCTTGAGGCCTTGCAAGGTCCAAGTCACAAAATATCTTACGAAATATCTTTTCTGGATCAAAATAGCAAAAAAATTGACCTTTAGGCTCTGACATACATGATATAACTTTCCTAACACACATTTTCTCAGTCACCACACAAGAACGCACGACCCTGTCTCAAATTTTGAAAATTTTCCATGCGCTCAGCACCAAAAAAGGTCTTTTTGCAACAGTGTTTGGGAGGTCTTATTCGATGTCAGAAAAAGCTCTGTGATGGCCTGTTGGAAAGCTATGGATGTCTACTTTCCAAATCTACCTTTGTTTCCTCAAACTGACCTCTACAATCTGCCTAGAAAGTGGAAAAATTCAAAGCTTCCAGGAGCGCAGCACCTGCTCAAAAAAGAGGGCAAAAAGGTGAAAAAATGGGTGTTTTTTACCCTTTTGGGGGACCAAAACAACTCCAATTGAGTTGAAAAATGGTAAGCATACTCCTCTCATGATGTGGAATCAAAAAATGTGAGTTTCTCCCTCTAAAATTTCTCTAGGAAAAATCACAACACCCATGGTGTTGCGCTCCTAGGCTTAAAATTTTGCACAAAACAAAAAAATGTTCAAATTGCCTCAAATTTGGTAAGTAGATGCCTCATGGGTCCTTGGAGACCTGTAGAAAATATTGGGCCAAAATAATAAGCCTATCTTTGTCTTTTTCATCTTTTGGTGTCGGGCCCTCATTTTGGGCAGTTTTGAGTTTTTCCCTTGCAAAGTGGTTTCTTCATTCATAGTGCCCATTCATTCTCCTCTGCAACATAAGAGGTGCCTTAATCATTTCTTGGTACATTTCCAACTTCATGACTACCCTTCTCTTCATCATTTGACACATTGTGTTCATTGTCAAATATCACTCTTTATACCAGTCTTAGCATTTTTTGTAGGGTCACTGCTTTGGGCACCTTCATTGGTCTTGTCATCACTATGAGAATCATTCCCTTCTTTATTTGATGAGTCCCTTTGACTGATATTTTCTTCACTACCCTGTTTATTGTCTTCATTACTTGGCCCTTTGTCATCATTTCCTTGCTTAATGAAAGCAATTTTAAAATCTGTTTATGGGCTACCTTTGTCATTTTGGTCACTATTATGGCTTTCTTTCACTTCCTTGCCACTGTTTATTGTAGTTTTCTTAGTGTCATTTTCTTCATCAGGAGACCCATTTCTTTGGCTTCTTTGACCATCATCTGTATCACTGCTTTAACTGTTTTTCTTTTGGCCATTGCTACTTTCTTCTTAGCCATATTCCTTATTATTTTGTTCATGATCATCACTCTTTCCCTCATCTTCATCATCCTCACTCTCTCCCTCAAAATCTCTTAAAATTTCCTTCCACAACATAAAAAATGCCAATTTTGAGCTTTCTAGGCAATTTCGGGTGCCTCTGCACTTTTCTGGGAAGTGTTGCACTTTTACACCAGGAGCGCAGTGTTAGCGATGGGGGCAGTGGCAGTCATGCAGCTTCATGGCCTAGGCGGGAGCTGCACACATACTTGGGTGACAGATGCAGTGATAGGCGTGCAGTGTCGTGGCTCGGGCGACAAATGTAGTTGCTAGAGCGCAACACTTGGTTAGCGTTGCATGCATAATCGGGCGACGGTGCCAGTGGTAGGCACACAACATCATGCGATGGAAGTAGTTACTAGAGTGCAACACTTGTTTAGTGCTGCACCCATAATTGGGTGATGGTGCCAGTGGTAGGCGCGTAGTGTCATGCGATGGAAGCAGTTGCTGGAGCGCAGCATATGGTGGGCAGGACTACACGTAGTTTCAGGCGTCACTCTGCACATCAGGAAATATTGTAAGAGCGCAACACCTAGATACATGAGCATAGAAATTAGTGTAAAAATTCACTGGAGGCAGCTATAGGTGCACATCACCATCCTACAGGAGTGCAGCACCATGAAATTGTTGCCGGAGCCTCCGTTAATAATTTTTGAACTTTCCAGGAGCACAGCGCGGAAAAGGGCCATTTTGAAATGGCCATTTGGAGGCCTTCTCAATGTATGAAATGGGCCCAAGATAGCTCGTTGGAAATATGGTTGAGTCTAATTTCTAAAAATTCTTTTGGTTTTCCATTTGGTTCCCATTTTTCTGTCAAAATCTTGATTCTCACAACACTGGTCAAAAGTGGTGAATGCTGGTGCAGAAATGCAGAGTGTCGGTGCAGACAACTTTTGGAGGCCTTCCACAACTGCACATTGAGCTCATGATAGCTCATTGGAAATATGTGAGTCTAGTTTCCAAAATATCTTCTGGTTTTCCATTCGGTGTCCATTTACCTGTCCAAACATTGATTCTCCCAACCCTGGTCAAAAACTGCTAAATGCTGGTGCAGAATTGCAAAGTGCTAGTGCAGACCATTTTTGGATGCCTTCCTCAATTCAAAATTGAGCTCATGATATCACATTGGAAATATGGTTGAGTCTACTTTGCATTTGACACATCAAGAAATTCATTTGGATACTCTAGCTGTGAGAAAACCTGATTTTCCCAAGGTCACTCCAGTAGTGCAGAAATTCTCCTATGACACCTGTAGTTTTGAAATTTCTCCCAAACCATGATACCTGTGTAAACATAGAAGGAGGTGCTTATTTTTGGGCCCATGATGGACAAAAAAATCTCTCACTTTTGTCAATTTCATCTCTGTTTGGTCAGAAACATAGTTTAAAGCAAAACTGGCCCTAGGCGTGACACATGGCTTGTCTCTTGGGATGAATTCTTGTAAAATGATGGAGGCATGATGTTTATGAACTGGTATGGCTTCATTATTGTTGATATGACCTACCATATGGATATTCTTCTCTTATTTCTCTTTTTCATAGCACACCCTAGCTTAGTTGGAAGAGGAAAATAGGGTTTGGTGTAGGGGATTTAGGACTGCCTTGTAGAGGGAATGGAATGAAGGGGTTAAGGGTTGTCTAAATTCTTGGGGAAATTTTGGGGATAGGTACAGATGTTAGGGAGTAGGGGAAAGTGTAATTTCAAGGATTTAGTGAGGGGAAGGGGTCCAAAAAGGAAAAACACAGGCCTATTCTTAAAAAGTATCAAATTGTGGCCATAGACTAGGTTTTGGTAGGAAAATGAAGAATTTGAGGGATAGGAGTGATGGGGAGTTTTTATGAAGGTATATTAAGGATTGGAGGAGTTTTAAGAGGATAAAGATACAAGCCTCATTGATTTTTAACCATGGAGGTCATGAAACCAAGAAAAAATGCCTTTAAAATCCCTAGATGGACAATGGAGGAGTTAAGCAAAACAAAATAGAGGGTTGAGGCTAGAGGTGACAAAACAAAGAAAAACTGAGTGACATGAGCCCATGATGGGTCTTCTGGGATGGGTGAGCTAAGCATTGACATGATGGGATGATTAAATAGTGAAAAAATTATCTTAAAAATAATGAAATTAGTAAGATTTCTAGAACTCACAATGTGCATGAACTTTGTTTCTAGAAATCTAGAACCAATACTTAGTCATCTTCAGATAGTGAAAATTATGGATGACTAATAGGTTCTAACTACATAAGATCACAGAGAAAATGATTTTGTTGTTAGTGAACAAACTAAACAATGCGAAAAAATCTCAGAGGGTAAGGTAAGCATACAATACTATGAACTAAAATAGAAAAAACACAAGATACAAACGCTCAAGTGGAGTTACAACCCAATATGAAAAATAGAGAAATATCCCTTTATTAGGTGCTTGTGGTATGACTAATACAATGCTAAAATCTATTGTGGTGATTCCTTTGAGCTATGGAGCTCAAATACACAAAACAATGGGGGATCATTTCCTCAAGTTCCTTGCAAGTCTCTCCTCGAACCTCTCTCAAAAGGATGGTGATCACTACCATATGATGAAGCTCTCTATTGGAATAAGATTTTGGGTGGCCAACGTGTTAGTCTCTCCAATCCCTATGTTGTTACACTTGCAATCTGGCTTGCTATGGAGAAACTTTTCCAGCATAACAATGTGTCTCCTTTCTCTCTTCCCATTACTAGTTTATATAGAAATTGTTTAAACTCTCTTCTATCCATTGGCCCAAGATTGATAATGATCCAAGAGTAGGGAATAGATTCATTTTTCGGCTGCATGCCTCCTCAAGGTGGATCGAATTTGGTCGTCCTTCACTGCAATGGTCAAAGAATCATCTTTTCCAAGTGTGTCAAGTGATCCCGGATGGTGACTTTTCTCCCTCCCCAGGACCGCACGACTATCAAAGGAATAAGTGTGTTGTGCGCAAAAATTCTTTGTTGTTGGTGCGTGGTCGGCCAATTTCTGACTGAAACTTAGGAATATTTAAATTATGTCCTTATTAATGTATTTCTTCTTTTAAAATATATATTTGTACCTTCTTCTCGACATTTTTATAATGTCTTTTTCTTGTATGATTTTCTAGTGTTGACAACGTGCATTTTCACACATTTTCGGGTGGGGTTTGATTAACAGTGTTGGACTCATCAACATTCAGGGGATCTCCTCGATATGAAGTCTCAATTAGACATCACACCATTTGGTGTAGGAGTCCCATATGGAATACGACCCAGTTGTTGATGCAGTGGGTGTTAATGATATGCATTGGTTGCAATAACACATCGTGATGTATGGTGAATTTAGTGAGAACAAGTTTGTGAACTTGCAGAAAGTCAAGTGCCATGCATGAAGGTTCCAACAAATGAAAGGGAAATTAGTGAGCCTCTTCGAAGGTCGTAATAGTACACATCTTGAAAGGAACACACGAGTATAAAAGACATCACAAGCTAATATGAAAAATAGTTCACAAGTTATCAGTGATGGAATTATACAACATCACGCATTCAAAAAAATTCATACCAATGCAAATGAAACAGTTCATAATCATAAGCGTGAGTGAAATAACATACATCGCAAATGCAACAAGAATATTCCTACTATATTTACAACATATGCATGAAAACATTTCGGCTCTGAGCTTTTATTAAGTGAAAGTTCCAAACACACATACACTATTGATGAATCACAAACCCCAATAATGGAACGTGAATTCAACACTTGCTCCTCCAAAGAAATATGTTCCCTCTATGCTATGGAGAAGCCAAGGCTCTCACAAAACTCCCAAACTCAGGATTCTAAGCCTAAGCATATCCAAATTCTTGGATCCAAAATTCCCCTTACATGAGTTATGAGGTTATATTTATAACAAGAGGGGGTGACTCTTCAACTCCCCTTTGTGAATCTTGGACTTCCCTCATGACTCTTCGTCTTATTTACAAACTAAATCTTCAATTACATCATGGCTCTTCACTTTCCACAAATGACACTTCGAATTTAACTTACAAATTAATTACAAAATAATATTGTTTTCAGAAGAAATATAGACTCCCCATAATAACCACAAACCAAAGAGGTTACAACCAGTGCTCGAGGAAGCCATTGTCCACTGGATATTAGAAGCATATATCAAAAAAATAGTAGGACTCTCCAAAAAGGAGAAAACAACCCACCATTTACCAAATCCAAATATGTCAATAGAAAAACCAGTACAAAATAAATAGCTCAAAAATTATGAACTCGTCCACTCCAACGATGAGATCACCAGTGTGTAAGTAGCTATACAAAAATAGAAAAACCATGGATATCAGGAAAGTTGTATAGTGAAGTAGAAATATCCATTAAAATTAGATAAAACCCTGGAAATACATGTGGAACTGTGTAGCTTATATGATGAAAGGTCTTGTGTCTAACACACAAATACTACCATATTTTGTTTCTGTTATGTGCCATATCTCCATATCCTGTTGAACACCCTCCTTAGATAGGAGGTTTGTTGATGTGTTTCATTCCCTATAGATATGGCACACATATATAAAATAAAAAGGCATCTTTAAAATAGTAATTTATTCAATGATAGAGATCAAAACATGATTCTGACATCTCTAATATTGGTTGAATCGATTGATAAAAATCTTGGAGTCCCCAAACATTTGAACCTTGACAATTTCCAAATGTATGAGCCAACAAAGGACCAATTTTAAAGAGAGTAACTCATAAAGATTATTTGAGCCAGGGCCAATTCCCACAGAAGTTCTAATGGATTTATTTCCATTTATATGAATCACCAGACCAGAGCCACAACGGTTTTGTGCATTAGAGGCCCCATCAAAATAGGCCTAAGGAATATCCAAATTGATATGTTTAGTAGTGATGATACGCGTTGTCGAGGAGATTTCAATTTTGGGAAGTAGGTAAAAAATCAACACACATTTAGCGGAAACCATGTTTTGGGAGGGGTCAATCTCTTTAATAATTCCTTTCTTCCTCGAAATCCAGAGACCCTAAGTGCTGATGAAGGGAAATTTTTTATTATTGGAATTAGAGGCCTCATTACACTATTTTTTCTAAGCATCCTCCACTGTAATTCCATGCCAAGAAGTTCCGATGTTTAATAGAGAGAGGGCCACTTCCCAAAATATAATCTTGAAAAAAAAAAGTTGAGGAAAATATGGTTAATGGATTCCTTTGAATCTTTACACAAGATGCACAGACCAGGACACAAGTTTTGCTGCTTTTTTAGATTATCTTGGGCTAGGACTTTATTTTTTAGCACACCAGAAAAAATGTATGGTTTTAGAAGGACTTTTTAATTTCCAAAACAACTTGTACCACAAAAATTGTTGACCCCTGCCCCTACTTTCCATCAAGAAACTAGAACCAAATTTTGGAGCATAGAAGCCATTTAGAGCATATACCCATCAAAGAGATTTTGAAATTTCATATATCCTTACATTTTTATGCCTCGTCTCCTATATATAATTCATCCACTCAATGCCCCAATGTGGCTCCTGCTGTAGGTCATCCCCCAATTTCCACCCTTGAGACCAAAATGAAGTAGTATTTGGCTTAGAAATCTATGACAAGTGATACAACCCTTTTGAATGTAGAGACTCTAAAAGACCTCAAGAGAGATAAAAGGACTCATTAAATCCCATGTAAGGATTACTTCCTAGCACAACATTCTCCCCATTGCCAACAAGCCAAGCCAGACAATCTACCAGCAATTTGAAAGAAAGTATAGCGGATTTCCAAATCACTTATACATTTGTTGTTTATTTTATAGGATTTCGGATCCATTCCTATGAAGGAGTAGGGTCAATGTATTTGTGCCTCACCACCCTAGTCCATAGAGTATCATCAGATATGATCCACGAGCGAGATTTAGCAGCCAAAGATGATGCAAATTTATGGAGCTCCTTTATCCCCCACCCACCCCATTCCTTTGGACTGGAAAATTTACCCCAAGAAACCCACATAATCACATGTTCCTCTTTAGCCCTAGCCCAAAGAAAGTGACTACAGAGTTTCCTAACTTTAGACAGTACACCTTTTGGTACCCAAGCGAGCGCCATCCGATAGACAAGAATAGTAAAAAGTACTAACTTGATAAGAACCAGTATTCCAGCCCCAGAAATCCATTTGTAGCTCCAAATATGTATTCGCTTATCAATTTTTGTCAGCAAAAAATTCCAGTCTTTCTATTTGTAAGAGTCAGGTTTAAGGAAAAAACCTAGGTATTTGAGGCTATCCCCTATAGGAAGCTCTTTAAAAGGCAAGGGATCCTCAATTCCTTCAAGATCCACAATGGAAATACCTTCATAGGTAATGTAATATTTTTGAGCATTTATAACCATACTTATGGCCTTAAGAAAATAATCCAAGGAGGATTTTAGCTAAAGAACCTCTTCCCGAGAACCATTGCTGAAAAGTAGACTTTCATCCATGAAGAGATAATGGGAAATGAAAATATTAGTAGCCACTTTGATACATTATAAGTCACCATTCTTCTTTTCCATGAGAAGAGTCTAACTTATTCCTTTTGCAGCAAGTAAAAAAAATAATGGGGAGAGGGGACATCCTTGTCTAAGCCCTCTATAGTTGTTGAAAAAGGGAGAGGAAACCACATTTAAGAGAAAAACAAAAGATACATTTGTTATACATCCCACAATACAATTTATAAAACCATTATAGAGGCCCAGATGAGTTAACAATAGGCGTAAATATATCCAAATGATCTTGTCATATGCCTTTGAGAGGTCAATTTTAACGATCTGTTATTTCCTTTTGATTTTTTTATGATGTGCATTGTTTCTTGTGCCACCCCAATAGCTTCATGAATTTTTCTACCATCCAAAAAGGCATAGTGTTCCTTAGAAATATTTCATGATAAAATAGGCTTCAAACATATGGCAATAATGTTTGATATAATTTTGTAAACACAATTAGAAAGGGAGACAGGTCTGAAGTCTTCGAAGGAGCCCAAAGTGCCCAACTTTGGGATTAGGGTGAGGAAAGTGGAATTGAAAGGTTTTTGGATGCCTCCCGTAACCCTATATTACTCCACCACCTCCATTAAATCATCCCAAATTAGATAAAATAAGTGTTGGTAAAGCTCCACTGTCTAACCATCTAGTTCAGGGCTCTTGTCTTTTTGCATAGTATTTAATACATGTTCCACCTTAGGTTTAGTAATAGGTGCCACAAGAATATCATTTTCCTCCTCCTCAGCATATCAAGGAAATATTTGAACCACCCAAATGACCTCAGCAATAGTGGCCCCATCTATAGCCTTGAAAATATTTTTGAAATGTTCTCTTCCCATTGGGTCCAGATCTGGAAATTATTTTTCCATTCCTCCTTCCGAGTTCGTCATTTCCAAAATATTATTTGATTTCCCCCCCTTTTCATATTTCTAGAAAAAATTGGTGTTTTCATCTCCTGCTAAGAGACATATCGCTCAAATGTTTAGCTTCCATTTTTCTTCAAATTCATTTAAAATATTGCTCCTTTTAGACTCTAAAGTTTTAAGTCTTTCCTGCATCTCCTTAGTTTCATAGTTTTCTACCTCTTGGCATTCCATCATTTCCAGTGCCTTCTTAATGCTCTTCAATTTCGCTTCTTCCTTCAAATTTTTCTCCTTTTTCCAAATAATCATTTTTTATTTTAGTGATTTGAGGTTTCCCATGAAATACTAAGCATAGGAAATATTTAGAGACCTATCCATCTACCTCCAAGAGTCTTTAACAAGAGATGTGAAACTAGGTTCTTTAAGCCACCCAAAGTTGAATTTGAAATGGGATCCCAAATTTTTGTTTGGTCTAGAAGGCTCCATTATAATAGGGAAATGATTAGGGTCCCCTCCATACCCCATCCATTACCTAAAGCTAATGTTACCATTGAAACATTTTTCATTAATTAGAAAATGATCCAGTATTTTGCCATGCATGCTTCTCCCACTCTCCTATTCCTCCAAGTAGGGACTATCTTGATAACATTTATGTCAATGAGCATGCTATCTATGATTTTATTTTGAAAATTTTTGCAAGAGGGCATTCTTGGGCCTAGGGAACCCAAGTTTCTGATATACGAAGAGAAAATTTTAGGTCTCCTCCCACCACCAATTTGGGAGCATGCATGTAATATTTTGAAAATATATTGTTCTAGAACTAGACTCTGTCTAGGACATGGCCATAGATGTTAATGAGCGTAAATGCAGTGAAAATTTCAATAGAGTAAGCCTCTACCCATAACACCAAATCAAAGCTCTAGGAGTTCATTAATTGAAGCACACTATCATTAATAGCCAAGGCCAGGCCTTCTGATCTACCTCTCGCATCTACCGTCATGAGGGACCACCCAAGAAAAATGTTTCCCAATGAAGCTGAGTCAGAAACACCCAATCCCATGGTTTCTTGGAGCATAAGTACATCAGGATTTTATCTATTTAGAATAGACTTCAGGGATATTTTTTTTGGTTGCTAGCAAACCCATGACAATTGAAACACACAATAATCATTTGGGAACATTAACCGGGGCTTGCACTGCTTTAAGCGCCCATTTTAGTGAAAGTTGTTTCCCATCCGCTATGTCTAGTTTGACTTTTGATTATGCCTTGGATAGATAAGTTTTCCTTCCCCTGGTTTTCTGAGGCCCATCCAGCTCAGAAAACATCCCAATCCCCCTACATGCTTATCTGGAAAAGTTCATTTGTGCCTAGGCTGAAGGTTATATGGAATTTTGTCAATCAAGAGGGAAGGAATAGAGGTTAAAATATTGTCCATGGCTAAAGATAGGTTTTCAATGCAAGAAGAAAATAACAAAGGGTGCCTATGAGGACCACACATAGGTAATATATTTAACAAAGAGTAAAGAGATGCATGAATATAATTTGGGTGACAAGTGACAGTACCAACCTATTCTAGAGCAACCTCCAGTGAAACATGGCCATCTTGAAGAGGAGTTGGTCTAGAGAAATCTCTGGCAGTCTCTAAGCCTCTTGAATAGGAACATGCTCCAATGCCTGATGCCTTTCCAGTTGTGTAGTTTGAGCATCATGCCCCACCATATTCTCCTGAACCTAGCCTGATGTTCTTTCACTCCTTCCATTTGAACCAGCTCATACCCTTCCATGTTTTCCCTAACCTCCTTGTTGGAATTATCCCCCGGCCTACGTCTTCTTCTAAAGCCCAGAGGAAAGTCCTGAGGCAGATTTCCATGTTTGTGGAATCGGTGGCACCGAAAAGGATGTTGATAGTCCATAATTTGACAGAAAGATTAATCTTCCCTATGAAACTGCATTTCATCCACCAGTCCCTCTCTCGGGTTTAGTCTTAGCAATAAGTGTGCCACATTCCTGCAATTTTTTACCTGATAAGAAAAATATACCTCCAGAAAGGTTCCCAATTTGTTCCCAATCACCATGAAGACATCTTTTGACCAAAGATATGGAGGGAAAGACAGTAGTCAAACCCATACAGGAATTTCCTCCACCCTTTCTCTTTGCGTGTCGAACAATGGTGAAAAATTATTAAATAGTATAAGTGATGTGTCGAAACTCCAATTGTGATTTATCACTCACTCCGGGGCCTCATTACATGAGAAACAGATCATAAAACAACCATTTCCTATGTGGTAACCTTCGTTTCACTCCCAGGCATCTCAGCCCAAGTGAATTTGATACACTTAGTGATATAATATGCAAAGGGATATTTACCTTGTGCTTTCCCCACAAGAATGTGTTCTGATGCCACCATGCCTTCATCTATCTGAATTTCCATCCCCAAAACCATATTCCACCTTCCCTATTTCCTCTTGTATGTCATACCATTATTCCTTTTTTGGCTCGCATGTGTGTCGATCACTTCTATCCTATTATTGAGATTCACTCCTCATGCACCAGTGCCATCTTATACAAATACTCACCCATGCAAATCCTTCTTCTGTTGCTTAGTAATTATAATGTTTCCCACTTCCTGCACCTAACTCTCAGATTCACCAATAGTTCATGGAGCGAAGGTCCCCTCCAAGTGAGGAAAACCTTCACTGAGTGCCTCCTAGCCAAATACATGAGGAATATCGACATTTAGCCCAACATTTTGTTCAAACCCCGATTTATATTTTGACACCTTATCCAAATGTTGCAGACTGTCTACTCTGTCCATAGAACCTAAACCCTCTTCCAAGCCGAAATATGGTTGAAGTTATGTTTGAGCTGAGAAAAGAATGTTACCAACCCCCGATTCAACCACTAGATTTTTCCATGTTAGTCCCGATCCCAGCTCATTTTGTCGTCATCTAGTGACCAAGCACAACTTCATGCCTTTTTTCCTCCTTGTATAGTTGTTATTTGCAATGTGGAGCTATTGTAGAAACTTTTTCTAGTGAAATCGGAGACATGTTGCAGCTATAATCTCAGAACTTCAGTGGTATGCTTTTGAGAATTTTTTTTCCTCTGTAACCTCATCAAGTTGAATGTTATGTTATATTTACATCACATGTATGCATTTTCATGTTGATATTAAGATTATATGAACAAAACTCTTACTTTCAATGCTCTGTTTTATAAGATTTTCATGAATGTGTTTCTACTCTTCTGATAAATGAATTCATTTAACATTATCATTCTGACTCTCTCTTTTCAAACCCTATACACAATGAAAATTTGAATTATTTTCTTTAATTTTACCTATCTAGCCTCATCTTTCTCTCTACAACTGAACCTTTGAAATAAGACCTAAAACCTAGACCTATTTCCTTGACTATCATTTCTATCCAGCAAAAAACTCAAAACAAACAAAACCCTAATTATTGAGCTTTATAACTAGTCTAAGATAATTACATAGCTAGTCATATCATTAGCTGCAAAAGTGACATTGAGAGACCCCTCTCTGGTTTTGGTATGAATAGATGTTAGGCCTAAATATTGGTTTGAGGTTACCCCCTTCAGTTCCATTCTTAGCCTTGGGAAACAGGGGGAGTGATAAAATTTATGGCGTCGTTGTTGGGGAGCGATTTCAAAACTTTCCCTGGGGATACTTATTTTAGTTCACTGAAGGTTAGACTTGTTGGTGACAAGTTCTTACATTCGAGGAAGGATGAGTTACTAAATTCGAGCCAAAGTGAAAATTCTCTAGAAAGTTGGCTCCCAAAGACACACTAGGTCAAATCCGGACCCAAATCCCTTGCCAATTGTAAATGATCCTGAGATTCTTTCAAGAAAACAGAAAACAAAGTCTCAGAAATTTGGAAAGGCTATAGCTCCACTTGTGAAATCAAACGCCTTGCCTACGAGGCTAATTTCTTCAGAACGTTTGTCCTTCAATTTCGAATTTGAGACATCTTTGTTCAGGTCTAAATCTGAATCCTTTCTTTCAGAAATTGTCTTTGACCCCATCGATTTTGAGACCTACTTTTTATTTTCTCAATCTTATTATTTCTATCTTGATAGTGAAGTCTGGTCTAATTTTCATAAACTTCAAGGTTTGGTTAATAAGTTTCAAGTAACTTCTAAAAAAGCTTATTTTTAATACCAACAACAAGCTTTTACTTCACCACCTGCTATCACACCTTCTCACATAGCTACATCATCATCCCTCACTTTCATTCCATAATTACCTCTGCAAGTATTCACTCCATCAACACCTTCACAACCCCATCCATTAGTCATGGCCAGATTTTCTTCGTTGATCATACCACCACACCTCATTGCACTACCTCAGAACTATGATCAAAGATTGCCTCTTTTTTATTGAACATCAGAAGTTATTTCTCATCAACACATTTTGAAAATAATTCATTTCATAAATCTTGAAGAGATTGACAATGATGACATCAAGATGCACATCTTAGCACAAATTTTCGTAGGAGAGGTTAAAAAATGGTTCCACTCTCTAACAACTGGTTCAATAGCTAATTCACAGCAGCTAATTGACTTATTTATGGCGAAATGGGAGGGGAATAAGAACCCTTTACAGATTCTAGTTGAATACAACGCCTTGAAAATAAATCCTAATGAGTTGGTACAAGACTTCATAGCTAGATTCAACAGAATTGATGATTCCATTCTTGAGAATATCAAGCCTCCACCTGGCCTTGCATTACTCCATTACCCTAATGGTTTCGATCCTGATATGGCTTACCAGCTAAGAGAAACAAACCTATCTACCCTTGAAGAAATGCAGATAAATGCAGTGATCGTTGAAGCGAATATGATTATCAAGATGTCAAAAATTAAGATATAGAAAAGGGTAGCCATCAAGGAAGAAAAATATACATCATTAGAGGGAAAAATTGACACCTTGGTCAAAAAAATGGAGAATATGGTGGATAAAATGACCATCGTGGATAGACAAGTGGAACCCTCAATTAGAAATCCCAACTTCATGGGTCAAAATTAGCATCCTCAATATAGGATCAAGAAAAGGGAACAGAGGGGTTAGGTC
Source organism: Pinus albicaulis (assembly GCA_034641835.2). Taxonomy (NCBI): domain Eukaryota; kingdom Viridiplantae; phylum Streptophyta; class Pinopsida; order Pinales; family Pinaceae; genus Pinus; species Pinus albicaulis. The sequence goes on from CM076579.1 coordinate 959,389,776, forward strand.
CACAAATTTAGCATCAAATTTGTACTCTGTTTCAGAAAAAATATGTTGAAGGTCCTCAAGAAGAAGAATAAGATATTTCAGGAAAAAACCATTTATTTGAGGAAAATCGGCAGCCTATTTTCCTCATTGAAGAAGCTCATTTTTCTGTAGAAATGTATGCATCAGATGGTCAAAAATATTTTTTGTCATATGATGACATATTATCAGTATGGACAGTATATTATCAGAGGATATATCATAATGTTTTAACTCAGGTACAGAGGCAGTATGGTTTGAGAAACTGGAACATTCTTATAACCTCAAGTCAGAAAAAATAGAATTCTCAAATAGAGGCTCATCATAAAGAGATGACTACTCCAAATTAGAGAAAAGATAAAGGACCTACTATTCCTAATCATGCGAAAGGCAACAAAGCTTCTACCAACAATCAGAATAAAGATAAATAAGTTCAATATTGAGGACGGAGAAAGGACATTCCACACAAATATCAACTCAAAAAGAAAGATGCACCATCCAAAGAGGACATGACCTTTACTCTTTTGATTCAAGAAGGGTTAAATGTCTTGTCCTCATTAAAGATCTAATGGTGTATTTAAAGAAAATTCTAGCCAAGAATGTCCTCATGGACATTATTGTAGCTGATATTCCTCCCAGATATGGAATTCTACTCTCCCGATCATGGGGAGCAAAAATTAGAGGCACCTTGCAGCTCAAATTTTCCTACGCTACTTTACCAGTCTTTGGGAAACTCATGAAACTATACTAGGAAAATCACATGAAATACATGATCAGTGGCAAATAAAATTATAATAATCACCTCATACATGTTTCTCACACATATTTATATTATTTTATCTTATTCAATGATGAATGTTAAACATCTTCAGAAATTTTGATGGAAGAAAAAGCAAAAAATTCAGAATTTTCAAATTATGTTTTAAAAATTTTAAGTGCAGAAAAAACAAGAAAATATGTTAAGTGGATTGGAGACAAGTGCATCAGCCAAAAAGAGAGATGAAACAATGAAAGAAACATAACCCATTGGTACAAAAGACCTTTCTCAAGGAGCTAGTCAATATCAGTAATCCAAATTGCAGCTTCCCAATGAAGAAAGTAGTTTGCGGACCATGGATTTTGATGGAGCCTTAGGTAAGGAAGGATATGGAATTAGAGTGTGGATTCACAACCCTATTAATCAGTCATTTAAACTTCCTCCTAATTTTCAAATGTCTTCCTACAAATTGGCATATGATTTTTTAAACAATGAAGTAGAATACGAGGCTTTGATAGCAGGTCTGAAAATTATCAAGAAATTAGGTGCCAAGAAATTTTTTATGTATGGTGACTCTGAATTGGTAATAAAGAAATTCAAAGGGGAATACCATTCCAAGAATCCTAGAATTTGAGCTTATCAAAATGCAGTGTTATACATCCTTGAGACCTTCACTAAATATACTTTTTCATTGATTCCAAGGGGTAGCAATGTTATTGATGATTATCTTGCCCCTTAAGCCAACATCTTGAAAATTTCACTATATCCTGATAAGAAGTATGAAATTAACATCAAGCATTGCCCTACTGTTCTAGATAATGTTCAATATTGGAAAATTTTACAAGATGACAAGAAAATCAGCAACTTCTTGTAGACAGAAGAGGAGTTTGTGAGCTCACAAATAGATGATAATTTTTATGAAGATGACCAAGAAGTGCATGTAGTAGAAATGAAGGTACTAGAATTGAAAGAAAAATCCATTCCATAAGGCCTTGTACCTTTTCTGGATATTTTTGACCAAGATGATGTTGCATGGAAACCAACAATGTTGCCAATAGAAGTAGGAGTGGAAGACCTCAATCTTGGAACTCCTGAAAAGCCCAAGATGGTCAAGATTTCAAAATCCTTGAGCTCAGAAATGAAAGGTAAATATGAAACACTCATTCATCATTTTTTTGATGTTTTTGCATGGGAGTATTATGATCTAAAAGTGTATGATAAGAGTATAATTCATCGTACCATTCCTTTAAAGCCTGATCAGAAGCCTTTACACCAAAAACTAAGGAGATTGAATCCCAAGTTTCTGCCCTCGATTAAAAAAGACGTGAAAAGGTTGTGTATTGTTGGTTTTATAGTTCCTCTTCGTTTTTCAAATTGGATGTCGAACTTAGTGCCAGTAATAAAGAAGACCGACAAGATTCGCTTGTGTATATTTTTCATAAATATGAATAATGTATCACTAAAAGACAACCACCCACTTCCAAATATGGATCATATTATATAAAGGGTGGTTGGTTCTTCCATACTTTCATTGTTGGATGGATATTTTGGGTATAATCAGATTTTAGTTCATCCGAATGATCAAGAGAAAACAACATTTACAACACCATGGGGTACTTTTGTGTATGCTAAAATTCCCTTTGGATTGAAAAATACAAGAGAAAACTTTCAGTGAGTGATGGATATCACCTTTTCCAATGAAAAGGATGTACTTTTGGTCATGTATCTTGATGATATCACGTTTTTTTCCAATACGGATGAAGAGAACTTGTAGCATTTGAAGGTAGTTTTTCAAAAATGTAGAAAATTTGGCATATCGTTGAATCCAAAGAAGAGTTTTTTCGCTATGGAAGAATGGAAATTTCCTGGTCATATCATATCTAAATATGGCATCTAGATAGATCCTTTAAGGATTGAAGCAATTCATAATTTGGACTATCCTAGAAGCAAGAAGGAAATCCAGTCATTCAATGGTAAAATCAATTTCTTGAGAAGTTTTATTCCTAACCTTGTTGAACATTTAAGAGAAATTACTCACACGTTGAAGAAATAAAATGAGATTAAGTGGTCCCATGATAAAAATAAATCATTCAATCAAGTCAATTTTGCATTGTCTCATGCTCCTATTATTATCATCCCGGATTATACACTTGATTTCATCATATTTTTCTTTCTTATGAAAATACTCTAGTTGTTGTCCTTATGTAAAAGAAATATCAGAAAACAAAGCAACCCATATCCTTTTTAGTAGAACCATAAGAGATGTAGCCTTGAAGTAAAATACCATTGAGAAACAAGCCTTGGCACTAGTTAAAGCATTGAATAACTTCCGAGTCTACATTCTTCACTCTCATGTTCTTGCATATGTCCCTAATGTTGTTGTCAAAGATGTGCTCACACAGAATGATCTTGAAGGTTGGCCTGGAAACTGGATAACTGCCATTCTAGAGTATGACATGGAAATCAAACCTAAAAAACTGATCAATCTCATGGTAGACTCAAATTTTCATGCCTTCGACATCAATTTGAAAGCTACATTATCTAAGGAGCAAGATGTTGATTCATTACCTAAGGTATCTGAATTTTTTTCTTCATCACCATGGTATGCTGATATTATTCATGTGTTACAAAATTTGAATCCTCCTCTCGGATTTCCTGATAGTAAAGGTAGATCTCTGAAGTTGGAGGCTCTTAAGAATTTCATTCTTAAAAATTTTCTATATTGGAAAGACCTAGGCGGAATTTTGTTGAATTGGTTGGTAGAAGGAGAAGTTGAAAAAGTGATGAATAAATTTCATAAAGGTGATAGTGGTGGTCATATTTTTTGGAATACTACATAAAAAAAGATACTGAGAGTTAGCTTTTATTTTCCAACTTTGTTTTTCGATGTTTATAATATTTCCATGAGTTATCATGAGTGTCAAATTTTTTAGGGAAAGAGAGATTTTACCATTGCCCTTGAAACCAATTGCAGGTCAAGCACCCTTTCAACAATGGGGTTTTGATTTCATTGGCAAGATCCATTCTCCATCATCATCTCAACATAATTGGATACTCACTGCAACCGATTACTTCACAAAGTGGATTGAAGCCATTCCCTCGAGTCAAGCTACGGACACCATCATTATTCATTTTTTGGAGAGAAATATTATGTCTCATTTTGGGTGCCCACATAAAATTATGACTAAAAATGCATCTGCCTTTTAGTCCAAAAAGATGATTTACTTTTGTGATAAATATAACATAAGACTTGGGCATTCTACAACATACTATCCTCAAGGCAACGGGTTGGATGAATTGTCAAACAGGTCATTGGTGAACATAATCAAGAAATTGTTGCAAGAGAACAAAAGAAATTGGCACAAAAAGCTCATAAATTCTCTATGGGCAGACAAAGTTAGCACAAAGATATCAATCGGTATGTCACCTTTCCAACTATTATATGGTGTCGACACAGTGTTTTCCACTTCTTTATCAGTGTCAGTGATGAAAATTCTGCAAGAGATCAAAAGTGAGCCAAATGAAATCCAGCAAATAATTAGTCAAATGATTCATTTACAACAGAAAAGAAGAATTTTTCAATCAAACTAGAAAACTTTAGGAAAAAATCAAGAAGATCTATGACAAGAAAACCAAAGTTGATGATTTCAAGTTAGCAAATGTTGTTCTTCAGTGGGATGCCTGAAATGAAGACAAAGGCAAGCATGGTAAGATTGATAAACTATGGAAAGGTCCATACAAGGTTACAACATTAAGGGGTAATAAGGCATTTTTGTTAGAATATATTGATGGGCAAGAAATTCTGGAAGGACCAGTGAACGGTAGGTTCCTCAAACATTACCTTATCTGATCTTGAAGAAAAATGTTCACTTTCATTGTAAATGTTGCTTTTATTTGTTGTCAAAGAATAAGTAAGTTATTACAGAAGTTTTAAGCTCGATCAGGAGAAGGCCATGAGGCTTCTATGATCAGCTGATGTTTTTATTTTTAAAAAGTTGAAAAAGTCAAGTTAGTTTTTGAGTCAAATTCATTTTCTGTTTTAGTTAGTCATTTCAGTTTGTTGAAGCTATTTTAGTTTCCGATTTTGACTCCATTGGCCAATGGATGACACTACCTGATCTATGATTTTATTGACACCTCCTAAAGGATTTTCCATCCCCAGCTGGAGCCAATGTTAGTGTCTAAATTTTCATTGATCAAAAATACTCTTTCAGGTTTACTTGGTAGTGGTCCTAGGTCAAAATTTCATGTTTTCAGGTCAATTTTCAAATAACATTTTGTTCACTAAATGTTGTCTAGGTCTGAATGCTACTCCCTTCACTCCATTCATGGTCATCATCATTTCAAGGTCATGTCATCCATTATCACCTAGGGTCTTAGAGTAGTCACTACACCTCCATCTATGTTAGGGTCTATGTCTCTTTTGTTTCGCTGCCACAATGTCCAATCATGTCATGAAAGAAAGAGAACAAGTTGTCATTTTCACCATACATATAATTTACATTGGGAGTTAGCAAATATAGGAAAATAATTAAAGTCAATTTTCCTTTTCTCAAAATGTATGTTACTTGATCAAAAAAAAATTCAAAAAAAAATGTTTTCTCAAAGTATGTATGATTTCACTAGAAGACAAAAAAGAACATTTGTGATGTTATAAAAGTAAAATTAAGTTTATTGAACTCATTTCATCCTTTTATGTTCAATATATCTCCCCTCCTGTCATCATCACAATTCACATCTACCAAAGGTCGAAGAAAAACAAGAAAATTGTGCCAAAACTACTCTTTCTACGCTTCTGGAAGGCTATGCTATGTTTCTGGCAGGTGTTATGCTTTTGGTTTTCAAGCTCAAAACAGAAATCCAAAGGTTCAAATCAACCTTCACAATGGTTCATACAGATCCTAAACAGTAAGTGGATACTTGTCACACCTTTTTCAAGTCAAATTATTCAGCAAAAGGGTGGATTCCCTCCTTAGGTTTTCTCCACGGCGTTTTTGGTGTTTTCCATATTTGGCTTGTTTCAGTTGATAAAACCCTAATTTAACCACATAAAACCTTCATATATATTCCATATACCTTATCCTAACACTCCCTATTACTCACATCCCTCATTTCCACCATTTTCATTTAAACCCTATTTTTCACTATGTTTTTGCAAGAAAACTAGGAAAACGTTGTGTTTTGACCTTTTGGGCATCTTTTTCATGCCCATTTCCGAAAATTCCACTTGATTCTTATAGCCAACTCATAACCCTACCTCCCAAATTTTTTATGGATTTTTCCCTAGCTTCCTTCCACCTCATTTTTTTCCCTAAAACCACCCTACCACTATCCCATGTTTTCCTAATGCTCCAACTTACCTACCCACTACATGTAGCTAAGGTTTTATCTTGTTGAAAAACACCATGGAGGGTGACAAGAATATCCATAAGGGAGGCCACCATTCCAGGTTTGAGCCATCCAACTTACAGGAGCTCAATTCTTCTCCTTATGCCAAGAGATGTTTTGAAAACAGTATTTGTTTGAGGTTTTATGAGAGAATCTAGGAGGTAGGTTGCCATGCTCAATTGAAAAGCCTATTTTCCCCCAACTTCAGAAGAGAAAAAGCTTTCGTATAAGGTATTAAATTCACCATATGAGTAGATTTTATTGCTTCAGCAACAAGTGTCCCGAACCATGGAGAAATCTAGTTCAAAGGGATGGACTTGGACCTTGAGAACTACAAAATGTTCCTGAAACCTCATTGCAAAGATGCTCCTGAGCACATATTTCCTTCAGGAATTTACTTGTTAAATATGCCCCTTTTTATGAAGCTAATTATGAATTATTTTACATGTGAAGAGATATTCTCAAGACTATACCAGAACCATATCAGGTTGTTGATGCACTTCACTGCTACTAAGCCACTCAATTTGCCTAATTATTTATTCAGGAGTTTGGTTAAGATGAATGAAAAGGTATAGAGAAAAGGAAAAGATCATCACCCTAGTTTGTTCCACAATGGCTTGGTAAAGATTTTTGTTTTACATCATCTCTTATAAATCAATATGACTTGGGAAACTTTCATGGATACAATTGCATCAGTGGCTACTACTAGTCCACCCATCATTCATAGCACACCATCAGCATCAACACAGCCAAAGGAGGTTGGATCTTCAAGTAGGCAAGAAGAGGTTCCAAAGGTGCCTAGGGTTGAGATCACTCAAACCTATGAGAAAGGTAAAAGGATGGTTTTTTCTCCTAATACCATCAAATGTGTACTTGCACATGAAACTAGAACTAAACAAAGGCAAACCATGGAGTAGCCACCTAGTCATGATAGTGAGCCACTCAGCAATGAGGATGAGTCACCATTGCAGCAGGATGAAGAACAAGTGCCCATGGAGGTTGACATGGAAGAATAGGTGAAAAATAGGACAGCTAAGGAAATAATAAGGAAAAAGGACGCAGAGCTGAAGGAAAACCTTTCCAGGGAAAACTTCATGATTACCTTCTTACAGCAAGAAAACATGTAGTTGAAAGTAAAACAACTCATCCAAAGCAAACCAAAGGAAAATATTGAGGCAGACAAAGGTAAAGGAAAAAAAGTGGTATATTTTTATTGGTTGGAGGATACAGAGGCTGAAACAAAACCAAGGAGGCCAAGAACAATAGGGTTAACCAGGAAAAAAAAGAAAGAAAGAGAGCCATCTCCTCCATTAGGTTAGCTAAACTTTGATGATTTTATCGTTTTGGAAATTGAGAAAGATAAAGATTTATGGCTTGACAAGGTAAATATTCATCTTGAGAAGGTTTTGAAGAAGGAAAAAAGAGATGACAACCTCCAGATGCATATGGCGATACATTATTTCACTAGGAACCAAATTGCCAAGGTGAGGGTGAAGAATTGAGGAAAATCTTAAGAAAACCCTAATTAAGCTTAAGGAGAAAGATAACTTGGACCTGCTAGCTAAGGCATCCCTCGATAATTAGATAGTCATCCAAGGATTTCATGAAAAAAATTTAGAATATTTGGAGCATTTTGAGTATTTTTGGTGATTTTTTGAAAATTCTGGAAAATTAGTCATTGCAGAAGCGTCATGCAACGTCATGATGCTTTTTCTCAGAGCATATAAATGAAGAAATTTGTATATGTTTAGATGCATTTTGACTTCTACTTCACAGATATGGCCTTAGGTTAGCATGTCGCCCTCCGTTTTTGAAGAAAAATCTAAAAAACAACCCTTTTTCATGCTTCTACCACTCATCTTGCATGTGCGCGGCGCTTCTAGAGTGAGGTTAGGAGAATGTGTTTTTGAAGGCCTTCCAGGGGTATTTTCTTAGTTTCAGGCTTAGGATGGAAAGAGGACACACAGGGCTACCTATTATAACTTTAAAAGTTTCAAATGGATGCCTAAAATTCAGTCAAATTCACCCTCAAAGTGGCACGATGCGTCTACTCGGAGACGCAACGCTTCTGCTAACTAGCATGATGCTTCTGTCTTGGATTCCTTTTGGACATTTTCCAAGCCAGAAAACTCCAAATTTCGAGGTGCAGTTTTCCTATGAGGTTTCATTTTGATAGGAGAGTTTTGTTTTTCCTCTCATTGTTGAGGAATCATGTAATTAATCAAGGATACATACACTTCTATCTATTAGCTAAATTTGAGGGGACTGTTTCTAACTTCCCTAGATTCTAGGTAATAACTCATATAGTGAATTTATGATGTATTTTGGATCGGGTTTCAACCCAATAAGGTGTCATAACTCCTATTTTCTATATGTAGTTGAACTCAAGTCATTTTATAGTTTGGATAGTTGTTATTTTCAATGTGGAGCTATTGTACAAGCTTTTTTCAGTGAAATCAAATACATGTTGCAGCTATAATCTTGGGACTCCAGTGGTATGATTTTGAGCATTTTTTTTAATACTTCTTTGGGACTCTAGTGCAGTATTCAAATCTCTCTTAATAAGCTCGAAGCCTCTTGACAAGAACGAGACCAAATAAACTCAGAATCTTTGGCCAATAACCCAAATAATGGTGAAGCCATCTTGCTGAAATCTTTGATGAACCTTCTATAGTAACCAGCTAAGCCTAAGAAACTCATGACATATTTTTTCTTTGGAGGAGAAGGTACCCTTTTGATGATAATTATTTTTTTCAGGTTTACCTGTATTCCTTCTTGGGATATGGAGTGTGCTAATATAATCCTTGCTTTCTTCAGTAATTCACACTTTTCTGGGCTCAAGGAGAGATGCATCTCAATGCACCTTCTTAGTAATTTACCCAAATTGGATAGATATTATTGGAATTCATCCCCATATGGTGTGAAATCATCCATGTATATTTTGAAAGATTCATGGAATAACTTAGAAAAGATGCTCAGGACATCTCTTTGGAAGGTAGCTGGGGCATTGCACAACCCAAAGGGTAGGACTCTAAAGAAAAGGTACCCCAAGGGCAAGTAAAAGTAGTCTTATCCTGGTCTTCAGGGCTGAATTGAATCTGTTTGTACCCATTGAACTCATCTAAGACGGAAAAGAACTTCTTCCCCGCAAGGCCATCTAGGAATTGGTATATAAAGGGCAAAGGGAAATGGTCTTTCTTGGTGGCTTTGTTAAGTTCTCGATAATAAACACAAATTCGCCACTTTCCATTCTTCTTCGGGACTAGGAAAAGAGGAGATACCCATTCACTATCGGATATAGGGTATATGAACCCTGCATCCAATAGTTTCTTCAGATCTTCTTTGACTATGTCCTGGAGATCCGGGTTCATCCTTCTTTTGGGTTGTCTCATAGGATTGCATCCTTATTTGATGTAAATATGATGTTTGCACACTGAAGGATGCACCCCTTTCATGTCCTTGTAATCCCAAGCAAATTATTCTATATTCTCTGTCAAAAGCTGGCATAGCTACTTCTATTCTTCATTCAAGAGGTTTGGGTTGATTTTCAGATATCTAGATGAACCAAACTCAATAGCCTTGGTGGTTTCAAAGGTTGAATCAAATGAGTGCACTTCCATCCAAGGTTTGTTTTCAGACTCTTTGACTAAGGTTTCGAGAGGAATGTTAGTGGAGGACTGGTTTTGAATGGCATGGTCGATGAGTTCATCTTCATCAAGCTACCCCCCTCTAAGAACATCATCTATGGTACACATAGGGGCAGTGTTATATAACTCATTTTCTTCATCCTCCAACCATATAGGGAGAGCATGATCAATGGAGGGCTGGGCTGGAGGATATAACACTAGTTTTTTAGACAAAGGCCCATTTTTTATACTCATGTTTCTGACCCAAAAAATAATATAGGCATCCGAAGTGGCTAACCAAGGTCTCCCTAAGATGAGGGGATAACCATTAAAATTTGTTTTTGGTTGTAGGACTAAGAAATCTGTAGGATACTCCCAATAGTAAATTTCAACCATAACATCCTCAAAAATTCCTTCTGAAGTTACTATGGACCGATCTTCAAGTTGAAAAACTATTTTGGTTTTCCTCAAAGTCCCTTGGATATAAAGTGTCAAAATAGTCTCCTTGGTCATGACATTAATGGCATCCCCTAGATCAATCAGAGTGTTGGGGACTATGAAACCATTTACATGCACATCAACAACTAGACTACCAGGGTCCAAGTACTTGGGAAATATCACCCTCCCTAGCATTAGGTCAAACAGTTGTCCTACCACATTGATGGTGGGGTTATCTTTCATCCTTCTCCCAGGTTTCTTGAAGAACTTTTATTTGATGAGACTATTGTAGATAGGGACATCCTTAATGGCCTGGAGAAGTGGTATATTTACACATAAATTTTCCAATTCTCCCAAGATTCCAGTCTCCTCAGGGGTGTGTGACTAGGGTGGATCAAGTACTCAGGGAAAGGAGGTTGTTGGATTTGAGTGTTACCTTCTTCCTCTTCCTCCTCAACCTCTATAGGTGGAGATGGAGGATGGTTGTCTGGGAGTAGTCTTCCTGACCTGATATTAACTTCCTATATCTCCATGAAATAAGCTGGATAGGATGTTTCTCCACTGGGAATTTGTTGTGTCTATTTGTTGTTTAGGTTCGGATTTGGCTATGCAAGTATAGGTAGCCTAGGTGGAGCAACATAAGTAATTTCAGGTTGAGGTTGGGGTGGAGGCATTAGAGAAGGTGGTTGATTTTTTTGAGGCTTTCACCCTTGGGATGGATTGTTCCACTGAGGCTGTTATGGAACATACTGCTGGAATGGTTGGTTTACTAGCTCAGGATGACATGAAGGGTTGTAAGGCCAAATAGGAGGCACATACCAGGATGGAGGAGTGGGTTTGTACGAAGGTTGCATGGGTGCACTCTAATTTTTGTGATAGTAAGAGGAAGGTGCACCTTGCACTACAAGAAAAAAAGACATTGGTGAGTGTCATGCTTGTGACGGACCTTTAAGGTCTCTCACCAATGTCACATATGGCGACGGTCCTTAAAAAAGTGTCACTGTAATTGTATATAGTGATGGTCGTTTAAGGTCCGTCACAAAAGCCATTTTCAATGACACTTTTGGTGAGGGTTGTTAAAGGCCCATCACTAATTCTCTCTTTGGTGACACTTCTAGTTACGAACTTTTAATGACCCTCACTGGTGCTCTTTTTGTTACTTTTGGTGACGGTAAAAAAATGTTCGTCATCATTGATCATTCCAATGAGTTTTTGATGACGTTATGTGCTTCTTAATATATTTTTTTGTCAAAAGATAATAATTTAATACCTTTATTGTTGAATCTTTTTTATAATATGTCCAAGGCCAAAGGGGTTAGAGTTAGTCAATTTTTTAAGAAGTAATTAGTGTGTATCATTTCCCTCAAGTAATGACTAGTCGAATAGAGTTTTCCTATGAGTTAACACATGACTCATATCTATTAAGTTTATTATCTAGAAAATTCCCTTTAGATAAAGTCCCACTAGTGTGTGTAGGAAATATATTATTTAATACATAATCAATCTCTGTCAATTATATTAATGACAAATACCTAACACCTCAACAATCTCGACGCACCTTAAATTAATGGTTTGGCACACACTAACATTTCTTAGCACTTTGCATGTCTTGGAAAATCCTTGTACCTAGAACATCTTGTCATGACAATGATTCCCAAGAACATGGTGGCATGTGCTAGCACAATGTAGAACTCTCCTAGCGTGTGTTGGAATGCATGTAGTCCCTAGCATGCCCTGGAACACCTTGGTTGAATGCATTGACATACATTTGCACTTGGCACAAAATGCCCCTTTTTAAAAAGATAAATTCCCAACTTATTAACCCTATTTTTGGTTCTTCCTTTTGTTTCCTTGAAACTTTTTGACACATATTGACATACCTTAGCACCCTACACATCCTTAGCACCTGATATGCATTGCAATATCTTGGCACTATTTGGCACATATAATTAGCACACCCTGGAACTCCAAAGAACACTTTGAGACTTCTTGACATGCCTTTATATTCCCTAGCATGCTTTACCAATCCTTATCATACCTTTTCACTCCCTCCTTGGCATGACAACTAGCACTCATTAACACTAGTCTCTGGCACCCATTCCTCATATTCATTAACTTCCATGAATTTTGACGTAGTGCTCCCCTAATGATTTGTCCTAGTACTCCTTAACACTCCTCAACATGCATTAGCACTCTCTATCACACCTTAGCACTCTTCAACATGCCCTTCCACTTCATAGCATGCATAACATTCTGTGACACATATTGGCACTTAGCACGTGTTGGCACTTGGAAAGTCTTAGCATGTATGGAATACGTTGAAATGACTTGGTATGATTTGGCATGGTTTAATACTAAATTTATTTGAGATAATTTGTTGGAAATTAGATGAGAATAAGCAAAGGAAGACTCGGCACTTAGAATGCACTAAGAATTTGCACTTGGAACCTATTGGCACCTAGTGTTGGTGTGCTTAGCATGCCCCTCTTGGAAAAGGTAAATTGATGACTTATTAACCCTCTTGTGTGTTCATTTCCTTGTAGTTTAAATTGTTTATCCCTTTTTTTTCCTTGACAATCCCTCGTACGCATTGACACACCCTTGCACAACTTGGTATGCCTTATCACTTGGCACATCTTAGCATGTTTGACCTGCCTTGACACTATCTGACACATATTAGCATTCCCTAGCACACCTTGGCACTCATGTCCTCACAATTATCCTTTATATATTTTCACAACTTGGGAACCCAATCAATTCCTTGGCTATTGCAGTTCATGTGACAATATTGGCTTTCTTAAACCCAACAACTTGACAATTTGCACCTACTACAAGTATATTGTACCTTGTTCACCTAAGAACTTCCTATAAATCATCTTATGCCACTCATGTCCAAGCTCAACTTGTCCCACTTAACTAGTTACCAAGACAATGTTCACATGATCTAGCCATGGCCATAAAACAACTAAGCAACATAACTTACAGAGGAAATATTTCACATGTATGTTCAGTTCATATAAACAGTAGAACATTAACTGAGAGTTTGCAAGAATCGCAAGATGCATAAGGCACACAAGATATAAGCTGACACAAGTCGACTACCCCAAAACTTATACAAAATAATGTAAAATATGAAATTATATAGAATAGTTTAAAACATGAGCATATAGCCAAAGTGTGCCACATCTCATATAAAAAAAATAGCTTAAGGAAAAACAATATTGTGCCTAACACAAAGTGATCTCCATTTGTCTAAAACTGCTATGTCGAGCCCCATATAGCAACCGTAGGATTGCCTCCTATAAATCCTATTCTGAACTTCAAATAACACACTTCGTCCTTAGCACATTTGAATTCGCTGACACTACCTAGACACACTCTTATTTGTTCCTTTCAAATAATTTTCACCTAGTTATCCCTTGATATTCCTTGACACTCCCTAACACTCTTCAACATGCATTGACATTGTCCTACATGTGTTAGCATGCCTTTTCATTCCTAATGTGCATGCTCTGACCCTCCCTAGCAATAATGCCCTCACAACTACCCTTACTTAATTTGAAACTTGGGAACCCAACCAAGCCCTCTCTTGACTACCAGAGCTTGACCAAGTTACAGTTACTACAACTAGACTATGTTTTTGAATTGTGTAGCTTGGGAGGTACTCCACAAGCCTAGTGAGATGGGTTTGTGTGAGTTTGGTCACAAAAGGCTTTGTCAGTAATGAAGCCAAGAAAATGGATTTTGGACCCAAGATGGGTTTTAAAATCTAAAAGAAAATTAATATTTCTCAAGGTCTAAGTGGATAAAACCTGTAAGTTATAGAGGGTTCCTAAGAGGTCTAGGAAAAAATATTTAAAGAGGCCTTAGGATGAAGGAAAGAACAACAAGTGAAAAGGAGCTCATCTGATCAAGGGGGAAAAGAGAGATGTATTCCTAAATTAGGTTGAGTAATAGGACCGAGTAAGGGTTTCTAAAGGGATACCATGATCGCCCTTCAAGAGCAAGATCATCATGCGAGGGTTCACAAGGATGTTGCATACCTTAATGGTTGGTTTGAGCTAGGAAGTAGGATGTAATATTGTTGGTTCTCTTATGGCAGATTGAGCTCAAGAAAGGTTTCTCATGAGAATCTGGGCATCTGATTTCAATGGTGTCTTTGTGTGAAGGCCAAATCAAATTCTGAAATGTTGAAATTTGCAACAAGAAACATTGAAATTGGAAACCAGAAAGGACAAAAAAAAATGCACCCACACGGGTGAGGAATTTTGATGCACTAGGAGTGAGGAATGTGGGGCGTCTAATTTATTTTTCTCTTAAATAAATAGGACCATAAATTGTAATTTCATCTCATAACAACTTGTGTCAGTTAACTAATTCATGATGACTAAGCTACCTTGAAAAATTTGAGTTGAGGGTCTAAGATGAGGCATGCAGAGGGATTAATCTAATATTTTTGGGGTCCAGTTATAGTTGATGCATTAGTGGGGTGCATGTGTGAATTACTTAACTCAATTAAATGTTAAAATAGTTTTAAACAGTTCTAACTAAGTGATGAGCTAGTGCGAGGTTAGCCAGTGAATTAAATTAGATTTATGTCATAATGAGTGATATTCAGATAACTGATAATTCACTATTAATAGTTGCATGCATGTCAGTTCTGAGGAACACCCAGTTGAGACAAAGGTTAAAGGGAGCATAAATATCAGTTGTATTTATAAAAAATTTCCCATGTGAAATTATAATTCATTGGGATGCCATGATGGATTGCGCAATCAATGAAGACTTATTTTCCTAATTAATAGGGAAATAATTCCCTAGGAATTGCATGAGAAATTCAGATTGAAGGAAGGCTAAGAATTGGCTAAGTACTAGATCGAGTTTTCCTATATCAGAGGGAGACAACTGGTAGAGTGATGGAGAATCTCATGAGATATTAAGCATTGTATTGTTTCGTGATTCCTTGAATTAATACATAATAGAGATAGAGCAATTTTGAGCAGTTGCTTTACCCAGATACATCTTGCATTGTGCAATTGATAATTTATTTCTCTTACTTATATATGATTATGCGATCATGTTTTGTTTTCGAAAATTGTAGGAAGAATTCAATATCTTGTTTTAGTACATTACAAGGTCAGATTGAACCTCGTTGGTTAGATTTTCTAGATGGTATCAGAGCAATATTTTTTTGAGCAACGAGTTTGCAAATAATATTTGAATATTTTGGTGTAAAATTTTCAAAAAAATACCAAAATAAAAAATCAATTCAGAGCTCAGATGAGGTAGATATCGTCTATTTAAAATGAACTTTTTTTAGAAAATTTTGTAAAGGCGGGAAAATTACGATGTGCACAAGTCAAGAACCTATATGCACTTGAGGTACCAAATGCATCCAAAGCTTTGAGGAGAAAAGAAGAGGTTAGAGAATTGGATGTTGAGAGGGATTACAAATTACCTCTCAACATATAGCCTTAGAAGCAGTCTTAGAAGGTTGTGGAGAAGCCACAATTGGAGAAGCAGAGAGGAGATCGAGTGGAAGCGTCCACTCAAGCAGAGACCTCAACGAAGGGGAAATTTAGAGCCAGATGGGAAGAGGGAGCACATGTAGCCATACCTCCAAGTGAAAGGTGGGATGATGTGTACACATAATCCCAAGATAAGAAATTTGGGAAGGTTCCATTGAGATGGTGTGTCTCATGGATAAAACCTAGCTACAAGGAGTCTCCAGTACAACAATAGTAGGAAGGATCAATTAGATGGATGCAGACATATGTCAGGAAGACAAAAATTAGAGTGACATATGTCAGATACTTTAGTGCAGATCAGAGTTGGCAACAATGAAAAGGGAACAGATGTAGATGTTAGCAGCAATGCAGATAGTCCAGTAGACAGGTGCAGTAGCTAGCAATATTCATAAGACTCTAATGACAAATGCATTATATTGATTCAGTTGTTCGCAGGCTATTCAGTTTTAGGATTTGCAGGTGCAAGCAACACTAGAGAAGTGTTGCATGCAAAATTCCAAAGGTACCAGATCGGGATATATTGAATTCCTTTCTTACTAAGAGGGAGTGTTGAAATTTGAAACAAGAAATAGTGAAATTAGCAACCAGAAAGGATAAAAAAAAATGCACCCATACCGATGATAAATTTTTATGTACCATGAGTGAGGAATGTGGGGCATTTATTTTGTTTTTCCCTAAAATAAATTGGACAATAAATTGTAATTTCATCTCATAACAACTTGGGTCAGTTAAGTGAGTCATGATGACTAAGTTATCTCAAGGAATTCAATTTGAGGTGATCGAGTTGGATATTGGTGGCCACCGTCCTATTCCACTTGGGTCCTTGCCATTGTCTCTCTTTAGTTTTTCAGTTTCCTTAATTAGAGCACAATTTACTATTTTTGTGAGTTTTTTGGGCTTGAATTTCCAGATCCGTTTTGAGGCCCAAAATGACGTTCTTTTGGCATGAAAGGTTTGGTGATTTCATAGAAATCATATGCCCAAGTTATGACCCCAGGAAGTTGACTGCCCAACTACCCCCAACGGGGCCCATAAACTCTTGGTGTTACATATCCTCGGGTTAGGGTTTTCTCTTATTTTTAAATATTAAAAAGGCCCTTGAGCCTGATTGTAACACAGTTTAGAGGCATGTAGCTGCCACATCCCTTCTTTAATATAAGCTACCATCGCCTGAGATAGTTTGCTTTCCATTCTATTTGTAAGCATTTTTCAGTATTTGATATTAATGATATGAAGTGTTATTCTTACTGCATATTTGTGTTTATGTTTATTTCTATATTTTATTTTGTTCCTGCATATGTTCAGATTATGAGGGTCTAAGATGAGGCATGTAGAGGGATTATAATATTTTGGGGGTCTAGTTGAAGTTGATGCATTAGTGGGTTGTAGGTGTGAATTAGTTAACTCAATTAATTGAGTTAAAATCTGTTTAACTAGTTATAACCGAGTGATGAGCTAGTGAGAGGTCCACTAAATTAAATTAGATTTAATTCACAATGAGTGATCAATTAGATAACTGATAATTCACTATTAATAGTTGCATGCATGTCAGTTCTGAGGAAGACCTAGTTGAGACAGAGGTTAAAGGGAACATAAATATTAGTTGTATTTATACAAAATTGCCCTTGTGTAACTATAAATTCATTGGGATGCCATGATGGATTACACAATCAAGGAAGGTTGATTTTCCTAATTAATAGGGAGTTGATTCCCTAGGAATTGTGTGAGAAAGAGAGGCTGAAGGAAGGATGAGAATTAGCTAGGTACTAGACCAATTATACCTAGATCAGTAGGAGACAATTGGCAAAGTGCTGGAGAATCTCATGAGAAATTAAGCATTGTATTGTTTCATGATTCCTTAACTTAATAAAAAATAGATATAGAGGGGTTTTTATCAGCTTCTTTCCCCAGATACATCTTTTTTTGTGTGATTGATAATTTCTTTCTCTTACTTATATGTGGAGGTTTTAGTATATTGTTTTAGTACATTACAAGATCAGATTCAATCATGTTGGCTATATTGTCTACATGAAATAGAAGAGAGGGTTGATAAGATATTGCCTTATGGTGGTTAGTAGGATGCAAGGTCTATGACGAAGACCAACATAAATGGAGGAGGGCTTCCACTATAATTTAGAGCCAGAAAAGAAGTAAACGCATGTGTAATATTGATTGAGGTAACCCTAGTTTGAGGGTCGACATTGAGAGCTGAAGTTCATGTCAAGATTCAGTCAAATAAATACCCAAAATCTATGGATCCATATGAACTAGGTCAGATCTCTTATGGAGGCAAGAGTCATGGGTTTTTTTTATGGGTGGATAGGGTCTTTTCTACAAAAATTAGAAGTACACAAGAATAGTTCCCTAGTTACGACAATTTCCTAACATGTTTGTTTCATAAGGTATGCCCTTAAGACTATGACAAATTTGTGCAGAAGAAGAGAGATTGTGACCATTAGAGCGAGTTTTATTTCTGCAATATAGACCACAGGCCTGGAAGATGGTTTGTGTTAGCCACCTATAATATTTTGTCAAAGCAAACAGGTGGCTAAATATGTTTCTGAGCCTTCAAGAGAAACATTTCCTTTGTAAATCTATCATTCTTGAAGCCTCCATGTGTCTTATATCCTTCAAATAATCTTCACTGCTATTTCCTTTGATGAACCTTGCTATTTATGAAAGAAGTTGTTCTAAAAAAGGCCTCCATTTTCCATCATTTCACTCCTCTTTCACTCACAAAGAATTCCATTTTTCACCCTTATTCCCTTCACAAAAATTCCCCTATAAACCTTCATTTAACCTCTAAATTATTCTATTCCCCTTTTTAAACCTTATATTTCATTTTATTTGGTTTAAAAAATCTCTCCTTCCATCTATCAGAACATCCAAATTCCTCAAAAAACTGTTCAAAATCCTAAAAAACCCATTTTTTAACATTAAGGCCTTAAGCCCCTTTTGGCCTTAGCCCTAGCCCATTTTTCGGATGTGACCTGGAGCCATAACCAGGAGCTAAAACCATCGTGCAATCACAATCGGGGTTTCCTGTTTCTTTGTTCCCTTTCCTTGCCTCCTCTGATGCTGATCCGCCAATTGGATCTGGATCGTTAAATCCACCAGAACCAATGGCCAGGATCTAATCGCGCTCTGCCCATAACCCTTCACCATTCGAACCTCCAATTTAATCTCCACCTTCAATCAACTTAGATCGAATGTTCCACGCTCAATCACATCGCTCAATCGGTTCTTCACTTCGCTCATCACCCACACCTGCCGATTTGATCTAGACCGTTGAATCCACAAGAACCAACGGCCAGGATCTCATCGTGCTCCACCCATAGCCCTCCTTCATCCCCCACCAATTTAATCCTGACCGTTGATCTCTTCTGATCCTATGACCAGCACTTAATCGCATATCGCAAACACAGTTTTCCCTTTTTTCTTTTCCTTCGATTGCCCGATTCCCCGATTTGATCCTGACCATCGAATACACAAGAACTGATGGCCAAGATTTCATCACACTTCGTATTTTCCTTTCTAATTTCACTATTCCGCTGATTGCCAATTAGATCTCCACTGTCCATTCCCACATATCCGACCGCTCCCATCTTTCTGCTCATTCACTTACCCTGTTTTTATCTTCTTCAAAAACTCCGCTTTTTCTTTTAATCTCAACCGTCCGATCCATAGATCTAATGGTCCTAACTCAACCCCACCATATGTTCCACCTGTACACCATATCCTCTATCGTGCTTTCCCACAACCGTTTGATCTGATGCTCCACATCCGAAGGTCAATATCCAATGTCGTGTAATTTTTGTGCCTGGGAGATAGCATCTTAAATTTACGCGATATGAGCGGTTTTTAAAGGACATGCATCGCCTATTCTATGGAATCGTGTTATTTTTTGGAAAACCACTTACCCCTTTAGAGCCTGCACGAAAACCATTAATGGTTTTCTGCCATACTGCCTACCACCCCCCCCCGCAACGTCAATTTTACTTTTAATCACAGCCATAGATAATCCTGATCTAATGGCCCACGTTATATCGTGATATTGTTTCATTTTTCCTCATCAGTTCTTCCAAATGACTCATCTTATGGCCTAAATCTACCTCAGGCTGAGGAAGGCAGAGTCTAGGGTAACATCAAACCACGCTTAACCTGGTAGCTAGCCCTACCAGATCGGGAGAGGGCTCTCTCCTAGTCAATCTCAGCAAAAAATGATCAGTGAGGCTTGAGATGACTTGAATAAAGGCTGATTTTAGGCTAGGTATATATGTTAAAGAGTTGAATTTGATTTTGAGGGTGTTTTTTGGATCAAAGGGAAAGGCAAATTTTGGGTCTGGGGAATGAGGCCTAGTTTTTGTAGAGATCTGAATGGGGCAAGGAAGGCAATTGTTTGGATGCTTCAATTTAAATGAAATGGATAGCTCAGAACAGTGAGGAGTTGAAGAGGGCAAGAGAATTTTAGGAATCCTCTTCAAGCAGTTGAAAACATAGAAAATTAAACAAAACTCAAGGTAGAGCACTGCAAATCTAATGAATTCCACCTTTATACTTGTTTGTTTAACTTAAGAAGAAATAAGAAGGGATATGATACACATAAAGCACCAGTAAAATTACATTAACAGAGAGAAACACATCATCAAAACAAAGAGCCACATGAATCCCAAGGAGTGCTGCAAACCCTGGTCTATTCCTTTGCCAAACTGCAGAGATGAATGTACAATGATGCTCAAAGCAATCCCAAGTGTCCAACCATGAAAATGACTGAAAAACTACAAGATATAGAAAAGAATAACTCATCCCCAACCTCTAGGGGTCTATCTCACAAGTTTAGGAGCTGTTTCAACAAGATCTAAACTAAGAACTGGAAAATAGGAAGTGGAACAGCTTGCCTTTATAAGATAGGAAACTAATTCATTGAGTTTCAATTCACCTTTTGATGGATGAATCTACCTCCATGAGTAAAAATTTGCAAAAATTACATCAAGACCCATCCAATTACATAAAATTTAATCGATATTTTTACATTTTGAAGTAAAAAAGTCAAACTGGCCAAAACTAGGCGAAAAACAGAGTTATTGAGTAAAAAATGAGCAAAACTCCCCAATGCGTCGCGCCAGTTTGAAGCCGATTTGAAGGCCTTCCCGTTGTCCAAATTTTCTCAAAGTGGGATTTTTGGAAAGGTATTCCTGTCTACTTTCCAACACAAGTGTAATTTATGAATTTGGCTGCCATTTTCTCCTCCAAAAATGAGTTTTCCCAACACTGCTTCCTGTGTGTCCAAAAAGGGGCAGAAAGGTCATTTTTAGGGTGTTTTTGACCCTTATGGAAGTCCAAAACCTGTCAAAATATCTTGGAAATGGGTAAGCATGCATAAATTTTCATGAAAAATCAAAAAATACAAAATTTTACTCAAGAGGAACTCCCAATCATAAGCGCGCGCCAAGTGGCATGACGCGTAGAGCTGAAAAATCTGTGTTTAGGCCAAAAAAAAACAAAATTTGAAAAATGTGTCCCAAATTTCTAGAAATTTGGGCTAAGTGTCCTTCATCATGCATTATGCTGGGCCAAGGTAGCTTTGCCCAAAATTTTAAGTCTATCTTGCCTTTTCTGACGCTTCCTCGATGCCTTCTTCATCTCTGTCATAAGAGGAATCTGTCTCCATGTTTGCCAAAGTCTATATTGTCTTAGATGAGTATGAATAATTTTTTGTTTTTGTTGCCAAATGTGTGAAAATATGTGAGGGACTATGAAGGGATAAGATGAGGGGATTTTTAGGAGATTTTTCTTCCTTGGACTATTTTGGACAAAAACCTCTCTCCGTTTTCCCAAATGCATCTTTTATTTCTCGGAAACATCATTGGAGTAAAATCTATCCCGATGTGTGGAACAAGGGATTTGTCGAAATGACGCGAAATGAAGGGGATAAGGGGCTTCTAAATTCTTGAGAAAATTTTTGGAAGTAGGGAGGGATGTTAGGAAGCATGGGAAAGTGTAATTTCAGAGATTGAGTGAAGGGAAGGGGTCCAAAAGGGCAAAACACAGGCCTAGCCTAGAAAATTGCCAAGTTGTAGCAAGAAACTAGGGTTTGTACGAAAATGAGGAATTTGGGGGATCTCAGTGATGGGAAGTGTTTAATAAGGTACATTAAGGATAGGGAAAGATGTATGAACATCAGGATACAAGTTTTGCTGATGATTTTACCATCCAAGAGAAATTACCTTCAAAACCCTAGGAGAGGGAAATGAACCTTACCTAGACACAACTGAAGCATGAATAAGGTGTAAAATGACCCAGTGGAACTTGACATGATGATGAAAACCCTCTAAATGATGGTACACTCAGCTGAATGGTGACATGGACCGACATTTGGACAACTATGAAAGGAGTGAAAACAAACCCTAGACCTAATACCTAGTGACCAAATTTTACTTGAAGACTCACTGAAATGACAAAATTTGACCTTGACACCTTAAAATCACCTTGTAAGAGCATGTTTGATCACTGGAGGAAGGCTGCAAAGACTGGCACTAACAAATCCATCAAAAGATATCCACCATTGATTTTTCTAATCTAACGGTCCACAAATCACGTCGCACCCAAACTCCCATCAGACATGTTTTCGCCTTCTGCCATGGTTTTTCATCCATTTTTCAACTGCATTCACCTTTTTCCATCACTGATCCTCCATCTCCACGAGCCTTTGAAGTAGCTATCCTCACTCCCTAAGGTTTTTGTAACGTTTTTATCGTGTTTAGCAGGGTTTACAAGTGGTGAATTCATTCTGTCTCCACAGTCACGGTCAGGGTCATATATAGCACAGAAAGCCAGCCCCAAAGCCAAAGATAGTAGAGGAAGACATCCTTGAGAGGGTTTAAAACATGTTTTATTGAAGATCGGATTGTTAAACCCTAGCATAAACCCTCCAGTGCCTCTGTAGCCTATATATTCACAAACACAGGTCAGAAGAAGCAGCAAAGAGTATCAGAAGAATAATTAAAGGATTAATGCCTAATGTTGAAGACTTAATACTTATAATCCAATGTTTAAAAGGATAAAGGACACAGATAAAGACTCGAAGATGATCAAGGAGGCTTAATGACTCCTGAAGCACAATCAGAGCAACATCAGTGTAGCATAATGGATAGATCAGCAAAGAAGCCTCTACACGCCAATCAGAGAGGTTAGTTACTTTACATCGACCCATACTACCACCTGCAGTCCTATTTTCATCAATACAAGGCATAGTTAAGGAAGTAAAAGATATTATTGACATATATGCAACTCAGAAGTAATTTCCATCCTACCAGAGCTTCCAAAGTGAACAAAACAGCCAGAGTACTCCAAAGAACATACCCGAAGTTATTGTCAATCTAAAAAAGACTTCCAGACCAGCCTAAAGGGTACCAAACATGTTAAATGTAGAGCCATTATGCAGAGTGGGAATTTGAATACTTCCTCCCCTCTGTCTTAATGGATCATTTAAGATCATATCTACTACTCAACCTCCTCATTCACCTATAAGAACTCATTGAAAATACATTGTAAAGGGCTGGTGGTTGGATTTTATTGATTGTTAGAACTGTTATTGAGGGGAAGTAGCTGAGTAGTTTGTAATATAGTAGGCTGGGAAGAAATTTTTGTACTGTAAAGAGCCATTGGACTCAAATTATGTGACTGGTTTTGCACATCAATTGAACAAGTAGATTCACAAGATCCTAGTCTATATTATTGGTGATGTTTCCTTACTATAATTGTCTCCTTTCATGTTTTATCATACTGTCCATTATTCTATGATAAAGAACATCAACCATAGATTAGGAAATACTGTTGGAAGTACCCTAAATCTCACTGTAAATCTTTATCTTTATGTTTTCCTCTGATTGTGTATTTTAAGGATAATTCTATAGAGTATAACCAATCGAGAAATGTTGGTGAGCCCATGTCTTGCTAAGTACAACTTGAAACATTGTCCTTGAAAGATATTTTCATTTCATGCTAAGTAAAGATTGAACTAGGGAAGTCTATGGTTAGCCCTGTCCTCTAGTCTCTTATCCAACAGTTTGTCTTGAAATTTTACCTGTGAGTTAGTGTCAAAAACAGAGAATATTTAAAGTCTTTCTCTGATCTTAGGCCTTGCTCCATGTTTAATCTTTAAGGTTTTCTACTTTCTGAAAGCGGTTATGAGGACTGCTGGATTTTTTTCCTTAAGAGAATGCTAAAATCAGGCTAAGTTAAAATTCTTTACCTGATCTTAAGCTACCCTTTGTATCTTTATCGAGAGTTTCCATTGAAGTATGTCAAAATCAGGATAGGTTAAAAGTCCTTACCTGATCTTAGGCTGCACTTTGGTTTCTTTCTTTCACCCCACTTCTTAATGTTCCATCTCACCACCTACCTAAAGAGATCCTTTGGTATATATGACTTGCCCTATGGAAACCCTTGGATAGTTTTTATGCAAGTAAACCCTTTTATGACTCCATAGCCCAATGTATTGGCACTTCTCTTGACCCATCTTCCCATGTTGAAACGTCCTACTACTTAGTCTCCTTCTTCACTTCACATAACCTTCTCAGTTAATGATCTCCAACCAAAAAAACAAACCAAAAACCCCTGTGCTTCATACCTAGCCTAATACCATAAACTGACCTTAAAGATATATTGTTCTTTTCATTTATATAGATATCCCTCTCTATATCCAGGAGGGCTAGATCCTAGGATCCCAAAGTGGTTTGATGTTGTCTTGAATTTTGGTTTTGCCAATCTGACCAAAACACAGGAACCCCAACATAATGGCGACTCCATTGGGGAAGAAGACCAATTAGCCTTGATTTGGTAGTTAATCACTGTGGTGGATAGTAAATCTCGTTGAACATTTTAAATCATCCACCTGGTGACTCCATAGTTCCTAAATGACCAAAATACTTCATTGATGATCAATAGGCCTGCTGATTATCTTTGTTTTCACAAGACTCCACTGGGAGACCAGTTTCATCACAACATCATCCATGTTAAAGGAAAATGTAAGTATCAGTTTTCTTTGACCAAATTTGTTTGCCTCTAAAGGTTGTCATGTCTGGCTAACTTTCCTTTCTGTCGGTCTAAAATAATCATAGTTGTTTCTCCACTTCCCAGCATAGCAAAGACCATGTCACTTCACTAATGGAAGACTCTGAAAAATTTGCAAAAATACCGTCAAGTTTCATAGCATAGTGTCGTTATATAATATCAAGTGACCTGGGAAAACTTGAATGGGAGGAACTTCCAAGGGCTATCCTTCTTAGCTCAAAACTCAATGCTAGACCTGAGCTTAGGAAAATGTTCTTAGTTTTGGTGGTTGAAAGGTATGAAACTAAGATTGAAATGTTGAATTCACAAGAACGATCATACCAATTCAGGGACCCCAGAGCATTTTTGGAGAGTCTCTCTCCCCCTAAGAAAGAGGAATTTCACTTCCTTTTGATGTGCAGGAAAAGGATGATTGGGCCTTCAAGAGCCACACTGAAGATGCAGTTATCAAAGCTGTCAAGGATGCAGATGGCCTACTAGTCATGGAAGACCTAAAAGAATAAAGTTTACATCATGTGTTCATTGATCCTATTGCAGAATATATGGAGGCCCTGATTGGCTCAAGTTCCCAAGCATTAAACCTTTGCAAGAGCCAGATCCATTAGGAGTGGTCACCACTGGTGGTTGCCTTGGTTTTGAAGACCCACATTCAAAACACCCTATGGTTATCTCTGACAAGTAGTCAGATTTCTTCCTCATTTTTGTTACTACTGAACTGGCTGCAGTGGAACTATTGTATCATATAAAATAGTAGAGATTTCCAAGTTAGATTAGGGTAGGTAGGAATCTCAATAAAGCTCAGCCTGTGAGCGTTTAGTTAGTTGTTGATTTTACTTTGAAGAAAAATTCAAAAAATACAAAAATAGAAAGAGAAGGGTTTAGACAAGCTCAAAACTTGAACCAGCGGAGAAAAGAGGAAGAAGTAGCTCTAACAAGATCAAAACCAGAGCTAAAATGAAGAAAGAAAGGTGACTCTAAAAAGCTCAAAATCTAAGTCACAAGAAGAAGGAAGGATGCTGGTGATTTTCGGATCTGAAGCCTTCAAATTTTGTTTTCAATTTCTGCAAATTTCAGTCCATGTGCAGCTTGTATTTATGCCATGGACCCACAACAAATTAGATAGTATAATCCTGGTTTGTTTGTATTTAAATTTCTATTTTAGAACGTAGAGAATGAAAATCTGTCAGACAATTTAATCCTGGTAGATATTAGTTTAGGTAGAGAAGCTATGAGTCCAACTGTTTAATCTGGTCTCATGGAGAAATAAGGGTAGCATGTAGATAGATTTATTTTCCTGTTTGCAAAATAATGATGATGTGAAAGGTCTGCAAGTCTAAATGCACCTTGAAGAAAAAAATGTTAGGACAGTAGGATGGGTAGGTAGTTGTTTGGGAAAATGTTTCTGCTGATATAATGCACATCATGTACGCAACAGTTGATCAAAGAAGAAAAGATGGTCAAGTACTAGGCATCTGGCCTACTTCCAAATATTATATTTGAGATTCTTGACACCTTCAAGAAGATGCCATCCCCATGTGGAGCCACTATTAGCCACCTATAATATTTTGTCAAAGCAAACAGGTGGCTAAATATGTTTTTGAGCATTCAAGAGAAAAATTTCCTTTGTAAATCTACCATTCTTGAAGCCTCCATGTGTCTTCTATCCTTCAAAGAATATTCACTGCTATTTCCTTTGATGAACCCTGTTGTTTATGAAAGAAGATGTTCTAAAAAAGGCCTCCATTTTCCATCATTTCATTCCTCTTTCACTCACAAAGAATTCCATTTTTCACCCTTATTCCCTTCACAAAAATTCCTCTATAAACCTTCATTTAACCTCTAAATCATCCTAATCCCCTTTTTAAACCTTATATTTCCTTTTATTTGGTTTTAAAAATCTCTCCTTCCATCTATCGGAACCTTCAAATTCCTCGAAAAACCCTTTAAAATCCTAAAAAACCCATTTTTTAACATTAAGGCTTAAGCCCCTTTTGGGCTTAGCCCTAGCCCCTTTTCAACATGTGACCCGAAGCCATAACCAGGAGCTAAACCCATCATGCAACCGCAATCTGGGTTTCCTGTTTCTTTGTTCCCTTTCCTTGCCTCCTCCGATGCCGATCCGCTGATTGGATCTGGACCGTTGAATCCACAAGAACCAACGGCTAGGATCTAATCACACTCCGCCCACAACCCTTCGCCATCCTGACCTATGATTTAATCTCCACCATCGATCAAGGTAGCTCAGATGGTGCGCGCTCAATCAGATCGCTCCATCGGTTCTTCGCTTTGCTCATCACCCTCGCCCGCCGATTTGATCTGGACCATTGAATCCACAAGAACCAACAGACAGGATCTCATCGTGCTCCACCCATAGCCCTCCATCATCACCCCGCGGATTTAATCCTAACCGTCGATCTCTTCTGATCCTACGGCCAATGCTTAATCGCATATCGCAAACAAAGTTTTCCCTTTTTTCTTTTCCTCCGATGGCCCGATTCCCTGATTTGATCCCGACCGTTGAATACACAAGAACCGACGGCCAAGATTTCATCGCACTTCGCATTTTCCTTTCTCCTTTTCACTATTCTTCTGATCATCGATTAGATCTCCGTCGTCCATTCCCACAGATCCGACGACTCCCATATTTCCGCTCATTCACTTACCTCGTTTTCCTCTTGTTCAAAAACTCTGCTTTCTCTTTTAATCTCAACCGTCCGATATGCAGATCTAAGGGTCCTAACTCAACCCCACCATATGTTCCGCCTGTGCACCTTATCCTCTATTACGCTTTCCCACAACCATCCGATCTGACGCTCCACATTTGAAGGTCGATATCCAATGTCACGCAATTTTTGTGCCTGGGAGATAACATCTTAAATTTACGCGATATGAGCGGTTTTTAAAGGACATGCATCTCCTATTCTATGGAATCGCGTTCTTTTTGGGAAAACCACTTACACCCTCAGAAACCACACGAAAACCATTAATGGTTTTCCACCATACAACCTACCCCCCCTTCCCCTACAACGTCAATTTTACTTTTAATCATAGCCATAGATCATCCTGATCTAACGGCCCATGTTATATTGTGATATTGTTTCATTGTTCCTCATCTTTTCTTCCAAATGACTCCATTGAAAGATCTCCACCGTTGATTTTTCTAATCTAACAGTCCACAACTCATGTCGCACCCAAACTCCCATCAGACCTGTTTTCACCTTCTGCCATGGTTTTTCATCCATTTTTCAGCTACATCCACCTATTTCCATCACTACTCCTCCATCTCCACGAGCCTCTAAAGCATCCATCCTCACTCCCTCAGGTTTTTGTAACGTGTTTATTTTGTTTTGCAGGGTTTACAGGTGGTGAATTCATTTTGTCTCCACCGTCACGGTCAAGGTGATATATAGCACCGAAATCCAGCCCTAGAGCCAAAGATAGTAGAGGAAGACATCCCTGAGAGGGTTTAAAAAATGTTTTATTGAAGATCGGGTTGTTAAACCCTGACATAAACCCTCTAGCACCTCTGTAGCCTGTATATTCACAAAAACAGGTTAGAATAAGCAGCAAAGAGTATCAGAAGAAGAATTAAAGGATTAATGCCTAATGTTGAAGACTTAATGCTTATAATCCAATGTTTAAGAGGATAAAGGACACAGATAAAGACCCGAAGATGATCAAGGAGGCTTAATGAAGCCTGAAGCACAATCAAAGCCAAATCAGTGTAGCATAAAGGACAGATCAGCAGAGAGGCCTCTACGTGCTAATCAGAGAGGCTAGTTACTTTCCATCGACCCATACTACCACCTGCAGTCCTATTTTCATAAATACAAGGCACAATTAAGGCGGTCAGAGATATTATTGACATATATGTAGCTCATAAGTAATTTCCAGCCTACCAGAGTTTCAAAAGTCAACAAAACAGCCAGAGTACTCCAAAGAACATACCCGAAGTTATTGTCAATCTGACAAAGACTTCCAGACTAGCCTAAAGGGTACCAAACATGTTAAATGTAGAGCCATTATGCAGAGTGGGCATTCGAATACTTCCTCCCCTTTGTCTTAATGGATCATTTAAGATTATATCTACTACTCCACCTCCTCATTCACCTATAAGAAATCATTGAAAATACATTGTAAAGGGTTGGTGGTTGGGATTTTATTGATTGTTAGAACTGTTATTGAGGGGAAGTAGCTAAGTAGTTTGTAATATAGTAGGCTGGGAAGAAAATTTTGGAATATAAAGATCCATTGGACTCAAATTATGTGACTGGTTTTGCACATAAATTGAACAAGCAGATTCACAAGATCCTGGTCTATATTATTGGTGATGTTTCCTTACTGTAATTGTGTCCTTTCATGTTTTATCATACTGTCCATTATTCTATGATAAATAACAACAATAATAGATTAGGACATACTGTTGGAAGTACCCTAAATCTCACTGTAAATCTTATCTTTATGTTTTCCTCTGATTGTGCATTTTAAGGATAATTATGTAGAGTATAACCAGTCAAGAAATGTTGGTGAGCCCATGTCTTGCTGAGTAAAACTTGAAACATTGTCCTTGAAAGATATTTTCATTTCATGCTAAGTAAATATTGAACAAGGGAATTCTATGGTTAGCCCTATCCTCTAGTCTCTTCTCCAATAGTTTTTCTTGAAAGTTTCCCTATGAGTTAGTGTCAAAAGTAGAGACGGTTAAAACTCTTTCTCTGATTTAGGCCTTGCACCATGTTTAATATTTAATGTTTTCCACTTTCTGAAAGCGGTTATGAGGACTGTTGGATTTTTTTCCTTAAGAGTATGCTGAAAGCAAGCTAATTTAAAAGTCTTTACCTGATCTTAAGCTACCCTTTGTGTCTTCATCAAGAGTTTCCTTCGAAGTATGTCAAAAGCAGGATAGGTTAAAAGTCCTTACCTGATCTTAGGCTGCACTTTGGTTTCTTTCTTTTACCCCACTTCTTAATGTTCCATCTCACCACCTATCTAAAGAGATCCTTTGGTATAGATGACTTGCCCTATGGAAACCCTTGGATATTTTTTATGCGAGTAAACCTTTTTATGAGTCCATAGCCCAATGTATTGTCACTTCTCTTGACCCATATTCCCATGCTAAAACATCCTACTACTTAGTTTCCTTCTTCACTTCACATAACCTTCTCAGTTAATGATCTCCAACCAAAAAAACAAAACAAAACCCCTGTGCTTCATACCTAGCCTAATACCATAAACTGACCTTAAATATATATTATTCTTTGCATTTATAGAGATATCCCTCTCTAGATCCAGGAGGGCTAGATCCTAGGATCCCAAAGTGGTTTGATGTTGTCTTGTCTTTTGGTTTTTCCAATCTAACCAAAACACAAGAACCCCAATAGTTTGTAGATTCAATATGTGTGGAGATAGAAGATCCATAGGAGGGTGGAACTTGAGTAGAATATTGAGCATGCAAAAGAAATTTTCCATATGAATAATGGATTGAAATGTAGAGGAGTTGATTTTGGTGGACTATCCATAGAGTTTTAGACAAAGATTTGAAGCAACCTATAAAAAATTAGTCAATGGGTTGTTAGTAGTTGATTTTTTACCCTAGTTCATACATCTACATATTATTAGAAGGATGATAAGAGGAGGAGTTCATATTTGTTCATAGATTGGACAAAAAAAATAAAATTTTCGATACACAAGAACAATGATTTCGAGAGGACTCAAACCATTTTTAGGTGGAATATTTGAAGAGCCCTATATGAAGACAATATTGTGGGCCCTAGATCAAGAAAAATAATTGATTGTATTTGGGTATATTGATGGTAGTCCAAGTACAGTTGGAGGGTTTTTAGGTGGCTGTCAAAGAAGATCCCTAAGTCTTGTACTTGTGAAGGACAACAAGATTGGTAGAAGGGCAAGTGTGTAGGGCCTAAGGATGTGCATACTTTGAAGGACTAAAGTAGCAGTCAAGTGGGCCAGCCAACTAGCCCTAGTTCACTATATTGTAGAGGATTAATTCAATGAGAAGAATGACAACCTCCATATCCCTAGAATTCTCATCTTGGAGCCGTAGTATGGAAAAAGTTGGCATACCAAATATTTGTTCACAAATGGAGTTCTAAACAACTTGTTACCACTCAAAATAGTAGTGGACCTAAAAGGGGTTCCTAAGAGGGAAACGATGGAGGTTTAGCCCATTCTCACCACAACTAAGGTTCCTTTCTCTTCACTGATTCTCACCTATGGGAGGAGTCCTCGTAGTTTAAGAAGTCACTTGTAGAGTATAGGTCAATGAGTAGGTGGGATGTGGCCCTAGAAACCATTTCCCTAAGATAGAATAAAGAGTGGGACTTGCTTTCCTTTTAAGCAAGGGAATTGATCTTCTAGGGAGAGAGGAGGGGGATTGAAGGGTTGAGGGAGAATAACAAGACTTATGAAGGAAGTTCCTAATCCCTAAAATCCTTTGAGAACTTGGATTCCTAAATGGTCCTTAATGAAAGGCCTTTGACACCAAATGGGACAACACGGGGCTAAGCGGACCCAGACCAGGTTCGGGGATGGAATTTAGAAACCAATGATGTTTCTTGGAAAATTTCAGGGCAAAGTATCAGGAAATATTTTTTACTTCTATGGGTCAAATGGATCTTGCTAGGTTCTAGCCTTGGGAACACCTAGGAAAAACTTGATCCTAGAGCTAGGTCTTGAGGTATCTGGAGATTTTACCATTAATTGGTCTGAATTATGAGGAGAGTGAGGGGACCCACCAACTCGATTTCCTCTAGGAGATCGAAGTTTTCCTCTAGCTATATTCCTGGGAAATTGATGCCCTAGGTGACTTAATGGTGCTAGACCTAGGGAAAAATGGAAAATTGCAAAAAAAGCGGTGGAAATCATCACCCTTTTTTAGGGACTAGTGCCTTATTCACTTGGGGATATGGAGTCAGGGATGATAAATTACAAGAATTCAGTTTCTTGATCATGGAGGCCCAGAAAGTCAACTTCATCCAATGTTAGAGGAAAATGATAAATGACCTTCAAGCATTTATACTTCATACGAATGGTGCAATATTATTGAGATAAAATGATCTCTAATATATTTCATTCATATAACAATGGGCCATACATTAAATAAGCAACATAGACACATAATTCCACATTTCCATCATGCAACAATTAGCCCTAGTTATAGCAAAATTCAATAGTATAAAGCAACAAGAAGAATAGCATTAAATTTTCACTCACAATGTTACAAAGTATATCCAACCAGCTTCACATTTGCAAAAAAAAGATCCAAGATAAAAATATCCCAAATCCATATATCAAAATGCATCCATCATCCAAAATAGTCCTCTAAGGAAAAATGTGAAGTTCTCTAAAGATAGAGAGATCCCAAGTCAAGTGATGATACAACTTAATCCAACTAACTCCTATTTATACATTGATTAGGAGTTGATCGAATTAGCTTATGGGCCTACATTAGCCCCTAAATATAAAATAATATGCAAGTAACCCTAAATTTTGGTGACAATCCCACCAAACTGTCTCATACATGGAATAATAAGCCTCATAAGAGGTCAACTGATGTCCTAGGGTCTTCTAGGAGGCATAATGGGGTCAATGAGTGCCATAATTATGCATGGGACCAATCAAAAGTGTTGGACAAGGAGATGGCACCTTGTTCTCTAAAAATTAAACCTGTGGTGTTCTAATTAAATCTATGTACTGAAAGGGTTGTGTGTGGACACCATCAACAAGAAGGTCAAGTGTTGTCTTTTTCAGGATAGATTGGTTGTAGACGGATTAACACCAAGCCCTAGTTGTATTCCTTGTATCAGTGTTATTGTAAAGGGTCACGATCCATGGTACAGTAGTTCTAACCTATTATATTTTAGTTTGTAATATAATGAAGGAGGGTTTGAAAAAAGGTAAAAT
Organism: Pinus albicaulis; assembly: GCA_034641835.2. NCBI lineage: Eukaryota > Viridiplantae > Streptophyta > Pinopsida > Pinales > Pinaceae > Pinus > Pinus albicaulis. The sequence goes on from CM076579.1 coordinate 959,422,526, forward strand.
TATCATGTACACTAGTTGATTCCTTCAATTTTGTAGATTTCGTTGTGCATTGAACTAGATGTCTTGTGGCACTTGAGTGTGTTTGCATCAAATATTCTAAGAAAAAACCTAGATTCTCATGTGTCATGGAAATTGAAAATATTCCTTGTTAACCTAAGAAATACCTATAACTCATGTTATGCTACTCAATTCTAATATCAACTCATCCAACTTAACAAGTTACCAAGACAAGGCTCACATCCAACCGTGGTAGTAAAATAACTAAGAAACACAATTTACATCTTAACGTCCCATATTACCTGGCACTTCTTAGAATTCCTTGGCATTATCTTACATGTGTTATCATCCCTTGCATTCCTTGGCATTATTTGGCACTCCCTAGCACACACTAACACTCCCTGACATGCCTTGAGACTCTAGCATGCCTTGGAATTTCCTAGCATATAAACTTGCTACTCCATCCTTAACACACTTGAAACTCACCGAAAATCCCTATCACACACTCTTATTCATTCATTTCCATGCATTTTGAACAAGTTCTCCCTTGTATTTCCATGGAAATCCCTAGCACTTATTGAAACACCCTAGCACGTGGCACATCCTAGCATGTTTCCCTGGCACTCTAGCATTCCTTGGCAGTAACTAGCATATGTTTTCACTCCCTCCTTAGCACACCTATAACTCTTTCATACTCCCTATCACACACTCTTATTCATTCATTTCCATGCATTTGAGACTAGTGCTCCCTTGTTTTTCCTTGGCACTCCCAAACACTCCTCCCTGGCATGCATTGGCACACCCTGGCACCTAGCATATCTTGGCATGTTTCCCTCGCCTCTAGCATGCCTTAACATTGCATAACATACCTTGACATCACTCCCTCCTCAGCACACCTGAAACTCACTAACACTTCTGTCACAAACTCTTATTCATTCATTTTTAAATACAGTTCTGGTCTGTTATGATGAACTTTCTAGTATAATATCCATGAAAGTTTACGAATAACCCCAACATCTATCCTTTATGCAAGTCATATGTTGATATTTCTTCACATTTATTTATCTCTAGTTGTTCCAACACAGTGCAGGTCATCACCACCACCCTTGCAAAAGTGAACATGATACACTCATGGTCTTATATAATCTTGGAAGAAAATTTCAAAATATAGTTACACAACATGATGGAAGATTATTATAAATGTTTCCTGTGCATTGTAATCAACAATATCTAGTGGGATTGGAACAACAACACATTTTTTCATGAGAAATTTCCATGATATTTTATGTATCACCCCAACATCTATCCTTTATGGAAGACATATGATGATATTTCTTCATGTTTATTTATCTATTGTCCACCCATGGTGTAGGTCATCCCCACAACCCTTGAAAATTTGAACATGATAGGCTCGTGGTCCTATCTAAGCTTGGAAGATAATTTTAAAACTTAGTTACACAACATCATGGATGATTATTATAAAGGTTTCCCATGCATTCTAATAAACAATATCTGGTGGGATTGGAACAACAACATGTTTTGTTCACAAGAAATATCCATGATAGTTTATGAATCACCCCAACATATATCCTTTATGCAAGTCATATGATGAAATTTATTCACACATATTTATCCCTTTTCCCAACAAAGTGCAAGTCATCACCACCACCCTTGAAAATTTGAAATTATAGGCTCGTGGTCCTATCTTAGCTTGGAAGAAAATTTCAAAACTTAGTTACACAACATCATGGAATATTATTATAAAGGTTTCCCATACATTCTAATCAACAATATCTGCTGGGATTGGAAAAAAACACATTTTTTTCACGAGAAATTCTAACAAAAATCACAATTGAATTGATATTAAATGGTGTTTGGAAGATAAGCTTAATCCTAAACCATAAAAATAATGGATTCTGGTGATTCCTCCACTCTCTCTTGGATGCCCTTGTGACTTATTTGATGGTGTTGCACTTTTAATCCCACCTAGCTACAAAGTGAATGTGGTACTCTTCCTCTCCCAGTCTTATAGCGAGAAATTAAGATATACCCAAAGTTAAGGCTCCAAGAACTAAGTTGATTCCATTTCTCTTTTTACCCTTCTAGAAATTGCATCCATCAAAAGTGTCAATCCTTATTGATCATGGGGGATTCAAAAATCATGATCAATTGGGTCAATAATTCATGATAGCAAACATCTACCTACACCCCATCCTACAGGATATCATAAATTCCCCCAACTCCTTGGACTAGCGATCTTTCAGATACATTCTCAAGGAGTTAAATACCACAACATGCAAGCTTTCAAAAGAATATCTCAAAATTCCCATCGATATATTTTTGATATTAGAATCCATTGATAGGATAGAGTATGACCAAATGATTATTCATTTCTAAGCTCGAAAAAGAAGCCAATGTAGATTGATACATGCACATTCCAATCATGACAATCAATTTCTACATCTTCTCAATAGAAAAAGAAAGTAATATTTTGTGTGTGTTCACTTTAAAACATAAACACAAATTTCACCCATAATGTTAGGATAAGTTTAATGATATGACCTAAAAGGTGGGAGGATTATTTTATGGTGTATTGAACAGGACTAGGGGACACACATGTAGCATGGATGGGTAGAAGTGGGATGTCCAAGCATGGTTTACTAAGATCTATAATACACACATTAGAGAATGAGAATTGGGGTTAAGACCTAATGTCATAGGGGCTAGGGGGCCTAGAGGGAAGGTAACAAGGGAAATTTAAAGGGGAACCCCCAATGGTGGTGATAAGGGGATTAGGGGCCCCATTATCACAAAAAATAAGCCATTAAACCATAACCATTAAATTCCATATCCCTTAACCCCGAAGCCATAATACCTTAACCCCTCCACTCATAAATCATAATCCATCAACCCCTTGACACATTAAACCTTAAGCCATTAACTCCTAACCTAGAATCCATGAACCCCCTAAGCACTAACCCCTTTTTCTCTTAACTCCCCTTAAACCTTAATCCATAACACCTAAACACCTTGAAACCTAACCCCTTAACCCATAACACCTAAATCCCTTAATTATCAAGACCTTAACCCCCAAATCCCTTTCCCCCCAAGCCATTGGCCCTTAACTCTTAACTCTTGAAGCCCTTAACCACTTAGTATCCAAGGAAAAAAAAAACACCTCAAACCCACAAAATAACTTCTTAGGAGAATCCTTCACCTCTAACTAAGAATATTGGTACCATTTGATTTTTATAGAAATAGGTATTGGTCTCAAGGGTGTGTGTTTGTGTGAAATGCCCTTATTAACATGTATACAAAATGTAGAACAACTGGATAATTTTAAAAACTTCAATAAGAATTGCTCACAATATCTACACTTCATGTTGACATGGAGCTTGTAGTGCTCTCGCACATAATTATTTGGTAATGAATAGATCACTCATAATGACGCAACCTCTTCAAACCTAACGAACAATGAGCTAACCCTTGATACAAATATTTTTTTTTCTAAAAAAAACAATTGTGTCAATGTAGAATACTATACATAAGAGAAAATAAAATGATATTATCCTCATCAATGATTGAAATAGACTCACATTTTCCGTGAGTGGTGAGCCAAGGTGTGAATGTAGGGCACTATTAAAGTTACATCATGTTTAAATTCTTTTACATCATGAGATTTTTATCCATTAGTGTTGATGCATCATCACAAGGGAGCATAGCACCTTTTTGTGGGGGAGTGATTAAAGTTGTAACATGATTCAAGTGGCATAAACCTCCAATGTAAATGAAAACATTATATGTTTGTGTCATGTTGTTAAAGAGGTTGTTTATAAACAATAAATTTAGTACTTGGAATTCATTTTTTCATGGTCTTGAATCTAAGATGGATTTTAACTGGGAAAACTTAATGCAAATAAGATGAGGCCTTATTTTTTAACCCTCATACACACAAGAGCACCAGATGTTTCCCTTCAGATCCCCCTTGGTGGTTTCAAAGTGGCTTTACATTAGTGTCTAGTTGAAACTAATGGCATATTATAGCTTTAACATATACAGAACATTGGGTTAGAGTATCACCTCATCTATAGATGCTCCATTTATTATGGGATTCAAGGGATGTTCTATTTTCTTTTATCAAGATTTAGATGGTCATTATCTACTTTATTTCAATACAGTTCTAACTATTTTTGTGAGGGAGGTCCTTGGATTTAGATCTTTATAAAATACCTTATGTGGCCTTCCCCTTTTTAACATTTCTAAGGGGGTCACCTCCTTCCATGTTGCCTTGACTACTTAGGGGAAAAAATTGACAAGCCAATATTCAAAATTCTTCAACTATAAAATTGGTGGGGCCTCATACCTCTTATTGAACTCCTTAATGGGACATTATTTCTCCAAAGAGACTGTAGAGGATTTCCAATTGCAAATCCTAGGTTGGATGTCACAGGACCCATTACCCCACTTTCTATATGAGTTTATAGTGGATAATTTAAAATTTTGGTTGGCATATCAACCCTTGTGATTCTTGTGACATTAATCATTTTCCATCTAAGATATACGAATGATTATATAAATTTTTTGATAACACCTTTCCTTGGCCATCTAGGACACTAGGTGTAGGAAGATTTTTCTTTAGCGATAACTTTAGCTTCATATATATGATCCATGTATATATTTCTAATGTGTATTATTTTTATTGTGATCACTTAAAGACTTTGTTCTAACTCTTAAATGTTTTGGCCATAAATTTTGTGCTGAATTGTTCCATGGTGTTTCATAATTTTACTCATAAAAATGTGTCAGCTTGATAGTTTAAATATATAAATGGTGGTTTAAGTAATTACTACATCTCTTATCTTAGTATACCCTTATTTCCATTGGTCAAATTTTATCCCACATAATTTCACAGCATATTGATTCATTTTAATCATGATGTCCTGTCCTATGATTCTAGCTAGTAGGAAATCAATTATTTTATCCATGAAACTAACTATGTAAACCACTTTGTTTTCAATTTTATCACCGTGCTTACATGTCGGGTTTTTAATCTTAATGATGTTATTTGTGCAAGTTCATTGAACGAGCTTCATTATATTAGGCTCTTTTTCTGCACAAGCTTAACCCAACTATCAGAAGCTCAACTTGACTCTAACATAAAATGACAACAAAAATAAATTACATGTATGATGAATCACTTGGAAAGCATATTACACGGTCATGATATGGTGGCCCACTATTAATGACACTCTTAGAGTCACCCATCTAGACAATTGTGTGAAGAGGGCTCACAATTTCTTCTATGGGGGATTTTTTATTCTTCCATGGATCTACTTCCTCAATTTACTTTTGGCCTATCCTCAAACATCTCTCTTGTTACCTTAAAGTTTGACCATGTATGTACACACTTTCTCTAAATCCTCCAAAATGAAAATGTAATTCGATTTTTTAGGGTATATTAAATTGCAATGATTTCTCTTTGCTACTCTTCAAAAATTAATCTTAATGAATGTCGTATAAACTCATGATTTTTATCTTTACTATTCAGGGAGAACCAAATCAATGAAATATTCCCTAAATGAAACGAATTAGTCACCTGTTGATCTTAGTGTATTTTATTGCTAATTACCCTCCTTTGCAATTGACCAATTTTGGGGAGAAACATCCCTTTGTGCCCTTGTTTATCTATTTTTAAAAAATAGTTGAATGAGATTAATGGAAATTGATCTAATGATTTCTGGAAGTCAATATTACATTAGATTCTTTTCCTTTAAAAAATACTCTATGACCACTCATTTCATAAATTCAGTACTCCCTTCTTTGGATGATCAACTGTTTGATGATTCATATGCATTCCTAGAGTTTCGATTTGAAGGAAATTATATGTGTGTTAGCCAATTTTCTCATTATGATAAACCTCATTGTGAAGAGATGGATAGATAATTGTTTCTCCATTGTTATCATTTCGAAATTTATGTATTTAATTTCATGTCTATTAATAACATTTATGCATATACAATTAAATATTTTATTAAAATTTTGGATACTTCCTTTGTCCACACCTCTATATGCTTTGCAACTTAGAACATGTTCGAAATTCCTCTGTTTCCATGATAAAAACACATACATTTAATTAACTATTATGTTTCTTGGCATGCATTTCATTTATTTCTCGTCGCTTTGTTGTTTTCAAGGTTTTATTTTCATGTCTCTGGGTTTGATTTGGAATTCTCCAGAAAAACAAGAATTCTGAAAAAAATAGTGACTAAATTTCTCCTGAATTGTTGCAATATGGCTCTTCTTTCAAAGCTCACCCTTGTTGGATTCAACATAGGTGTTCGAGAGAAATTTAGATTCCCCCAACTCTTTGGACTAGCTATCTTTCAGACACATTATCAAGGAGCTAAATACCACAACACACAATCTTTCAAAAGAATCTCTCAAACTATCCATCGATACCTTTGTGATATCAGACTCTATCGATAGGATGGAGTATGACCAAATGATTATTCATGTATAAGCTCAAAAAACAAGCCAATGTAGATTGATTCATGCACCTTCCAATCATGACAATCAATTTATACATCTTCTCAATAGAAAAAAAAAGTAATATTTTTTCTTTGTTCACTTTACTGCATAAACACCAAATTCACCCATAATGTTAGGATAATTTTAATGATATGACCGAAAATGTGGGAGGAGTATTTTGTGGTGTATTGAATAGGACTAGGGGACACACATGTAGCATGGATGGGTAGAAGTGGGATGTCCAAGCATGGTTTACTAAGATTTATAATCCACGCATTAGAGAATGAGAAGGGGGATTAAGACCTAGTGGTTATGGGTTAATGGCTTATTGGTTGTGATAATGAGCTAGGGGACACACATTCTCAAGGAGCTAAATACCACAACACATATATTTTACCTCTGTGTTTCCATAAAATCTACCATAAAAGAGGTTAAATCATTCCTCTCAAACTGGAAAAACAAATAGAGCAATACAAACAATGAATTAATTAATAACATGCAGTAAGAATAAAATAAATCAAGGGTGAAAGTGAAAATCTGGAGATTTCTTCAATAAGCGATAACCACGGAAGCTTGAAAACCATTAATAATCTAGGAATAGCATAAATACACTAATATTATGCATTGGTTTACTTAGGTTCATTTTCTAGAATCCTCAAAGAATCCCCAAAGATCTATGGATTCATGTAGCCTGTTTTGAAATTTCTTGTGGCTTTTGTTCCTGAGTCCTCCAAAAGGTGTTTTGGTGTATGGCCCTTCTGGAACTAGGAAAAAATAACTTGAAAAGGAAATAACAAGAGAATCATAGTTTGTTTTCGTTAATGTAAGGCTAGACAATCTAATGAGAAAATGGTTTGGGAATTCTTAGAATCTTGGTATACATTCCTACCTTAGTTTTGTTTGAAGTCTTACAAACACTTTCTTGCATTGGAAATATATTTGTCTATTACTTTTCTCTTTCATGATGATAATATGATATTCGCTGGGTCATTTTTGGAATGTTCTGATAATTTTTTTTAGTAGATATTGTTAGGATAGTATACTATATGCCATGATTTATGATATATATGGCTTTACTTGAGTTTCACACATGATGGAAAATAGATGTCTTGGGGTGCTACAATTTAAGGATGCAAAAGGATACCACTATAGCTTTATTAAAATGTTTGAGTTAAACACAATGGTCATTGATATGGAACCAATCACCCTAGCAACAAATCCTCTCATTTTGGATTACTTATTGAATCCTATGGGTATCCCAAAGCACAAATTTATAAGGTCTTTTAAGTCACTAGATCACTAGCATTGAAAACCATCTTTACATTGGATGGTTCAACATCTTGATGATCCATATCCTATTAAAAAAAAAAAAATTATTCATTATTGCTTTCATCATATCACCTCCAATAGATATTGATGGTGTTCATGAGCCTATTTCTGGTTCTATTATTTATGGAAACAATATTACCTTTGATGCCATTATTATTACCTTTGCAACTAACATTTTTCACTTCTATCCCATCAGGAAAGTATTTTTTGTCAATCAATGGCTACAAAACATGGACCCTATGAGCCAATCGTTCATGCCATTTATGTAGTTCCCACACGACACAAAGATTTTATGGTCTATCGTAGCCAGACACTCTATGATGGTTTTCATAGATGCCCAACCTATAACAATGAGTTGCATCCTATTGTCCAAGTCTCCAAGTAATGAAAGGATTATATTCAAGCTTACTATGACATGTTGCACTCACATTCTTATCTAAGTGTTGAGAATCATACTTTCTTCAGTCTTTTTCTAATCCTCTCCTTAAATTATCACCTCAAACAACTTCTTGAATTATATCTGTGAGGTGTTAGATTGATATCCTTCTACCAAATACTAAAGACATCTTTCATATCCTAGTTAGATTTATCTTTTCCTTCATTTTTCTCATCTCCTTTTGTTATATGTATGTGTGGAGATGTGAATACTTTTCTTATATTGTATAGTAGAATCACTACATTGTAGGTGAGTAGAGAGGCCTAACTTTTTGATTTGTTTGCATATTATTTGATCTCTTTTGACATATTCTAATAACATTGCTCATCATTGATTGCACAAAATGATGGCCTCTTGTGCTCCTAGAAGGTTAATAATTCTTCATTCTATTACTTTAACACTAAACACAATTGAAAATATCCTTCAAATGCATGAACATTAAATAATATTGGCATTATACTCCATCTAAAGGCCACTTTGATTTTCTTGATAAATATTAAAAATAGTTTTAATTTGAAAAAATAAAATAATATGATTTTTAATTGATTAAATAATTTTAATTTTTAATATATATTAAAAATAATAATAATAATTATTATTATTATTGAAAATCTAAATATTTAAAAAAATGAAAATTAAATTCCTGCCAAGCAGCTTTAAACTAAATCCAACCCAAAACAAATAAAAAAAAATAGTGTTTTCCCAACTAGACATTGGCTGCAGAAGTTCATAAAAACCCTTTTTTATTTATGTTTAGGGCTTTTGAGGTTTATCTCTTTTGGGACGGGTTGGAGGAGGACCGAATTTGCCTCAGGGGATCAGATCTTTCAAAATTTTTGAAGTGTGTTCTTGGATATACTTAGACAAGAAAGATTAGACAAGGAATATTGGGGAAACAACACTAACCTTTCCAAGTTTTCGATGTGAGTATATGGTTGCGTTATCTTTGCTATAGTACATCCAATTAGAGTCCATTAAGAGATACGTTGAATTAGTTGATGGATATGGTAATTTTAGTAGGTTCTCCTAGATGGTTATGTTATACTGAAATCTAGATGTTTATGGTTACTAGATGTTTATGAGTGCTATGCATCTCGTATGTATTTATTTCAATCTATAGTGTTCTCTATAATGATAATTTATATATATTGAGGAAAAATAATGACTCTTATTAGCTTCCTCTAAAAAACGATTTTGAAGGTTGTTGGTTTCAAATCTTGGCAAAGCGTAAAGTGGTAACCATAAGTGATATTGTTAATTTAGAGGAAGCATTAGTCCTCCACTCTTCTTCGCCCTTGGATTTCTAGGTTTCTCGCAAGGGAAGTTGAAATATTCTCTCCACTCTGGTTTTAAGTTCATTAAATTTATTATAAATTAAACTCGGAGTTTTCCCTCTATATCAAGTGTGGAATATTGCAAAGCATGTTGGATTCCAGCAGTTTGGGAAGACTTGAAATTGATTTACTTTAATTTCAAATAGCGATAGTTAGTTTTCATTTCTTTGGCTATGGGTCGGGGAGGCAACTCTGTCAGAAGAGGAATAGGAAGAGGTAGATGTGGAAATGGAGGCCGAGGCCAAGGCGAAGGAGGGCCATGGATAGGGTCAGGGAAGAGGCATAGGGAATAGGAAAAGGTAGGGATTCAGTAGATCAACCTCGAGGTCTTCTTGCAATATTAGAACATATTTATAATATTCCTACAATTGTTTTGGCTTCTCAAAGGAGGGATCCTAATATCAGTATTCAAGAGCCTTCTAGGGTACCTTCCATCCCTACACAAGTGCCTCCACCTGCAGTGGAAGCCAGCTTATCGACATCGATGGCTTCTTCAAAGGAGTCTGTCGAGGGATTTAGCAGTGTCTAGATGCCTTCAAGCTCTGTTTCATTCAGATCTATTAAAGTAGAAATAAAGTTGGAGAGTGGACAAAGATATAAATCCACTCGTGTTCTCGTTAATTGACCATATGGTGAAGGAAAGAGAGCCATTGGGCCTATTAGAATTTATGCCAATAATTTTCATGTTAACTTTAATGCGGTAGTGAAAAATTTACACTATGAATTCTATATACAGAGATTCAATAATGGATCTGGGACGTAAAACGGGTCGTTCACATCATCATTATCGATAATGAACTGCACCATGTCATTCACAGCTTCCTAGAACCTTGACTATAGGGCTGTCACCTTTCAACTCTTTAGCTCAGTGCTTGTTAATACCCTCTCTAGTGCCGATGACAAGTTGTTCCCATCACTAGGTTTATTTAAACACGACGATGTAACTATTAGCTTCTCACTGGCCATGTCCACACACATGATAAAACAGAAATAGATAAAAAAATGCAATACAGGATGTTAGCGCTTAAAGTTGTACATCAAGGCATTGCATTCATTATAGTGGTCAATTGCGATGTCCATCACATTCATAACGATCACAATTTTCGCAAGTTGTTCGATGCCAAACTTCTCTTTACATGACTAACTAAATTAAAGACCCCCATGCCATTTATCCTTACTTCAGCTATTTTCCACATATCTCGACGGTCTTTTCCGTCATTCCCACAACAACCAGGCCATGGACGATTTCTACGTATTTATCCCTTAGTTGTTCCCAAAATAATAGTTTTGTATTGTGAGCATAATCTCTAAATGAAGTGATACCTGTACGAAATTGACGAAACAAAGTATAGAAAGATCCTAGACGCTCTGCAGGATTCTTCATTCAGGTTAATAAATGAAGAGTAGTTCATAATGCTGATGACATAACAACACATTCAAATGCTCATCAATTGAGTAATGAAAGTGCATAGCCTCCATCGTATAAAAAGAAATTGACTATAGAGAAAATACCTTCTTTCTAATTATTTCTTATACTTTTATAAGATATAGTTGCTTTTACATATCACAATAAATCGAGTGATTTTGTATCAATTCACTTTTCCCATTTTCCATAGGCTACTAGTAGAGAAAGGTAAATTTTGGAATCTCATGAAGTTAATTTTAACATATTTTCAAGTCTGAAAAGAAAGTAAAGAGGGAAAGCAATATTTATGCTACTATACATTATTTAATATGCTCATGTACCTAATAGCCTTAAGCAATATTTACTTTTTATAGCTCTATACGTCATAGAAGGATTCTCACAACTGGTTTAATTTTCAACCATGTGCATCATTTTTTCGGTAAACACTTTCCTTTAAATGGTAATGGATTAACATTCATTATTTATGAAAATTTTCCACTATGACTTAGATATTCATACAGAGTCACTAATGGATATGGGAAGAAGGAAAAGGAGAAGAAATCTAGGAAAGTAGAAAAGGAAGTGAAAGTAGGTAGGGTTTCCAAAGGATATACAATGGAAGTTTAAAATAATTTGGCGCTGCCTTTGGTAATGCTAAAAAAAAAATTGATGGGAAAAAAACATATAGAGTACGCATTGTTTTTGTTAAACTACTAAAATATGAAGAGGCCGCAGCCAAAGAGATTTATGTGGCACTGAAATATAGTGGCCATGAGCTTAGTTGAGTGTCTTTGGCCCAATTTCTAAACACCAATGATAAGAAACATGTAGAATTAAATGTGGACCTTCTGCAGTTCTTGGATCTGGTCATAAGGGAGAATTAGAATGAGACTCGAATTCTAGTGGGAAGAAGTCTTTATCCGAAGAAATTTGAACGAGATGGAGATATTGGCAGTGCAGTGGTGGCTTCAAGGGGATTTTATCAAATTCTGAGGTCCACGACTCAGGGATTGGTGTTGAACTTAGACATATTTGTAGTAGTTTTTCACAAGAGCATTCTCGTGCTTGAGTATTATGGGAAAGTAGTAAAATTCACTACAAAGAGAATAAAGCTCTCTCTAAAAGAGAGCTACGAGAAGCAAAGAAAGTTGTCAAGGGGTTGAAAATTAAAGTTCTCCAGAGGCGGTGTTCTCTTCTTATTTCTTTTTTGTGGTTTATGGAGTGAGGGATTTGTTCACTTATCTTATTTTTTGGGTGACATTGAGAGGCATTAGATTAGTGAATATTTTTTCATTCTTTTCTATACCCCACTCTCCAATAGTTAGTAACTAAAATAAGAATGATGCCTTACCCATGAGAGATAAGTTCTTTCTTCGACCCTTTCATGGAAGGGGGGATCTGAGTAAGGAATGAAGTGACTGCCATAACAATACTGTTTGGAAACCTTGCCTCTCAAGTGCTTCAACCCTAAAATATGACTGAGGGATAAGCTTGCCCAAGTGAATAAGTAGATTTGATAGTAATGGATTTGAGGCCGATGATGAGAAAGAAGTTGGGCTGAGATTTTAATATATCTCTTGCTACCTTGGCATCACCACCATCCCAAAATTATCCCACTACTATGACCAGATCAGTCTCTCTTTACAAAATCAAATGTGCATCTACTCTCTCTCTTGTCAAAATTAAGGCATTACGTCTCTATTTTGAGCGATTTAGAGAGAACAGACCCAAATTAAATTTTTCCAAGAGATGGTGATATGCTCATAGCTATGGGACCATTTTGGGACGGTATTGATATGAAGGAAGCAAGCGATGGAAGCGATAATGTGGCGTAGAAAACTTTTCCGACATAAGAAAACACTGGTTGCATACCTTTACTTGGTTTTTTTCCGAATGCACTAGAGTTTTTGTCAAATGTACAAGAATTCAGAGTGGCACAGTAAATTTTGAGGGAATTATTGAACAATTTTTCTTATGAAGGATTTGAACACTGGCATTCGAGCGAACAAGTTGCATTGTTTTGCAATGCCATTAATACTTTCACATATCTCTTATTCTCTTATTTTTTAATATATGCTCCTTTTGAGAAAAAAAAGTCAATTTAACATGTCTTTTAATCTATTACAGTGAACTACATAAATTTTTAAGAACAATAAATGAGAGACCAAACCGCCTCTTACTAGTGGAGGGATGGGGCCACCTATTTCGCATGTTACTAGTAAAACTAGTCCTGATGGAACCAATCTTGTTCAAATGGAATTTTTTTTTTAAGACATATTCGATAGGAGATACATGTGCTCAAGTGACAGGGTTATAGTGGGATACATATCCATCTGAACAAAGACCTTCGCTACCAGCTACTCCTTTAGGTGATTTGTCTAGATATTCATCTTCAATAAAGGCATATTAAAATGACGTTATATCTCCCATGGGTCGAGGTTCATATGGGGTAGTCACATCATATTTGGAACTTCAAGATAATGAATAAAAATATTAAGATCTGGAAAATGGTTTCACTATTTATTTTTCATCCAAGGTTAATCTTAATTATCAAATAACAACATAGGAGCTATCTGGTAAGGTGGCATGGGAGAATCAAGGAGTAGCAAAAAAGGAAATGAAGTCCAAGGTTTTTCTGGATGAGAAAATTTTAGGGTACTGAAACCAAGAACGGGTTTTATCTAAAGAAGAATGTTAGTATGAATCCTTTGTCGATGTGTACGAAAAAACACCACTTTAGCTACGCATAACTAATAGCCCTAACATCAAAGGTGGCTGCCAATATCTTCAGATCTGCGGTTAGTTGATCAAGACAAGAGATGCAAAAAACCAGATCTATGCATAGAAAGACATTAAGCAGTAAAAATAAGGGTTTGCTCCATATATCCAATAGACAAGACAAGAACAATTTTTGAAAGAATTTTTGTATTAAGGGCACCTGGGAGAAAAACAAGAAGATGTTTCCAATTCTCCTCAATGGGATGGGTTCTTGGAAGTCCTCAGCACTTCAAATCTAGCATTTCTCTCTCCTGTTGGTGTAGAAAACCTAGACAAAGATAGAACTCAAAGGGAGCTCACACAGCAAATAATGGAAAATATGACAATGACAATGGCTCAAAGTCAGACCAAGAGTTTAGATCCAGAGTGATCTAATAGGCAACAAAAGGTGAATAATGGTAGGGAAAACCCTCCTATTTATAACAAAATATTGGGTCATTCTAGATCTTGGTGCATGATTAAAATAATGTTAACCAAATCTAGATCCACCTTTTATGGAATATTTTATTATATTTGTTGGAGGGAAAAAGTATTTGACTTGGGTCAAATCCCTTTATTTGTTAATAATAAATAAATAAATGATTTATTTATCTTTTTATGGAAGTGGTTGAAGGATAATCAAATAAATAATGATTTATTTAATTATTTGTGGGTGATTTGGTCATATTTAACAAGGAATATTATCTAAATAAGATTTAAATAATTATTCCTAGAAAATAATAAGATAAATGAAGGTTTATCTAATTAATTTATTTGTTTTGGGTTAAACATGATTAGGAATAATAATTAAATTATGGTTTAATTAATTATTCCATGAGGAAAATCAAACAAATATAGGTTTGTTTAATATTTCCTTTTGGGGTTTCCTGTTTAGACCATAAACAACCTAATAAATGTGGCTTATTAAGTTATTTTACATAGTGAAAGCAATTTTACTTAGGGTAAAATTGGTCTTACATGGTGTACTTGGGTCCATCTAATGATAATAGGTTAGATGACCAAAAAATGGTGTAACAGATTGCCCCCCAGCGTGCGAGTGTTAGGAGCAAATCGTATGACCGAAGTACGTTGTAAAAACTCAATCACCAGACATCAAGAGGGAAGTCAGAGAGAGAAATGTGAGGTAGACTAAGTTGTTGAAGAACTAGACCCTGAGGAGACAAGACTTACAGGTGCAACAAGTCTCTTTTTATGAGAGGGTACCTGTGCTAAAGGCGGCGGGGGAGGCATACCTATGCCCGCCGAGACAAATTACAAAAGAATAGTGTGTCCAGTAAACAAGGGACCGAACCATAAAGTACAGCCGGCATAATCATGAGCCAGGTAAAAATACAATGAAGAATCCCACATACATGTTATGCCTGGGATAACAGCCAGGACTTATACAATAATATCTGAGTACATGAGATACAAATACAACCCAAATGCCCCTATAAGCGGGGAAGGGCTCACAAAATCTGACTGATACATGCAAATAAAAGAGGCGCTGCAAGCGACTAAGGCTGACATCATCAAATATATGGAGCTACATCGAGGGCTGCAATGAAGAGGTCATCCGGGCATGTGGGGGGCTACCTGCAGGGCCACCCCCTCATGAGGGCTGAGACATCTCACACACACCCGGGAATCACCAAGAGCTGCTACTACATCACTGAACCATCAAGTATACAGATCTTGATCATGCTGAAAAGAACTGGAGTGGAGAAACACTCAAGTCAAAGGGAAATGAGAGAGCCCTTTGCCTGATCCGAGGCACCGAACAAGAGTGGAATCTGGAGCCAAGGTACACCGCCCTCTAGACCTGTCTTCTGGAATGAAGGAGCTGATGTCGACAGAAGGAGGTCTACCATAGGTGAGGCAATGAGAGATCCTCAACTAAGGCACGAGAGAAAATAGTAGAGCGACGAACAGACTAATACCAATGATGATGATGGAATGGAGGGGACTGAGTAGCGAATGGATGACTTCCCTTGCTAGAGAACAAAGGGCATGAATGACATGGCAGTGACTAACACAATATCATCAGGGATAAGGGACAGTGGGGCTGAAGGCCATAATATGCGACACAAGGGAGAAACCAAGCAATGAGGGATGGAGGACTGTAGCGGGGTACAAAGGGACTTGGGATCGACTCCATGAATGCAATGATGACTCCACCTGGATGCTCTAAACAAGGGTGACTCGATGGTGCTGCCACACAGTAAAGGTTCAATGGGGGACCTAGAAAACATGAGTACGAGATGGTATCTCATGACGAATATTGACATGAACAAAGACAAGTATGGAGACAAAATGGTGCCCCAAGTACAAGAGTTGGAAGTGAGGACATTCAGTTTTGGGGGTAGGTGAAGTGACCCATCTTGGACAAAATGTGTCCTGGTGAAGTATCAAATCATAAAAAACTAACAGATACCCATTTGAGGGCTCGGTGAGAGCTTTCCAATGGTGTAGATAGTTTGTGAAATGGGGCTACGGTATGGTCGTAGCAGGCAAAAGAAGAATCAAGGGTTCTATTTTAATAAGGTAGTTTTCCCTCTAAATTCACTCATTTGCTAGTGTTGCCGTGGTGAATGTAGAGAGGAGAGAAGGCCCTAAATATTGCGACGAGCGTAGCGAACAAACTGACCGTTGGAATCGAGATCCGTCAGTTGCAGGTAAGAGGCCTAACCTTACTCTTTCATTTTTGATGGATTGAAAGTTCATTTTAGGGCCCAAAACCTCAGTAGCAGACCCTTCTTCATCTCTATGGCCAAGTCTCACTTTTTGGGCCAAAAAGTGCGACCTGGGAAGCAGGTTTCAGGGCAAAAATTGCGACCTGTCCCAGAATTGGGCAGAAAAGTGCGACCTGGAAGATGAGGGGGTTTTAGTGTTGTTTTATGGCTGAGAGTTGGGTTTTTGTGTTTGGTTATGGTATTCCCTATCTGTATGTTGACAAATATGATGTTTTTGTGCATATATGGCAGATATACAGGTTAACTGGAGAGAGAGAGACCTGGGTACATTACGGGAAGAGATCCAGGTAGATTAGGGTATCCGTCGTGTGTTGGCCAGGTTTGGGGTTCTAAAGTTTTTGGAGAACCCCTTGATGAGAGTGGGAGAGCCTTTGTTGGCCCGGATTATCAGTTACTAGGATCCAGAGCATGGGGTCTTTGTAGTGCAGGGGCACATGATCGAACTGACAGTCCAGGGTGTGTATTTCCTGACGGGTCTCCCGCCACTGGGGATGGTGGGAAACACGCAGCCAGTATTACCGCGGGGGTGGCATATCATGGAGTTTGTGGAGCGACATTGTTGACCGGGTCTCCAAGTCAAGGGGACTCATATACCGATCGGGGATCTAGAGAGATTAGAGACCCGTGCAGTGGCCGCAGCGGTGCTACATATCCTAGGCAACCAGGCGCTCCATCACATCACTGGGGGACAGATGATGATTATGGAGAGTGTGTTGAGTGGGACCTACTATGGGTGGGCCCAAATGATGCTGGTGTCGCCAAAACGACAGTTGTTGCTCTTCAAGCGGAAAGTGAACCACGATTGCTCATATGGGACTTTATTGTGTGCCTTCTTCTTTGAGAAGATCCCAACCTTACGACCTCGTATACAGCTCCCAGATGGGGGCCCAAGAGAGCCCAGGATGCGCCGGTGGGGGCGGCTACTGTGCAAAGGAGGAGGAGGGGTGGTCGGACGAGTGTTTCGACCTGAGTTCTTTGCCCATTGGGATTAGATGTCGTTATACATAGACGACTATCCCTATAGTGGGATGAGTTATTGTGGGGATCCGGACCTACCACTTCCACCTGGTCGAGTATGGGGACCTGATGTTAAGTGGCAAGTAACTACTCTTTTTTGGGCATGTTAAAGTTAGTGAATAGTAGATATGGTACTGATTCATGTACTTTTGGTATGCAGATATAGCTACGGTAAAACCGGCCGGATATATGGGACGACCAGCAGCATCTGGAGCTGCAGGGCCGAGTGGGTCGAGATCAATGCGCAATGAGGATGCGGCCACCCTTCTGGAGGACATCCGCTATAGATGCGAGAGGTTGCTGATCGGAGTTTCAGAGCGCGGGTGGCAAGACTTAGACGACCAGTACGTGGAGCCATGTATTGGTCTACCCTCGGAATGGCGAGGTGTCATGCGGCGCATGGCAATGGCCGGTCAAGGCATACGTGATCTACGAGCTGCGGGAGCAGAGCCATTGGCTCGGGATCCACCAGATAGTGAGTAGGTGGGGGGCATGTGGTGCCCCCTAGTGTGTATGTAGGGGCAGGTGGTGCCCCCAGTTTTGAGTTTTATTTGTAACATGTGATGGGCATGTCATATGTATCAGAGTAGATGGACTCTAAACACATGTTTTGCGACACATATTATGGATATGCATCTGTGTTAATGATTATGAATGTTATTGTCTTGTATGAAATGCGTGTGATAAATGCCAATCTAGTACATGGTTAGCAATACTATATACATAGTGATTCTGTTCTCGAGGTACATGGTTGAAAGTTATGGTTTCAAATTCACGTATCAAGAGTTTCACTCGTAAATATCGTCTAAACAACACAGGGTTATGCACACGATAAACACCATTTAGTTGCATGACAAGAAGTAGGGAATCCAAACGAACATGCAGATGGAGGATGCGATGAAAGAGGGCATCAGCTAAGAGACCACGCACTACATCATATTCGACTTGATTGTTGGTGGCAGTACCAATGCAGACCCCATTTGAGAGAACAAGGGCATGCAAGGGGGTGAAAATGGCCCAACCTTCCAGGGCTAGATTCTAGGAGTAACGACTTGCACCATCGGCGTAACCGATAAAGGGTGGGGATGGGAGGTCTTGCGGAATGGTATTACAAGACAACAAATTGGGGGAGGAGATACAATGACGGCAGCATGAGTGTACAGAAGACATCGAGCGGCAACTGCGGGAGGGAGTGCAATGAGCAGGATGGCTATGACTCATATACAAACTAGAGGGTGGTATATGAGGGCTATAGGAGGTATGGCGGGGACTCGGGCTGTGGAGGTCAACAGAGATACGGGTGGAGTGATCTCGTGTATGGGTAGAAAAGAGGGGGTCAAGGGTGGTCGCTGAAGGGGGGTCAGGTGAAACAACAGGGGAGGATGCAAAGGGACTGTACTCCAAGGGTCTCACAGAGGATGATAGGTAAAGAATGGTCGTAGTAGACTCCGTCATCTGAACATCAGGGGGGGGAATGTCGATGGGAGCGGGGGGATCCTCAAGTTGGCCCGAAGCATACTGCGCGAGTATGGGAGAGGCGGATTGATTTTTTTCAACCTCATACTCTCGGACTACTTCTAAAGAGGCGCGGTAATGCGTCAGGTGAGGACAATGGTGGGAGTAATGGCCATGGACACCGCACAAAGCACAGGGTTTGCTAGTGCGAATATTTTTTGGGTTCTTGGTTACGGACGAGGACGGAAGAGAAGGGTCGGAGACCGTAGACTCAGGGAACGCGACTTTAACCATGGGTTGAATGCGGGGCAACTCAAGACAAGTATGGGTGGCGTGACCGACGACATCACACAAGGCACAAGGCTTTGCAGGCGGGGGAGGAGCAGGGTCAGTCGGGGTGGCCTTGTCTTTGGATGCCCCCTTGCGAGCTTTGCCTTTCTTTCCTGGAGCTGTCACCACAGGGGTAGGGTCCTGGGGAGGTGCAGGGGGCATGGTAGCAATGGAGGAAGCGAGGGGGACCGGTTGAACCGGTGTCAAAGCAAGATAGGGTTTGGGGTGACTAGGAGGGGTAGCGGCTGGAGGGTCAAGGTACCAGACGGGTATACCCAGGGTCAGGTTAGGGAGAGAGAGGGTGGCCATGACAGGGACCGAATAGACTCCAGGAGGGGGAGCCAGGAACGGTATCTGACCAGCGGGATAATGACCAGGAGGGACAGCTCTGAGATGGTTAAGGCCTGGGGGAACCGATCCAGGGGGATAAAGGGTTTCAGGGATACCAGCTGTAGGAGAAGGGCCAGAAGGAGGAGGTCTAGCTGGCGGAGATGAAGGGCTAGGAGCGGGTTGCGGTGGGCGAGGTTGAGGTTGCTGACTAGCCGAAGCAGGGGGTTTAAGAGCAGCCCGAGACGATTGCATCATGCAAACATTCGATAAGCTGGGATCAGAGATATGAGGAGGGGGAAGACTAGGAAAAGTTCCAAGCAGGGAGGAATCTTTGTAAACGCCGGGGGAGACACTGGTCAAGGAATCGATGGTTTTATTATTGGCTACAGAAGAGATGGTCGTCTCTGGGGAGGTCTGAGATGGTGGCTCATGGTAAGTCAACTGGTCGATGGTGACTATCTTTCCATTGTGAGGAAAAGACATCTTGCGAAAAACCGTGGATGGGACAACAGACATGGCATAGGTGTAGCTTCACCCCAATAGAATTTTGTATTCTAGAGGGGCGTTGATGACTTTGACGTCAACGCAAACAGTCTTACCGACAAGGGTGATAGGAAAATTATGAAAAAGGCCAATGGGCTGGGAGGTGTGGCCGTCCCACGCTCAAAGGGTGATCGTAGAAGGGGCCAACTCAGGAGATCCGATTTGCTTCCAAACCGAAGCGGACATCACACAAGTGGATGCCCCCTCATCAATTATACACCGAGAAATGTTGGCGTTCCGGATTTTGACTGGGATTTGGAAGGCGACGGAAGCAGGAAGAGGAGGGTGCTCTGATTGATGAGCGTCGAAAAAAATCATTTGGTCATCAACAGGATCTACAGTGCCCACGGAAGATAGTAGAGCCTTCTTTTGGGAAGGGCATGACTGGAGGAGTTCCAGTGTGGAAATGGCAGCAGGAGATTGCGCCAAATCATCTACTATGCTATATGAATGAGCAGCTCGACCAGAAGCAGCATTTCGACGTAACGGTCCTTTAGGAATCTTGGTATGGACCTCAAATTTTGGTTGAGGGATATGTAAGGGACCATTGGATGTCGAAAGAGGCTCTGTAGAACCGGAAGAGGAGAACTTGGGGGTAGACTGAGCGGGAGGCTTGGGGTACTGGCGAGACTGAGTTTGAAGGTGAAGGTCGATGGTTGGGGATGGATCAGAGTTCATCATGAGGATCTGGTAATCGAAGGAACCAGAAAGGGAAGGTGGAGTGGCGACTTGTCCGTCAGGTGGTTGGGTAGCCACGAATATTTGCTGAGGGAAAGGATCAGTAAACACAGCTGGTTGAGTGGTGGTCACATTGGGGGGGGGGGGCATGAGGGGAGGCATGTTGTCCTCGCAATGCGGCTTGAGACTCCCACATCTGCCACATCTGTGGTAAGAGGGGACAATCGTGGGTGTAATGACCGTAAACACCACAACACAAACAAGGCTTATTTGTGCGAAGTGGCCTGTCCAGCTTGGGCTGAGTGCCCTGTTGTTGGTTAGCAGTGTTAGGGTCAACACCTTGAGGATTGGGTCCATGAGTACCAGGGGTAGATTGATTTGGACTGCCTCTCCACCTTCTTTGAGAAGAAGGGGGATTAGTCGTGCCCTTCTATGCAAATACTTGCCCTGGAGGGGGCTATAGGTATTGTTGTGGGGTTGGAGGAGGCAAGGGAGAGGGGAGCGCATATGCTGGAGGAGCTGGCGCACCAGGCTGCAGATAAGGGTAATGGTTAGGTTGGGCAACATTGAGGTAAGCAGGAGGTTGGGCAAAAGGATAAGGCATGCCGTATCCTGGATACATGCTACCTAGAGGGGGAAAAGTGCTAGAGGTGCTAGCCCCTCCCTGAGGGAGACCATAGCCCATAGGAGGTTGAGCATACGGATGAGAAAGGGCTCCAACGATACCGTCGGCGGAATTAGATTCCCCCGGGGCGTTAGCGCCTCCGGGCCTAGGGAGGTCAGGAAGGACGGTATAAACATAACCAGACTGAGCATAGATCAGGTCATATTTCAAGGCTATTTGGAGGGCGGCTTCTTCGGTTTGAGGGAAATGGGAGGTGAAATATTTGCCAATGGGAGCTAAGAGAGTGTGAAGGAACTAGTCCATATAAACCCAATCTTCGAAGGGGGGAGCTCGACATAAGCTTCGTCTTCTTCGCCATTCCTGGACATGAGTGGAAAGGCAGGTGGAAGAGGTTTTCTTGAAAGAAGTCAAAAGCTATGTACCAGTATCGTATCGAAGGGGGAGCTGGAAATAGGATAAAAAGGCTTGGGCAACGGTCGCAAAGGTGGTATGGGAAGAAGTGGCTTGGTCAACATACAATTTAGAAGCTTCGCCGGTAAGCGTGTGTTGGAACAACCAAAGACGGATGGAATAATCGGTAATGGAATTGGAAGAACACCACATGTGGAAAGATCTGACATGATTAGTTGGATCTTCTCCAGCAAGGCCTTCGAACTTAGGGATGTCGGAGGGGAGCTTGGTTGGCATAGCAGGCCAACCAACATCGTGGCGGATAGGGTCATTGATCAACTGATTGAAATTGGGGAGGCTGAGGCCTGCGATGTACGAGAGCAAGGGTGCAGCCGAGGTAGTTCCTGTGGCGGTTCCGCTAGTAGTAGTTCCAGCATTAGGGCCGGAAGCACCGCTATCGTTAGGCCCTGGACCAGACATAGTGAACGTGACAGGGGGAGAGCCAGAAGTAAAAGGAGAACCCAATGAATCAGAAGAGGAGTTGGAGTGTGGACTTGGAGGAGGACTGGCTCGACGACGGTGGGATGGAGCAGGTCGATCGACCGGAAACTGAGGGTGAAGGCCAAGAAGTCTCCGGGAAGCACGCCTTGGGGGCGCAATGATGGAAACACAAACACAACACGAGGGGAAGAAGGACGACTGAAAAAGGCAGGGAGGTGTAGAATCAAGTGATTACAATGTAAAAACAAGGGCGAAAAGGTGCAGTGTCAATTGATTTTGAAGTCTTTGCCTGGCGGTGTAAACTAGGCTCTTCTTCGCTTAGGGTGAGTGTGTGTCGTGTGTTAATTTTAATTTTTAAACCCTTTTCGTTTTGAGAGCAAGAGAAAAAGTGTGCTGCGTAACTGAAAATAATGCTGCAAAAACAGTATATAATGCTGAAATAACAGAAAATTAACAGCTACTAGTGCATCGATTCAACCCAAAAAGGCGGGTCTCTAAAAACTAATCTAAAAGAGGGAAAAAATCTAGTAAAAACGCATTAAAAAGAGGCCAATAGATCTAGGGTCGAAAGGGACAGTGATCTAAAGGGAAAAGCTGCTGAAAAGAGGTGCAGATCACAACCAAGAGGCAGAGGCAAGGTGGCTGGAAAAAGGGAGGAAATCAGTAAAAAGCAGAAGGGGCAAGGAGGAGGCTCTAAAAGTAGATCCAAAAAAATCTTTAGGAGGTGATTTGAAAGGGAGAAGAGCTTATTAAAAGGGATTTGAAAAGGAGGTATCAGATCTGGGAAAAAAGGGGGGCTGAAACTCTGAAAAAACAGACTTGAAACAGATAAAAACTCTTCCACAAAAAGTGGAGGGTACTCAAGCCCTAGGGGGCTATGTTCCCACTTAGATGAGTGAAAAAAAATCAGAACCAGGTCAAAACGGGCTGAGATAGAGGCTGGAAAACCCTAACAAAAGCTTCAGAAAAACCTAGAAAAATTGCAGAAAAATAGCTGAAAAAATGGCAGGTCGCAGGTTCTAACCTGTTTTCAGTGCAGGTCACAAAAAAAGGGCTGAAAAGTGCGACCTGGAGGTCCAGGTTGCAGTTTATGGGCTGAAAAGTGCGACTTGAAGCTCCGGGTGTCTCGGCGGTAGATTTCTGAAAAAGTTGCCGTCTCAGTTGCGGCTGATGTCTGTCACCTGCGCAATAGGGCCAAAAACATGCGGAAGTTAGAAATTTTAATGTTTTAGGGTTTTATAGGTGAAAAAAAACATGAAAATAGGAAAAAAAACAAGCTGAAAAGAAACCCTAGGGTCTGAAGTAGCTGGATATGCAGGAATATGAAAAACGACAGCGGTCGTAATTGAAAACCCGTGTGGAGTCGCCAATTGTTAGTATGAATCCTTTGTCGATGTGTACGAAAAAAGACCACTTTAGCTACACATAACTAATAGCCCTAACATCAAAAGTGGCTGCCAATATCTTCAGATCTGCAGTTAGTTGATCAAGACAAGAGCTGCAAAAAACCAGATCTATGCATAGAAAGACATTAAGCAATAAAAAGAAGGTTTTGCTCCATATATCCAATAGACAAGACAAGAACAATTTTTGAAAGAATTTTTTGTATTAAGGGCACCTGGGAGGAAAGCAAGAAGATGTTTCCAATTCTCCTCAATGGGATGGGTTCTTGGAAGTCCTCAGCACTTCAGATCTAGCATTTCTCTCTCTTGTTGGTGTAGAAAACCCAGACAAAGATAGAACTCAAAGGGAGCTCACACAGCAAATAATGGAAAATATGACAATGACAATGGCTCAAAGTTAGACCAAGAGTTTAGATCCAGAGTGATCTAATAGGCAACAAAAGGTGAAGAATGGTAGGAAAAATGCTCCTATTTATAACAAAATATTGGGTCATTCTAGATCTTGGTGCATGATTAAAATAATGTTAACCAAATCTAGATCCACCTTTTATGGAATATTTTATTATATTTGTTGGAGGGAAAAAGTATTTGACTTGGGTCAAATCCCTTTATTTGTTAATAAAAAATAAATAAATGATTTATTTATCTTTTTAAGGAAGTGGTTGAAGGATAATTAAATAAATAATGATTTATTTAATTATTTGTGGGTGATTTGGTCATATTTAACAAGGAATATTATCTAAATACGATTTAAATAATTATTCCTAGAAAATAATAAGATAAATAAAGGTTTATCTAACTAATTTCTTTGTTTTGGGTTAAACATGATTAGGAATAATAATTAAATTATGGTTTAATTAATTGTTCCATGAGGAAAATCATGCAAATATAGGTTTGTTTAATATTTCCTTTTGGGGTTTCCTATTTAGACCATAAACAACCTAATAAATGTGGTTTATTAAGTTATTTTACATAGTGAAAGAAATTTTACTTAGGGTAAAATTGGTCTTACATGGTGTACTTGGGTCCATCTAATGATAATAGGTTAGATGACCAAAAATAGGTTATGCAGATGTCTATTTCCCCTTATGTCGATTTCGCGGATGGTGCTTCCTGCAGTACCAGGAACTTGTCTTTGGTAGCCTAGGTAATTTATGATCCTGTTGGTGAGTTGATTAACTTACAAGTTATTTGTCTAGGACCAATTACAAACAATGTTGTTGAATATAGTGATGTTTTAGAACTATTAACTGAGGTATTTAACCTCGACATACGCGCATTGCTTGTGAATTTGGATTCGCAGCTTGTTGTTCTTCAACTTAACGGTCATTATTCGGTTCGAAACCCATGCATTTTGAGATTGTATTTGCGTATTTGTTTACTTGAAAGAAATTTTGATTTCACTACATATCAACATATACCAAGAAAAATGAATACATTAACTGATACAATAGCTAACATTGTGCTAGATAGACATTTGCGCAATTTAGAAAACATCATCATATGTAAATAGACCCATGTGAAAAAATAGATGTATATATATATATATTTATTGTTTGCAATGTGTGCATCATAAAACCCAAAAAATATATATGTATGTTTCAGTTACATCGCGAGACAACATGTCTCTCAAAAATGTGCGGAAATAAAAAGCCTAAGTGCCTAATTGGCGTGGTGCTCATGATAGCACGTCACCACCTGTACCAACCGCCTTAGAAAGCGGTGGATATGACTCGGCACCCCTACAGTGTGCCTCTGATAGGCTCGAGGAACATCATCAAAACGAGCATAGTCTGGAATCCCACGGGTGATCCCCTCTAGGTTCTGTACTATCTCCTCGTCACTGCCCTCACCATGAGGATCGAAATCACAAGGAGTTTGCCTCGCTATCAGTGACATACCTGCAAGATGCTATGGGCCAACATCTGCATACATATAAGAATAACTGTCAGAATATGCATATATACCAAAAAATCATAAAATCATGAAAATAAAAAATGAGTCTCACCTAGCTCTTCGTCCTAATCCTCTCCCTCCGGGAGCGAGAGTTCAGGATTACCGGTAAAGTCTGTGCCAGCATAGGGCCAATCCTCCATGACAATCAGTTGTCGTTGGAGCCAATAAAAAAAATCTGGCCTCCAGGACATTTGTTGGCCACCCCCTACTCTAGGCATCAGTGCCACCCATCAGGGCATCCGTGGCTCTCTAGGTGGTGGCATCGGGACAATAACCTCCTGACACTGGAATATGGGTAATCGTTCCAAGAATAATGATACCAAAATCGATCTGTACCCAAACTTCTTTATTTTTTTCTTCTTGCACTTAGTGAGTTGCCGTTTGATGTTGATACTCACGGCCTCGGCCCAGTTGAAGAGAGTCGGGTTCATACACTATGAGGCAAGAAGTAGTTGTGTCTTTGTGGCCTCATGCGGTGCTTGCGATCCCACATCCCGCGTGATTGTGTGAAACACTACTCTTAGTGCCAGATCAGGGATGGTTTGGATGTCCACTTTGCCACTCCTTGTTCCTTTTTGTGCCCCTCAGCACACCCTATCAATTACCATTCCCATACTTTCCCCAGAAGGATGGGTACAAATCAAGATAGGGACTACACCCCTACGCGACAACCCACTGATAAAATACACATCAGAGACTTTGAGTTCAAGCTCTTGATCCCAAAGTACAAACTTTTCTTGATATTCGTCCCAAATTCTTATCAAATATTGAAGCAATTCGGGCTGAGCCCAGAGGCACAGTGTTAGGAAGAATTTCTTGAGCCCACAATTTCTGAGGGCATTCATGCATTGTTCATTTTCCATGGCCTGTTCATCCTCCTCACTATTTTCTCTCTCTTTCCACTCAATTACCATCTTTTCTACTTGGTACCTGCATGCATTGTTCATATGAACATTGTAAGTCTCCTTAGGCATCAAAATTTGTAATCAAATGGTCGCATTTTCTTAAAATTGAGGTGGATTTTGGGTTATGTGGTTGGCATGACTGTTTTTCTAACAGTCGCGCCACTGGGCATGAACCTTGTGTAAAAAAGGGCTGATTGGCGCGGGTCCGTGCCCGAAACCCGCGCCAACCGCGATGCCCTAGTTTTCACAAATACTCCCCTAAGGGATTCAAAATGACAATTAAAGGTAATAAAATTTAGTTCAAAAGATTGCAAATGGCATTGGCTCTTACCTGAAACTAACGGAATCCATATTGGTTCACTGTATTGCTCGCAATTGTCGCCACAAGATCGCAAGGAAAATGGGTCACTGTTGCTCTACAAAGAGGTAAAAGTGAAAAGTAAATAATTTTTACCATTTCTAGTCTTTTATAACTTTTCAAAATCTTAAATTAGGTTTTAAAACATATTTCTCGACTATTTTATCATATTATCCTCGAGGAATACGTTTTACACGTGTTTTTTTGTGCAGAACAGGTTTTCACATGGTTATGACGAAGAAACGAGTTGTATTTTATAATTTTTTGAACTCGGTAAAAACACAAAAAATTCACTACTGGAGTCACCTTTCAGCTATTTTCTGACTCTCTAAAACTTAAAAGACTGTCGAGTCACTTGTCATTTTGAACTCGTTAAATTGGTTGCAAAACGATATCTACCAAGTATACGTTTACCCCTTTTTCGGGTTGGGATAGATTATTTATGAAAAAGGAATACCTTAGCCTATCACGACTAAGAGGTTTTCTCGGACACAGTTTCTACCTTTTCGGATCTGAGAGACTATTTACAAAAAGGGACTGCTGGAGTTTTGTTTTCTGTTGTCTTTTCAAACTCTCTAAACATGAAAAGATGTTGAGTCCTCCATTTGTTAGACTCGTTAAAATTGATGACATCGAACTCCGTCGTCATGACGTTACTCAAGTTCCTCCTTCCTGGGGCTTGTAAAATGTACTAGGTTGGATTTGTCCAAAGGACAAACTTATATCGCAAGAATATGCTATCCCCTTCAAGCTTGTTTTCAAAAATAATTGGGGTACTCGCCAGAAATGGTGGGGGAAAATGGAACTAGATTGTAGTCATGTTGGCAGTATGTCACTCTTGAACATGGCACTTGTCTGCATTCATATCAGGTTGGGGACATCTCATCTCATTATTTTTTTTCCTCCATGGGTTTGGGTAATATCTTTTGACCTCTTATTTTCTCTTTTCCACATCACCATGACCTCAAATCCCTTGATGTCAAATACTACCAAATCTAGTGTCTTGCCACCGATATGTTCAAGAGAAGTTTTCCTCTGAAGTTTTCAACCTCCCTCTGATTCTCTGTTGGTATTGATTCAAAAAAATCATATTCCTCTGTCTCGTGTTGATTTTGTGGGAAACATTATGGCCCACCATTGATCAAGGTCACTTCCTATCGAATCACGCTCATTATCCAGGAAATTGATCTAGAGACTCCCTTTAGGTACCTTAGAGCTTGCATGCCTCAATGGCAGGTTCTTCGCATTCGACATAAGGTCCACATCATTGGCCTTTGATCGACTGACTTTGCGGGTGATCGACGTCAGATCATTGTTCACATTCCGTGGATTTTTGTAATGTTCCCAAATTTTAGCCTCAAAGATAAATGGAACATTAGAGTTAACAGTACCTTTAGCTAGTGAATAAATGGGTGGAAAATCCCTTAAGTCTCCTAAGGAGGAATAAAAACACCTCAAGTGTGAAAGGAGGCACTCTTTGAAGCTTAATAAAACACCTCCATATGTGAACAGGGATATTATCAAGTTGATTCAGTCCACTTTGACTAAGTCAACAACGCAGTTGTGGAGGAGGAGGAATAAAAGAAGGAATAACACAGTTTTGGAGGGAGGGGAATCTTTTGATAGAGATGACCTAATTAAGTGGGACCAAGGGCAAGAAAACTCATAACTTATTTAAGGAAGACAACATTTTTCTTCATGTTTTATATTTTTATTTTGTTTGCTCAGACTTTTTTCTTCCTTTGCTACTTAGCAAGGTTGTTGTGTTGTTTAGCACCGGGTGTTCCCGAGCGGGAATCCCACCTCTTTCCTTGAGAAGCATCTTGGGAGAGTTTTTATTCATCATTACACATAATTTTTTCAGGCCAAGCGTCATCCAACTTCATCAGCGCAATTTCTGCAGGTTATTGTGTAGTGTTGTTGGGTGAAGCAGTGGAAGGGATTGCAATCCCGATCTCTAAGTTAGTTTCTCATTGGAGGAAGGTTTCCTTCACTTGAGGGACCTATTTGGAGAGGTCTAGTGCTCATTTTAGATCTGTGGTAGTATACCACACATTTTCCCAACATTCCCAACACTATTCTAGCTAGGGAATGCGTTATTTTGGAGGCAGATTCAATAGTTGGTCTAGTGGCTCCATTGCAGTGGTTTCCTTGTGATTGAGGGGTTCAAAATTTCATGGGAGGAATCCCTTGAGGGATATACATCATATCAGACATATTTTAGCCTCCTACACTCTTATTCTTCATTGTTGTAATGATTATTTAGTAATTTTCTAAAGATCACATTTGTATGCAGAGTGTTTGACAAGAAACCCTTGTCGGGTTCTCTTTTATTTTGTATAAGGAGACTAGATCCTAGTTCTTAAGAATTATTGATCAATATATGATTAGATATATTTGTTATCATATTTTCTTAGTTGAAACCCTCATAAGACTGCGTTGTTCCTTTTTTTGCATAATTTCTGAGTAGCAGTGTCTGGGGTTTTTGGTCATTTGCAACTACACTTGTGTCGGAGATTTGTTTACCCCAGCTAGTTCCATTTATTTATGATCTCATTTTGGACTTATATTATAGATGGATGTATCTATGTGATCCAATTGATGATTTCCATTTATTTGGCTTATATTTTTGAAATTACGTTTTTCTTAAAATGCATTGGTGAGCAGCCCATTTTTTGAATATCTTAAGATATTCCCAATACTGCTATTTTTCCCTATTTTTGGATATTACAGTGGTATCATAGCTTCAATATTGGCTCATCCTATGGATCTTAGGCCATTACACTTTCAGGAGAGATGGACAGAAAAGAGAAGGTTTCAGTATGTGAAGGGAGAAAGGAAGACAAGCTTACAAACTTCTTCCAAAATCTATGCAGAGCTTTCAAGGACAGCTGAAGAAAATTAGATTGGAGATGGGATCTCCAAAGGAGTTTGGATCTAGAGTTGAATCTACATCTTCACATGGTGAGTGTGAGCATGCAGCTACATACCATGATGCACAGCGCAGTCAAGTGCCTAGGTCTATCTTGAGATGGATGAAAGGAGGAAGAATGCTTAAGAGGATGACTCTTAGTGATTTGTTGCAGAAGTATGAATCTCAAACTGAGATTTTTAGAGATCATACTGATTTCCAAGAGTTTTGCAAGGTCCAGGTGGAGGAGAGAAAGTAGCAGGATGCAGGAAGATTTCTCCTATCTACTTTTGTCGGATCACCTACATGCTCAACTGAAGCTTGGGTGAAGGAGCTAGACTCCTATTTTTAGCAGCACCATATTTCTGAAGATGAAGCCATCAGAGTTGCAACGCTGCATTTCAGAGGTAAGGCTCATGCATGGTGGATTTTTGAAACTTTTTCTTTGAAAAATGAAAATAGTTCCTCTTATGAAAAATTCATAGAAACATTAGTGGGAAGGTTTGGTGAGAAACTTCCTAAGACACATGAGCAAGGAAAAATTGAGAGAAAAAAACCCTTGCATGTGATGGAGGATACTCCACTTCAGAAAACCATGGGAGAAGCTGGCATCTTTCATTACACATTGTCGGAGGTAAGGCCTCTAGTTCATATTCCTAAGCAAGAGGGCATGGGGATCTCTTTTTCACAAGAGGATCCAATTGTTGAGATGTTTCCCACACACATTGATGGAGTTTAGGGCAACAACACTATCAAATATAGAGAACATCCAGTACGTCATGTAGAGGGAGGAGGAGCACACGCTCCAACAGGAGGGATTCTTGTATCCTTGCAAGAAGTTCCCCAGAATCTCATACATAGACGTCCAAGCACAATCAGTGAGAAACATGATTGTGAAGCATTGCAACTGGAAGGAAGGGGTAGGAAGGAAGAGCAGCATCATGTGATGAGAGGCACACACCCTTCTCTATTTCAGAGAGCTAATGCAAAGAGGAGGCAGACTGTATTGCACTATGAAGGCAAGGGCAAGGTTTCCCAACCACATGTACAGTACTCTCTTGACATTGATGTCTCACTACATGGAGGCATTCCACCTGGGAGGCCACCAGATCTGGCATTGATGAAAGACATCTTGTCTTTGGACTCACCACTCTTAGATTTTGGAGAGGTGAAGGGTTTCGAGGAGAAATTTGGCATGGGGGATGTGAAAGTAGCAGGCAGCAGCATGAGGAGAGTTTCACATGCCAGATCACCAGCGTTGTCTCTTAGGAGGATTGATCCTTATGGAGATCTCAACTCTTAGTAGAGTACTCCAAGGATCTTGGTGCATACATGATCCTCGATGACTAGGATAGAGATTATGAGTATATGGTGGATGATATGGTCATCTATTCACATGGCAAAGTCTTCTTGACTAGAGCTTCTAGTCTCAAGGAGAAATGACTACATGCAACACATGAGGATTTATTTTCCATGCATTTTGATGCATATCTTTCCTTGGTAGAGGAATTCATTTGGGAGGGCATTCAGCATGACATATTTCAGCATACGGAGAGATGCATAGCCTGGATGGTGATAGACAGGAGGTCACAACCACTTCCCTACCCATTGGAGGTGAGGAAGAGATTCTAGTTGAGCCATTCCAGCTCAAGATCTCAAGTACATGATGGAGGAGGTATAATCTCACATTTTGTATTGTACTTATTTTCCTTGTTTGAGCAGCATGATGTATCAAGAAGGATTATCTCTTCTTGCATATTGTATGATGATGTACTTTCAGCTACTTGTAGCATTGATTTTAGCTATATTTTTGGTGGTCTGTGGGGGAAGCCACATGATTCTTGGTGTGCACCATTGAGACCATATTGTAACTTCATGTTTTCATTTTATGAGATGACTGTGGCAAAAAACAAGTGGCTGGTAAAGCACTTTTTATTCCATATTTTGATGCAGGCAAAGGATGCACTGCGCTAGTTCCATGAGTAGAACTATGATTCACTCTTCGGTTGTCACTTGGAAACTTGTTCTCATTGTACTTTGCTTCCATATATTACTGATATGTTTATGTTTAGGGGAAGTTTTGGTTGGAGAGTGGGCTTGAGATTGAGGGTGCCCATTGGGAGCATGATTCTCCCCACTTTACATGTTGTACATTTAAGGAGGAACCATGGGAAAACCATGATTGCCACATCACACTTTTTCCCTTCTTATGGGAGGAACCACTTGAAGAACTTGAGGAGGCACTTCATGGATGAATTGTTTGATGGGGGAACTTGGGCCATGCTTGGAGGCCATATCATTTCAGCCCAAGGACAGAGGCAGCCCCATGTTTACCATAAATGGAGAGAGAGACCACTTGGATGGCAGAATCCAATCTCTCCATGCAGCCCCAACACATTGTACAAACCCGGGGTTGATGATTTTCTCGATGAGCTACCTAGGATGGCTCATTTCATTTGGATGATAGCATGGGTGAGGGAGTCAATAATTCACCATGTTTTTCATCACTCCTACTTTGTGGAGGCCATGAGACAACAAACAAGTTTCCATTCACACTTTCCACCTTTGATTGATGTGGGCCACTTGGGAGGAAACATTGGATGACAGTTTTATTACAGATTATCTTGATGTAGTGATGGAGGCCATTGATGGGAGGACACATGAGGAGGAGGGGAGAAATTTTTCTCTCCCTATGAATTTTCTTTAGGAGAATAAAATATTTTGGAGGGGAGGACTGTAATGTTCCCAAATTTTAACCTCAAAGTTAAATGGAACATTAGAGTTAGCAGTACCTTTAGCCGGTGAATAAATGGGTGGAAAAGCCCTTAAGTATCCTAAGGAGGAATAAAAACACCTCAAGTGTGAAAGGAGGCACTCTTTGCAGCTTAATAAAACACCTCCATGTGTGAATAGGGATATTATCAAGTTGATTCAGTCCACTTTGACTAAGTCAATAGCGCAGTTGTGGAGGAGGAGGAATCAAAGAAGGAATAACGCAGTTTTGGAGGGAGGGGAATATTTTGATAGAGATTACCTAATTGAGTGGGGCCAAGGGCAAGAAAAATCATATATTATTTAAGGAATAGGATGGTAGCATTTTTATTCATGTTTTAGATTTTTATTTTTTCTGCTCAGACTTTTTGCTTCCTTTGCTACTTAGCAGGGTTGCAGTGTTGTTTAGCACCGGGTGTTCCCGAGCAGGAATCCCACCTCTTTCCTTGAGGAGACTCTTGGGAGAGTTTGTATTCATCATTAAACATCATTTTTTTAGGCCAAGCTTCATCCAACTTCATCAGCGCAATTTCTGCAGGTTATTGTGTAGTTTTGTTGGGTGCAGCAGTGGAAGGGATTGGAATCCCGGTCTCTATGTTAGTTTCTCATTGGAGGAAGGTTTCCTTCACTTGAGGGACCTATTTGGAGAGGTCTAGTGCTCATTTCAGATCTATGGTAGTAGACCACACATTTCCCCAAAATTCCTAGCGCTGTTCCAGCTAGGGAATGCGTTATTTTGGAGGCAGCTTCAGTAGTTGGTCTAGTGGCTCCATTGCAGTGGTTTCCTTGTGATTGAGGGGTTCAAACTTTCATGGGAGGAATACCTTGAGGGATATACATCAGATCAGAAATATTTCAGCCTCCTAAACTCTTATGCTTTAGTTTTTCAGTGATTATTTAGTAATTTTCTGAAGATCACATTTGTATGCAGAGTGTTTGACAAGAAACCCTTGTCGGGTTCTCTTGTATTTTGTACAAGGAGACTAGATCTCAGTTCTTAAGAATTATTGATCAATATATGAGTAGATATATTTTTTCTCCTATTTTATGAGTTGAAACCCTCATAAGGCTGTGCTATTCCTTTTCTGCATAATTTCTGAGTAGCAGTGTCTGGGGTTTTTTTTCCATTTCCAGCTACTCTAGTGTGGGAGGTCTGTTTACCTCACCTAGTTCCATTTCTTTCTGATATCCTTTTGGAATTAGATGCTAGATGGATGTATATATGGGATCCAAGTGATGATTTCCATTTCTTTGGCTTATATTTTTGAAATTGCATTTTTCTTTAAATTCATTGCTGAGCAGCCCATTTTTGGAATATCTTAAGATATTCCCAGTACTGTTATTTTTCCCTATTTTGGGATATTACAATTGTACCTTTAGCACCTTGAGAGCCATTATCATTATTGGTGGTTTCTCTTGTGTCTGTTAACAGCTTTCATCATTGGTTGGTAATAAGATGATTTTCTTGCATGTTCGACTTCAGCTCACATATTCGCATGCTCGAATTTGTACTTTGTTCGGGTCGAGAAGGAGCATAATACCCTGGGTTTTTTCTGATAAAATCCAGGCTGTGGGTTCTTTGTGGGTTACTATGACTTATCACATGACTCTTTTGGTTGGATGTCTGCGACCATACCTGAGTCTCTTTTGTTGATCCCTATCACTGGATGGTTGTGTCCATACCTCGGATCTCATTATTTATGTACTCTATTATGGATGGTTGTGCCCATACCACATGTCATGTATAAGATGTATCAGTTGTACTTGTACTTGCAGGTCTACCGACAGTAGTTTTTGGGTTGAACACATTCTCATAAATAATTTCACCCCTCCCTCTCTCTCGGACCTCGTGCTTTAGGGGGCATCTGTTACACAACATTTTGTCACCGTCCCCGCAATCCCTTGCCTCACATATTGGAGGGTCTTTCCCATGACCTGTGAGTAGTGTCATACTCTGAAAACACCTTCTTTTCATCCATATGCATAAGGACATCATTTCTCCTATTGAACATTTCCTCATAAACCCCACAAAAACCTATTTTTTGGCCTTGGCGCGGGTGGCCAGTTCACCCCTCGCGCCAGTGTGGAGGATGTACACTAGAGCCCACACCATATGGTGCTCTGTCTCTTTGTTGTGCCCGCGCCAGCCTTTTTGGGAATTTTTTTTAACAAAATAGAGGCGGAAGTTTCCTTTAACCACCTTAAGGATGAGTCAAAGGAATTGGTTAAACTTGATAAGCCATGGATCTCTCCCTTTAGGTAGTGGTTTTTACCTCCCATGGAACATTATTGGAGATAGGACTCCCCTCCATGATTATAGGGATCCTAACCTCTCCCTCTTCCTCTATATAAACAAGCCTTATCCCTTTACAAAAGCTAGTTGAACATATAGCCAAGAAGCTGAACTTGGAGAAGAGATACTATAGTTGAGTAATTGCTATAAAGAAAGTAGAACCAAGGAGAATTCCATAGAGAGAGCCTCGTCTGAATTCCCGACAAGCCTTGTGAGACACGCTCCACTGTAACCATGTTGGAGGAGACTGCAACATTGAAGCTTGGTTGTACTCTTCCTTCCTTTCATTAATATACTCGACTATGGTATTGGTTCCATCATTGTGTTATGTTTATTGATGCAATTTATTTAGTCTTCTTCGACTGACTGATTGTTAGAAAATTAAATATTACAGAGAAATGAAACACATAAAATATGCGGAAAATAAAAGCACACAAAACACATAAAACTAGAGAGACACAGATATACGTGGTTCACCCAGTTTGGGCTACGTCCACCCTGAACAGCCAGTCCTTCCTTTTTATTATCCAGCAAAATGAAGAGACAAAACCTACAGCAGATCCATTGTAATATCCTTTGTTCTCTCTCACAGTCTCCCTCTTTGTTTCTCGCTCCGAGAATACACATACAAATGCACAGCCGCAATACAATGCCCTCATAAAAGTGAGGGGTTGCCTTCTAGGGCAAAAAACTCTAATCTAAACATAACTTCTACCGTTAGATAATTTTCCTAATGAACGGCCCAGATTGACTAGAAATTACTATACTTTTACAAGGCAATTTTACATCTATTTTAAGCTTCGGGGGCACTGCCCCTGAAAATCCCTGCCAGGGGGGGGCTCTGAAAAGCGCTACCGCCCACCCCTGGACCACCCACGGCAGTGATTAATTACGGGCAGCGTTGCCTCCCCTTTTAAGGTACATGGGTCCAATGTTGTGATACAAAGTAAACAAGATAATCAGGCTCCACACCCAACAATCTCCCACTTGGAGACTGATTGTAGCAACTCCACTGCTGCTTCATTTGCTGGAAAATGACTCCTCTTTGGACCTGGCTATTTCTCATCTTCATCGTCATCCTTGAATACCAATTGAAACTGAGCACATTCTCAATTTCTCCCTGGTTACAACTTTTGTTAGCACATCTGCAGGATTCTGGCTAGTGTGTATCTTTTCTGGCTTCAACTCTCCATCTTCCAATACTGACCGTATGAAATGGTACTTGAGATGTATGTGTTTAGTCCTGGAATGAAATGCTGAGTTCTTTGCAAGATGAATAGCACTTTGGCTATCACTGTATAGTGTGCTCATATCATGCTTCTTACCCAATTCATCCATAAACCTTTGTAACCAAATCATTTCCTTACTAGCCTCTGTAGCAGCAACATACTTTGCTTCTATTGTTGAAAGTGCAACAACACTTTGGATTTTTGAAACCCAACTGACAGCTGTTCCACCTACAGTAAATACATATCCTGTAGTGCTCCTCCTTTTATCTCTGTCACCTGCCATATCTGCATCAACATATCCCTGTAGAGAAATGTTTGAACCACCAAAGCATAATGCTTGATTTGTGGTACCTCTCAAATATCTGAGAATCCATTTTACTACCATCCAATGTTATTTTCCTGGATTATTCATGTATCTGCTTACAACTCCCACTACATGTGCAATATCAAGCCTTGTGCAGACCATTGCATACATTAAGCTTCCAACTGCTGATGCATATGGAACTTTAGACATATATTCAATTTCTTCTTGGGTCTTGGGGCACATCTCCTTACTAAGTTTGAAATGGCTAGCAAAAGGTGTACTAACTGGTTTTGCATTCTGCATATTAAATCTTTTCAACACCTTTTCTATGTACTCATTCTAAGACAATGTTAATTTGCGATTTTCCCTGTCTCTAGTTATCCTCATACCAAGGATTTTTTTTGCAGCTCCCAAATCCTTCATTGCAAATGAATTTGCCAATTTTCTTTTGAGCACATTTATTTCCTGCATGTTAGATCCTGCAACAAGCATGTCATCTACATACAATAACAATATAATATAGCTGCCATCATTTTTCCTTTTTAGATAAACACAATGATTAGAGTGACATCTAGTATAACCTTGTTCAGACATAAAATTGTCAAATTTTAGATACCACTGCCTTGGAGCCTGTTTTAAGCCATACAAGCTCTTCTTTAATCTGCACACCAATTTTTCTTTCCCTTTTACCTCATATCCTTCTGGTTGCTACATGTATATCTTTTCCTCCAAATCTCCATGGAGAAATGTTGTCTTTACATCTAACAGTTCAAGATGTAAATCTTCCATTGCTACAAGACTTAAGATAGTTATGATTGAATTCATCTTAACAACAGGAGAAAATATTTCATCAAAATCAATACCTTTCTTTTATGCAAACCCCTTCACCACAAGTCTAGCTTTGTACCTTTGTTTTCCTCCATCTTCTTCCTTCAGCCTGTAAACCCATTTATTCTACAATGTAGTTTTACCTGCAGGCAACCTGACTAAGTCCCAATTTTGGTTATGCATCAAGGAGTCCATCTCTTCTTCCATGGCTAGCTCCCACTTCTTCCTACTTTCAACCTGCATTGCTTCTTCATAACATTCAGGTTCACCAGAATCAGTCAACAATAAATAATATAATGAAGGAGAGTATCGTTCAGGGGGTCTAATTGTCCTTGTAGATCTTCTAACACCACTTTCAGGTGTTTGAGGTGCCTGTTGCTGTTGTGGTGGTTGTTGCTACTGTGGTTGTTGATTATTATTATTTTCAGGTACCTTTACTTTTTCAGTTATCTCATCAAGAACCATGTATTCCTTGCTTTCTTTTTCTTGTTTCTTTTCCTGCAGCTGATTTTTATACAAGACCTTTTCATTGAATATTACGTCTCTACTCCTAATGATTTTTTGATTTTCATAATCATATAAGTGATAACCAAAATAATTAGCACCATATCCAATAAAGGTACATTTCTTTGATTTTGCCTCAAGATTTGTTCTATTTTCTTTATTAATATGGACAAAGGCCTCACAAACAAAAGGCTTTAAAAAAGAGTAGTTTACCTTTTTACCTGTCCATGCTTCCTCTGGAATACCACCATCCAAGGAACTTGAAGGCCCTCTATTTATTAGATAAACAACAATACCTACAACATCTGCCCAAAATTGTAAAGGAAATCCTGCATGAAATCTCATGCACCTTGCATGCTCCATGATTGTTCTATTCATCATTTCTAACACACCATTTTCTTGTGGTGTTCTTGGAACTGTCTTCTCTCTACGAATTCCATGCTCTGAACAGTACCTATCAAACTCTTTGCTGAAATATTCACCTCCATTGTTTGATCTGAGACACTTCAACTTCTTTCCTGTCTCAATCTCAACCAAAGCTTTCCATTTCTTGAAAGTATCAAATACATCAGATTTATTCTGAATACAATAAATCCATGTTTTTCTAGTTGCATCATCAATAAAAGTAGCATAATAACAAGAGCCACCAAGAGATGATACCTGAGCAGGTCCTCATACATCTGTATGCACAAGCTCCAATTTTTCGCTCTTCTTTTCTTTCCCAACTCTGAGAAATCTAACTCTCTTCTGTTTTCCATAAATGCAATTCTCACAAAAATCCAAATCAACATTCTTCAAACCTGGCAGCAAATTTCTTGAGTGAAGAATTTTCATTCCCTTCTCACTCATGTGTCTGAGCCTATGATGCCATAATGCTGCATCTGCTCCTTTGGAAGTTAAAGCATTAACAGAGTTAGAAATACCATTGCATAAATACAATGTACCAACCTTTTCACCTTTTGCTATTACCAAGGCTCCTTTGGTGACCTTCCAAGTTTTATCTGTGAAAGTTGTCACACAACCTTCACTGCCTAACTTCCCTGTTGAAATCAGATTTTTCTTCAGATTTGGAACATGCCTTACCTCCTTTAGTAGCCATTGGTTTCCATTCTGTTGTTTTACAAGAACTTTACCCATTCCAACAATTTTACAGGGTTTATCATCACCCAAACGAACTTGTCCAAAATATCCTTGAACATAATCAAGAAAATATTTCTTATCAGGTGTGGCATAAAATGAAGCCCCTAAATCTACAACCCAAGAATCAGTAACATTTTCGAAAGAAATAATGAAATCATCTTGTAACACATCACCTGTCACATTTTCTTCATGATTGTTTTCTTGCTATGTGTCTCCTTCTTTTCCCTTTCGAGATCTACATTATTTCTTTAGCTGTCCTTTCTTTCCACAATTCCAGCACACTATCCCTGATTTGGACTTGGATCTGCCTTTCCT
The DNA here is from genome assembly GCA_034641835.2 of Pinus albicaulis. NCBI lineage: Eukaryota > Viridiplantae > Streptophyta > Pinopsida > Pinales > Pinaceae > Pinus > Pinus albicaulis. The sequence continues at coordinate 959,461,852 of CM076579.1, forward strand.
TGATTTACTGCGATATCCTGAGCTCTTTCCTCTTTCCATTCTTCTTCCCCTAGACTCTACACTCAAAGCATTACCTGATGTCTCATCGGAGGTTTTCCGTCGCATTTCCTCGCTAAGGATAGCACCAACAACATCATCAAACTTTAAAGTAATAGATCTAGAGACAGAGTTACTAATGGCCATTACTAAACCATTCCAACTCTCTGGCAATGAGCATAAGAATAACAGAGCTTTAACTTCATCATCAAAGTTTACCCCTACAGAACTTAATTGACTGGTAACTGTATTAAATTCATTTAAATGGTCTGCAACAGATCCACCTTCCGAAATCTTCATATTAAATAGTCGTTTCATAAGAAATACCTTGTTTGAGTCTGAGGGTTTTTCATATAGTTTCGCCAACATCTGCATCAAACCCTCTGTTGTTGTTTCCTTTGAAATATTGAAGGCGACTGACGCTGTAAGACACAACCGTACTATTTTGAGTGCCTTTCTATCGAGAATGTTCCATTCTGCATCTGTCATGGCCGCCGGCTTCTTTGTTTTTCCGCTCAATGGTAGGTACAGATCTTTTTGATACAGATAATCTTCCATCTGCATCTTCCACAGCAGAAATTTTTGGCCGTTAAATTTCTCGACCCTAAAATTACCATCGTCAGCCATTGCTCCCACTCGAACCAGGAACCCTTCTTTCCTACGAGTTTATCAGCCAAATATACCTTCAGCTCTGATACCAGTTGTTAGAAAATTAAATATTACAGAGAAATGCAACACATAAAATATGTGGAAAATAAAAGCACACAAAACACATAAAACTAGAGAGACACAGATATACATGGTTCACCTAGTTTGGGCTACGTCCACCCTGAACAGCCAGTCCTTCCTTTTTATCATCCAGCAAAATGAAGAGACAAAACCTACAGTAGATCTGCTGTAATATCCTCTGTTCTCTCTCACACTCTCCCTCTCTGTTTCTCGCTCCGAGAATACACATACAAATGCACAACCACAATACAATGCCCTCATAAAAGTGAGGGGTTTCCTTCTAGGGCAAAAATCCCTAATCTAAACATAACTTCTACCGTCAGATCATTTTCCTAATGAACGACCCAGATTGACTAGAAATTACTATACTTTTACAAGGAAATTTTACATCTGTTTTTAGCTTCGAGGGCGCTGCCCCCGAAAACCCCCACCAGGGGGGGGCTCCGAAAAGTGCTGCTGCCCACCCCTGGACCCCCCACGGTAGCGATTAATTACGGGCGGCATTGCCGCCCCTTTTAAGGTACAGGGGTCCAATGTTGTGATACAAAGTAAACAAGATAATCAGGCTCCACACCCAACACTAATAGTTACAAATGAGAAATAGATGTTCTATATCGTCATTGTTTTTTGTGTATGTGCAGGTATCCGAGAATGAGAACGAGAGGATCGTGATATGTCAAACTAAGATCGAGAGGCAACCACTCTTTCCGATGACACAATAGCATAGGACCTTCGGTAAGTCATCTATCGAGTCTCCATCCATTCATTAGCTAGGAATTGATGTTGTAACGTGTCTTGTTTGTGGGTAGACTCACTCTATGTCTAGCGAGATCGCCTCTGTCCGCAGAGGGGATTTACCTCACCAACAAGTAGCCAAAACAACAAGTACCAAATGACACAATGTAGGGTGATGCACCCTCTCTCGAGCCATCAGCACCTCAAGTCATGCGTCATCCAAATCATCCACAAAACCTCGGGCCGACATGCCCTAGGTCAACCTCTCCACCGGACCCCATGAGTCATCTAGGTCTATTGCACAAGCCTCAACAACAGCTAGTTTCTCCTCGACAGTCGCTACTCATGCCTCAGGAACCTCAGCGCAAGCAAGAAGAGAAACATCCCCAATAGCAGCCCCACTGCTACCCTCCCCTAAGGGGACATCACCATCACCCTACCCTCAAACCTAGGTTGAACAGCCCCACCTGGGCCCCTCCTCGGTGGGTTATACCCCATGAAGTGGGAAATAGGATGCCTAGATGCTCCCACATATATAAGAGAAATAAGGATAATGTTAGTTTCATGACAACAGACATAAATATACACATCATAAAATACTCAAAAATTGAAGAAAAACATCAAAAGGTCATACCTGCAGGGCGCCACACATAACTGATAGGAAGACCCATATCCAGATCCCCCCAGAAATCCATCCTTTAGTATGGATAGTCCAAGAAAATCTGTGGTTTCACCTAAAAACACGCCTCCATGGTCACATCCCAATATCGACCTACCTCCCCTCCTCTGCCACAAGGCATCACGGGTGCCCACCACCGCATTCGAGGATCCCAACGAGGACCAATAGGCACAGGCACAATTAGTCGTAGCATCACCACCCTCTCGAACATGATGCTACAAAGGATGCTCGCATATGTGAAAACTCTGGAACATCCTCCCTGGAGCTTCCCTAGTTGTGTCACCATGCCAGCATACACATGGCATGCCCAGTCATAAAAGTGACCAGCCCAGAGCCGGCGCAAGGCACCAATCTGAGGTCCTGACACCCTATTTGGTGATGATGACCTAGTTAGGCCAACTATCATCACCAGGGCACATTATTTAGCTAGTTGTGTCACTAACTCGATGCGGACACACCACTAGGTAAGTGGTGCACCACTGCAATGTTGCCCCGCCCAGCGCCAGATACTCACCCTCCCAGGAGAGAGTGGGTGTGGTAGTGCCTTACCCTAAGGAAGTAGGCCAGTCACAAAGTACACATCCATATCCAGATGGATGGCGACATCTCTACGCCGCAAGACCATCACTCTCTGTCTCATGCTCCAACAGCGGACCAGGAAACACAACAGTCTATCCTGTGATCTCAGGATATCGTTCTCTAAGAACTTTAACAAGAACCACTGTGTCAGGAGCCTCCATGCATTGGTATCCTGAGCCATAGCAATGCACAGGTCAGGCCAATGATGCTCATGCCACAACATCCTGTCACCATAGAAAAACCAAATCAGTGACCAAAAAACAAAAAATTCAAAAATTTGAAAAATTTTGGCTCACCATCGCGCTTGTTTTCTACACAGGCGCAATGTCTGTGCGTATGTATGAATAAAAAACACGCGGTTCATTGCAAAAAAATGCTGCCATGCACGATAACCTCATGAGAATGTTTCCTTCCCCACGAGATTTACGAGCCTCTGCATTGATCGCCCACTCGATCAAGGCAAAATAGAGGTAGGTAATCCATACAAATTTGATTTGTATGGACCCCCCAAGAAAAAACTGAAAAAAAAAATGAAATATAGGACATTCAGGGCCCTACCTAACACTGACAGTGCAAATCCTGGGTACTCAGGCTAATCACAATGGCAAGAAAGTCTCGGCATCATGGGCACAACTATGACCTCAAACTCTCAAATGACACAAATGAACTAAAATGAGCCATATTGACCCATATATTTCCCTTTTCTCAATATTTGATAGACCATAATAGGATCTCAGAATGCCCATTTGAAAAAGATCAAGAAACAAAGTGATCAAGACCTCATCATGTCCAAAGTAGGCTTTACACATCCATGCCTAAAAAAAAATCATTTTTTTTCAGTTACAACAAGTACACCCTCTATTATCTCTTTCCATTCAACATTTATTTTCAATATGTTGGAATAGAAAATATTATTTCACTTGGGGTATTGTTTGCAGGTACTACAAGCACGACAACTTACTTGTTGCCCCAGCCACTAAAGGTACAAGAGAAGGTATCATTCTATCCCTAGCATGACAGGCTCCCCAAAGAAGATTTGCATATCCTGACATCATTTCTCCACAAAAATAAACCACAGGTTCCAGTCACCCGACCATGTTTATCATCTCCTCACCTCGCACATGATAAACATTATTTTCGGTCGGTAGAGCCTCACCCTCCATGGCATCCATCACTCAAGTAGACCATACATAAAAAATCTAGAGCCATGGTTGTAACATCCAAGTCCGGGAAGCACTTCATGTTCATTCATCCATCATACATCCTGTCAAGTTTTACTCATGTCACGAAAAAACCACTTTCCTAGACTACCATTCTCATAAGCAGATCGAATATGCATCACTACATCTCGCACTTGGCCTACCACACCCCCATCATCATAGCATATCTGTGAAATTTTTCAGCTGCCTCACCACCCTCCCACCGAGACCAACTAATGGGCCCCTGACCCTCATCAAAAAAACCCTCCTCGCACCATAAGTGAGGGATCATTTTCACGTTTATTGGGGCACTCATCTCTATGATTTTACATTCAAACCCATTTTATATTTTTTTGGCAAGTGTACAAATATTTTTTAGGAGAAAACTCCCATCCATCCATCCACATTTCTCACCTGGAAGCAGTCCTTAATCACCCTTTGGTCATATCTTCACATCCTTTACCCAACCCCACCATGACACTCATAACAAGCACATACCCACCCTGTACATCCTACCAACCCCAGGGATTTCCTCACCATAAATTGTTATGACTGTCGTCGCTTGCATTTAAAAGCTTTGACCTTAGGCCATTGAACTTCCATCATCAGTTACATCCATTTCTCTTCATCGTGCCTAAGTTAACATATCACACCCCGCCTGCTACATCAGAGATCTTGGTCCCTTGCATCAATACTTCTCTCGGTCAGTTGAGGCTTCCTTCTTGTAGACTTCAACAACCATCTTCCAAGAAGGAGGCACTTTCTTGGATGGATCCTCATCTCAATAGGGGAATTATCGGATGGCACTATGGGATTCATCATTTCCCATTGATGTCATTGATCCTATTGACATTTGACTTCAAAATAATCTTTCACGTCAAGATGGTATCGTACTTCACAACCATTGCACTCTATCAGAATGTTTTGAAGACATGTGCCATCATAAGCATCTATTTCAGAAATGCTTACACGAGAAAGTCCCTAGTCAGAAACCCATGCATACAATGAGAATTTACTCTAAAAATATGCCATACCAATATTATGCATGTGGGCACCACATTCAACCTATTATCAAATAAAAAATGCCCCTGAGGGCGTCAGTAATTGACGTCATCAACCAAACAGCAGGTCACTACTGTTAGTGCTCAAATCTACCTCAGGCTGAAATGAGGTAAAACTCAAGGCTACATCAAACCACGCTTAGCCTCGTAGCTAGCCCTACGAGGACAGGAGAGGGATCTCTCCGTCAATCTCGATAAAATGAGCAATAGGGTGTGA